>OX463757.1:69899313-70499313 GCA_949824845.1 Rhingia rostrata | reverse complement strand
ACCTAATTTTAGGCCAAACCGCTCTAAACTTTGAAAAATTGTCTGAACAAGATATCTAGACAATCCTGATTTCTATATTTTATCCGTACAAAGTTTTTTGCCATGCCTACTTTTTGTGGCGCACGTAGTAAAAAAACGTTTTTCGGTAAAATTTTAAAAATTTCGAAAAAAAATTTGATGCAAAATAAATGGCTTTGGTAATGTAAATATTTCTTCCATATATCATTTTTATTCACGCCCACTTTTTGGAGACGTTTTCATACAAAAACCATTTTTATACTCTACGCCATGCAATATGCAGGAGAAAAATGTTGTTTTTGGTCGAACCATACAAGTTTTTGATAAACTGTCTGACCAACATGTTGCTACAATTTCAATTTTAATATTTCTTTGCCATAAAACCCACATTTAAGGGATATTAATTTAAAGGATGGGATGGGATAGGGTATAAAACGATCCACACAGTGGATTGCAGCCTTCTCATATGTTTAGGATAGAGTATAAACAGAATCGACTCAGAATCGATAGCTGAGTCGATTAAGCCATGTCTGTCCGTCCGTCCATCCGTACATCACCAGTTTTTGGGTCTTAAATTTTAAGCTAGAATGATGAAATTTGGCACTCGTTCAGCAGAACAAGTGTTAACATTTTTGAAATCCGCTCACTGCCAAGCCCCCTTAAATACTGAAAAAGTGTCTGAACAGGATATCTAGATAATCAAAATATCTATATTTTGGTCAGACATTTTTTTACCACGCCTAATTTTTAGGGGCGTTTTAAGTAAAAAACTTTTTTCGGTAAAGTTTTAAATATTACTTTTTTTTATTTTGATTCAAAATCATTGGATCTGTAAATATAAGCATTTTTTCCATATATTATTTTAACCCACGCCCACTTTTTGGAGCCGTTGTTTTTTACAAAAACCATTTCTATACACTACTTTATAGCATAACCATACCTCATAGCATAACCATAAATGATTTTGATATACCGTCTGAATGAATGAACTGTTCTTCCAATGACATTTTCTATATATTATTGCCAAAAAGCAAACATTTTGAGGATATTTGTTTTAAGGATGTGATGGGATAGGGTATAAAACGATCCACACAGTGGATTCTAGCCTTCTCTTATGTTTTAAATTCAATTTTTGTGAATTCATACTCATAAATTTTGCCCGTCTTTTTTGCAACTCCTTAGCTAATTTGCAGCCGCGATATTGTGCAGGATGATTGCCTGTCATATGATATTCGGCACATTTTACACACCTCGGTTCTTTTTTACAATAGGTTTGCGTATGATTATATCCTTGGCAGCGCTTTTACTGAGGAACTAATTTGCTATCCTTACACATGTGTTCAATTTTTAGTTTTTTTTTTATAAATTTTATTCAAAATTTCTTCTTTATCGAAAGTGAGTATAAATAAAGGAAGAGTTCGTTTTAAAACATTTTCTTCGCCATCATTTTGCTGTTATTCTTGCTTGACAATGTAAACGGAATCTATAAGTTTATAATGGCTGCATTTCAGATCGTTAATAATGTCATCCTTTAAGCACGATTCATGTAACCCTCTAGCTACAACGCGTAAAGGCCTCTCAGATTTATTTTCAAATGAATACCATTCAATTTTAGCCTAATTATCTTCCGAGATAACAGACGGCTTTCCGGGTCTTTTACGCAGGCTTTCCATGTATTTTTTCTGAGCGAAGTTACTCGGTAGTCCGAAAATGCCAACGATTTTATCAAGGTATGTAACTTGTTAATGTCGTCAATACCGATCATATTAATTGGCGGTGGGGGCCGTTGTTCCAGCTGTTTCGTTTTTTTAATAATCTCTATGTCTCGGTTTATAATTTCAGGAGATGATACAGCTTTCCTTTTTTAACCGGTATTTTCTTTAGAATCCAGTCGGTTTCGCGACTGAGTTCTTCTTCATCCGTATGGTATACGGAATTCACGGGGCAGCACTGGCGACTGAGGCCATCGACTGAGCAAGGATCAAGACATTTATACAACAGAGAGAGACGGATAGATACATAGAAGGAAAGACACATGACATAAACCTTCGTGGCACAGAGGAGGAGACATAGATTTATATTGTCTCATATTATCGCACAGGTGGCCTCAGATAAGCTGGCAATTTTCGTAGAAAACAAATGCTGACAAAGCTGGGGCTTGAACCCGCAGCGCTTGGCTTAGCAGTCAACTACGCATTCCTCTGAGCCATGGCCACCTGCTTATTTTTCATTAAATCTCGTTTTCGTTGGCTGACACTTCTGATGTTGTCGAGCTCCTTGAGACACATATATTTTTTGAGATCTAGATGTAGGTGACCTCGTTACATAAGCTTTTCCCGAAAGGGTTACATAATTGCAACAATTGGCTCTACCCAGAATCCATAGAGCCGACCTCCGAAGAGGGTGGATTATGCAGTGATACTGAATTGCCACCTGGAATATTAAATTTGTTTGTTTCACTCATTGCATTTTCGTTTTTGTATAATCTTTACTCTCGGTATACGGGGAGTGGATTTTAGTCGCCTTCTACGACAGGCATGCCTTACCTCGGGTATATTCTGCCCCCAAACCCGAAGGACGGAGCAATGAAACAATGACTATTCTGCGTTTAAGGTAAAATTTAGGTAAAATTTAGAGGTTCTGAATCCAACCCTTTTGTTGACCAATCTAGAGAACCTAAGGCAGTCATTTAGGCCCTATCATATTTATAATTGCTATTAACGATGCAAGAGTTTGTATTCGAGAGAGCAAAATATTGATTTATGCTGATGACATGAAAATTTTCAAATGTGTAGGAGATCTAAGCGATTCGCTTTCGCTACAAACTTTGTCAATAAATCCAACTCTATGTTGGGATTTATTTAAAGGTGGTCAAAAGAGTTTAATGACCCTTATGTCACCCTTTCTTTATATAATTGTCTAGTTCGCCCTCACTTGGAGAATACCTCACAAGTGTGGACACCCTTCTATGTAATGCAATCAAATAGAATTGAGGCGGTTCAACTTTTAAGTTTAGAATTTATTCTTAAGATTTGCTTTGAGAGGACTTCCGTGGGATGATGGACACAATTTGCCTTCGTATAGGTGTCGAATTAAACTACTGCAGTTATTGCCTTTGTCTAAACGTAGACTTAAGAGTGATATGGTTTTCTTACACCAATTATTATCAGGAAAAATAGATACTCCTGATCTTTTAAGTACCATTGATTTGAATACCCGGGCGGTTCCCATAACCTTCATAGAATTAATATTTTACATATACCCAATCATAAATCATATGCACGAGGCTATCAGTCGCATGACTAGACTTTTCAATAAAAATAGCGATGTAGTTGAACTCTGAGAATTAGTATGCTAGAACCGTAATAAGAGTATTATTCAATTCAATTCAATAATATATAGTCTAAATGTGTTTCCACCGTTTTTGATTTTGTTAATAATATTTAACCTAATAACTTCTATGTTCTGTTATATCCAACTAACAAATGCACTAAATGATGAGCCTGTGGATGCATATTATATGCTGTGGCAAATCTCTGTTCGAAGATGATGCTTGTTTTAGCAATCAACAACATGCATGATATTTGCCGCCTCTGTAACTGTAACCAGTAAACATATTTCTGCATATTCCAATTTTTTCAGATCCTAATTCATCCCCTTTGCAGATTGTGGAGTTCGTTTCAACGGTAGGCTTAGCATTTCATAGTGAGAACATCGCGAATTTGGTCGTAAATAAAAATGTTGAAATAAATGACGCACAACAATAAGTACATAAGTATATCAATATCATTTACAGTGTACATTATCTATAAGTGGTGGATTGCAGTATTACTAATATTTTGCATGTATAAAGTGTAAATAAGTGACAGCGGAGGAAAATAAACGTTTGTGGTGCTTTTTTCAAAATTGCTGCCAGCGTGTCCATATGACAACGCCAGGAGCGATAGGGTACAGGTTTATAATATTGGTGTTTTTAGCTGAAACATAATTATTTTTGTAGAAAAATGTGTTATATTATTAAGTCATCTCTGAATTTATCGGCTAGTTCAATTCTCATGTTTCAAATTCCTTTCAGTTGCGTCGCGTTCAGCAATCTACCTCCAGCTGTCCTTTACCAGCATCGAATAATAATATTACGTTCACTTGATCTGAAGATGAATCTTGCGCAATGATACCAATTTTTCCACAACCCAATTATGAGGACTGCCATAATTTGAAACCAAATGAGCAACTCGAAAAATTTATAGATGATGACTTACTTCAGTACATTTGCGATTGTTCGGATGTATATGCCACTTACCTGGGAATGAAAATTCAGGAGTTTACCGTTAAAGGTTTGTGGTTACTTCTTTTTGTCTCTAAATTGCAGCTAAGAACTTATTTTTGTTCCAGAGCTTCGCGTTTTCATTGGTATTTTGCTTGTCAGTGGAGTAATGACAACGATTTACGCAATGAAATGGTATATAACAGCATGCGTCGAAACCGATTCGAGGATATTTTGCAGTATATGCACTTTGAGCCGAAAATGCATGCGCCACAAAATGTGAATGATAAGTTATGGAAGTTGCGACCCATACTTGACCATGTAAAATTCAAAATGTTGGAACATTTTCGGAAAGCACTGATGTAAGCAGTTCATAAAGGGGATACCTATACGCTTTGGTTACAATGTATGGTATTTATGTACTCCCACCGGGTACATGACAAATTTCGAAGTGTATCAAGGGAAGAATCCGCGATCAAACTCGTTGTATAAAGAAAGATTCGAAAAATGCTCTGATCTTAAAGTGAATATGATCGACGATTTTTCTAAGAATATTCAACAATTTCCGTTTTCATTTTACTTTGATAACTTGTTTACGAGTTTTCTTGGCAACTTCGGAAGCTGGTACATTAGGAAGTACAGTTCGCTATGACCAAACAAATCACCTGGTCGTTCCTTTAGAAAAAAAAGACGTCGTGCAGGAGAACCGTGCAGTTCGATTATTCGAACTACAGGTTCAAAGTGTGATATAGGACTTTGCTTGTCTTATTGTAGATTCGTAATTTCAAGTACCAAACTTTTAAAACAATGAAATCAATAAAATATTATAAAAAAACAACATGAATTCGTTTTACTCAATAAGCTCTTATTTTATATAAAAGGTTGACAAACATCAATTTTACATATGGAAATAAAAATATACACTATCGCTCCTGGCGTTGCCATATGGCAACAGGACATGTAGACAAAACAAGGACCTTTATTAAAAATCTTTGATGCAGTCTATCAGTTAAGAATTCAACGCATTTTAAATGTTTTCTTACTTTTGTAAAGCGTCTCTGTTTAAGTTTTTTATTAGTTTCCATTATTGAACGTTAGTCATTTACCCTATTTATTGTCACTCAATTAACCAATTGTTCTGTTAAATATTTACTGTAATTCTCTCTTTTTTTTGTTTTCTTTAATTGTTCCGTTTGAGTCAATTTTGTAACCGCGTTAGATTACCACAAGACATTTTTTCCTTCTTCTTATTTGGATCCTCAAGCAGTAAAGACGTTGGTAACAAACAGATAACAGATATATTAAACACACTACATTATACACTTAACATTCAATACATTACATTAAACATTATATTCATACATTTAACATATTTCTTTAATTACACAATTAACAATTAATCTAAACCATCATACAACAACAAATCACACACCCTAACTAAATATCGTTAACCAAAACACAATGGTCCTTCGTAGCCAAATAAATTGATTCAGTGCATTTTGTTAAAATTATCATTTCATGCTTTTTAATTATACTGTGCGAATTTATACTGTCGGCAATTAAGACGCGTGGCATAATTTTCATTTGTGAACAATCTCCAAATACATTCTCGTCGTGCGTAAACAATTATTTACGAAATATATACAAATCTTTCGTTCGTAGTTTGGAATAAAATCTCGAAATGAATGAAATTAAAGCCAAACGCGGTCATATCAAAGGTTGCCTATCAAAGACAGTATCTTTCGTGGAAAGTGTTGATGAAAATGTTTCATTAGAACTTTTGGAGATTCGATTACGAAAGTTAGAAGAATCGTGGTCACAATTCGAGTTGGTCCATGAAAGGCTCTTAGCGTTTTCGGAGGTAGATGGATTTGTTGATCCTGAGCCCGAGTTTAGTGAATATGAGACCAAATATTTCTTCGCACAATCGAGTCTAACCAAGCTAATTCGCGATAGAGCAATGGTGAATACAACAACAAAAGTGAATACTTCGGCGGTCAACGAAGCTGCTATTGACAAATTAGTAAGCCAGAAGACTTCTTTTCTGGAAACCCTAAATAAACCAAGAAAAGAATCCGCCTCAATTTGCTTGCCAACACTTTCCGTCCCAATATTTTCTGGCGATTACAAAGAATGGCCTTGCTTTAGGGATCTTTTTATCGGTTGCATAGACTCAAAAACAAATTTGACCACTACGCAGAAATTTCATTACCTCAAATCGTTCTTGCGAGGTGCAGCTGCAGACTTAGTTCGCCATATAACCGTTTCGGATCCCAACTACATCGATGCTTGGGAACGGTTAGAGAAGAGATATGATCGGTCTGGCTTAATAATTCAAGCGCACATTCAATCATTTCTCTCTCTTCCTAGTGCAACAAACGGTGTTCAATCTCTGCGAAAAATTACCGACAGTGCCGATGAAACAATTCGTGGGTTGAAGGCATTGGGGGCCAAAGGTCGCGATCCTTGGGTAGTTTATCTTTTGCTGCAGAAGTTAGACAGTGACACTCGCCAAGCTTGGGCCGAAGAAGTAGGATCCAGGGACGATTGTACCATAGAAGAATTATTGACATTCTTAGATAATCGTTGTGAAGCATTAGAATCTTGCCACTCTCTTTCTCGTTCCAATCAGTCTCGTAATAAAACTCCAAAACCGATACACAGCCACTTCGCGGAATCCACTCAACAGTGTCCTAATTGCAAAGCCGATCATATACTAGCCAAATGTGAAAGATTTCTATCACTCGATGTTAACGCGCGTCGGGTTTTTGTTAAAGAACATTCGCTATGCTTTAATTGCTTGCGTTCAGGCCATTCATCAAATAAGTGCCGATCGAATTTCCGATGCAGATCATGTAACTCACGCCATCATACAATCGTGCATTCGGATTCTCAAACTCAACCTTCGTCTTCGAATTCAGTGATCAGGAATTCCGCTACAAATAACTTGACCATCCCAACAACTTCTTCAAACCATTCCACCACCTCTTCGACAAGTTCATCAAACATCTCTAACACCCCTACAACATCTGCCAGTGCGCTAGCTGCAACAAATTCAAACCTTTCGCTTTGCTCATCAGTAACGAGGGACGGCATTTCGGAGTATCCCAATCGATAAATTCAAACTATTTTGCCTACTGCTGTGGTATTGACTTCTGATAAGCAAGGAAATACTCAAAACATTCGGTTGTTGCTAGACTCAGGATCCCAGGTTTCGTTTATAACCGAACAGACAGTTCAACGCTTGGCCCTAAATCGCAAAAACGCTCGCATTCCTATCATGGGTGTTGGGTCTACGGCTGCAGGTGTTACTAATGGAATCATAACCATTAAACTTTCTTCTCGTTTTGCACCTGTTTCTATTGAAGTTGACTGCTACATAGTCTCCAAACTCACTTCCTTTGTACCTGCTTCTGAAGCTACCATTACGACCAATACCAATTTCTCCTCGTTTACGTTAGCAGATCCTAAATTCAATATACCAGGACATATTGACATACTCATCGGTGCTGACAAGGTATTTAGCATATTCAACGGTTCTGCGATAATTGGAAAGCAAGGAGTACCTGACCTCATACCAACAATTTTCGGTTGGGTGGTTTGTGGTAATATGGCCACGAACACATTTTCGAAGGGTGATAAGGTAGATTCTTTCTGTACTCAACTAGGACCTAATCAATTATTCGATCTCGAGCGCTTTTGGCGACTTGAAGAGATTCAACATGAACCTAGTTTGTCTGTAGAAGATCAACAAGCGGAAGACATCTACACCAAAACTCACTCTAGGCTACCTGACGGCAGGTACATAGTCGAACTTCCTTTCAAATCGAATGAAACAATCGATTTTGGAAACAGCAGGAAAATTGCCCTACAGCGTTTTCAATCCATTGAACGCAGACTCCAAACCAATCACAACTTGAAAGACGAATATACAAGGTTTATGGACGAGTATTTGCGATTAGGTCATATGGAAGAAGTTCCCTATAGTGAAATTGATCTCCCGACTAGTAAATGCTACTATCTCCCACACCATTCGGTCATTAAGAGTGACAGTTCTACAACAAAAGTTCGTGTTGTTTTCGATGGATCAGCTGAGACTGACAATAGACAATCTCTGAACAAGGCCCTCTTAGTAGGTCAAACGTATCAGCGTGACCTGTTTTCCATTTGTCTTCGTTTTCGGCGCCATCGGTATACCATTTCCGGCGACATAGAAAAAATGTTTCGCCAGATTCTGGTTTCGAGGAAACATAATGACTTCCAAAGGATCCTTTGGAGAAAATCAACTGACCAACCCTTGAAAACCTACCGCCTTTTAACAGTCACCTATGGTACTGCTTGTGCAACATTTCAAGCTGTACGCACTCTTTTGCAATTAGCGCTTGATTCAAAGGACTCGTATCCCCGTGCGGCAGAAGTTTTGTTAAACGACTTCTACGTTGACGATGTAATGACCGGTGCAGACTCTGTTGAAGAGTTAACGTCACTTCGTCTGGAGCTGATTGCATTGCTAAAATCTGGTGGCTTCAATCTTCGGAAGTGGACTACAAACTGTTGGCCATTGCTACTCAGCTTACCCGAAGACCAGCGTGAACTGTCCCCAAAGGAGTTTGAAGACCACAACTCTGTGAAACTACTTGGACTGCAATGGTCACCAGCAAAGGACTCGTTTTCATATAAGGTAACCTTGAGCGGAAACTTACCATTGACAAAACGTAGGATATTATCAGAGTCTTCCAGGATATTCGATCCCCTTGGATTTCTTAGTCCAGTGATTGTAGGTGTCAAAATCATCTTTCAGGAACTTTGGCGCAGTAAATACAAATGGGACGATGAAATCTCTCTACAACACTCGAATCTCTGGCGATCCATTCGTGATGAGCTTCCTACATTAGAATCCCTGAGCATACCAAGGACCATGTGGACATCAACTCAACACTTGGAATTTCACGGGTTCTGTGACGCATCCCTTGATGCTTACGCGGCAGTCGTATACTGCAGAAGTGTCGACGGGTCTGGCAACGTAACTTGTTCAATCGTCGCTGGTAAAAGTAGGGTCGCCCCTATTAAGGTCGTTTCGCTCCCCCGCCTCGAACTTTGTGGAGCAGTCCTATTATCACGCTTGATAAAAACACTTAAAATTTCTTTGCAGGATAAAGAAATACAAGTATTCGCATGGACTGACTCAAAAATCGTGCTTCATTGGCTTTCGTCATTGCCAAAGAGGTGGTCAGTATTTGTTGCAAACAGAACATCTGAGATCTTGTCGGTTATACCAAGGAATTCCTGGAATCATGTAAGGTCGCAACAAAACCCTGCTGACTGCGCCTCCCGTGGCATTCTACCTACTCATTTAATTCAAAATGAACTATGGTGGTTCGGACCATCTTGGCTAAACCAAGAACGAAGTCAATGGCCCAATACGAACTATTCGGTTTCCGACATCCCAAGCGAACATTTCGAAGAGCGAAAAACCCGGTCGGCTCAAGTGCTAGTATCAAAAGTGGTAACTAATAACATTATTGAAGTTCTAATTAATGACTCTTCTCGCTTTATTCAGCTAATTCGCAGACTTGCTTTTATATATCGTTTTATACATAATTCGCGCGTGGCTTCTTCCCTAAGACAAGTGAACTGGTTAACTACCAGTGAGCTATCTACAGCAAAGACAAAACTAATTAAGTTTCACCAGTCTCAACATTTTCTTAATGAAATAAACGCGATTTTAAAGGGTGAAGTGCTCAAAAAAGGAAATAAATTGAAAATGTTTGCTCTCCTACGACAGGAATATTTTATAATCGGTAGCCGCACTCTCCTTCGTAAGGTCGTACAAGAATGCGTATCCTGCTTTCGGTATCGAAAAACAAACTCGGAACAGCTCATGGGTAATTTACCTGCGGAACGTGTACAATTTTCGCGTCCATTCCGCAAGGTTGGAGTGGACTACGCCGGTCCTATAACTTTGAGATTGGCCAGGGGGCGGAACCCAAAGTTTGTGAAAGCATATATAGCGCTGTTCGTATGCTTCACAACAAAGGCCATTCATTTGGAACTAGTGGGCGATCTTTCTTCTTCCGCATTCCTCGCAGGTCTCGATCGTTTTGCATCGCGTCGGGGCAAACCTTCAGAGATATGGAGTGACAATGGAACGAATTTCCATGGTGCCAAGCGAAATCTCGACGAAATGTTCCAGCTTCTGCTGAGTCAGCAGCACAATGATATTGTAGCAGATAACCTCTCAAAGGACAGCATTGCATGGAAGTTTATTCCGCCTTCTGCCCCTCATTTCGGTGGTTTGTGGGAGGCCGGAGTAAAATCCACGAAATTTCATCTAAAGCGAGTTATCAACGACCATCGATTGACGTACGAGGAGATGTACACTTTGCTGACTCAGATTGAGGCGTTATTAAGCTCACGGCCTATGTGGCCAACCTCCGACATGGACCCTATTGCCTTAACCCCGGCCCACTTTTTGATCGGTGAACCATATACAGCTGTTCCTCGTCCTGATATATATGTTGATAAAGTTTGTCCATTTATTAATTGGTCTCTTTTACAGAAACTTAAACAAGGGTTCTGGAAGCGGTGGCATGCTGAGTATTTAACATCACTCCAGCAACGGCCAAAATGGCAAAATCCAAAGACGGACCTGGCAGTTGGCGATGTGGTTCTGCTAAAGGATTCAAATCTCCCACCAGCAAAATGGATACTTGGACGCATTAAAATCATCCATACAGGCGCAGATAATCGTGTTAGAGTCGCCACCATAACCACCCAAACTAGAGAATACATACGACCAATCGTAAAACTGGCCCCACTTCCATCTTCTGAAAGCCCTAGTCTTCCAGGGGGGGCTGTATGTTAAGAATTCAACGCATTTTAAATGTTTTCTTACTTTTGTAAAGCGTCTCTGTTTAAGTTTTTTATTAGTTTCCATTATTGAACGTTAGTCATTTACCCTATTTATTGTCACTCAATTAACCAATTGTTCTGTTAAATATTTACTGTAATTCTCTCTTTTTTTTGTTTTCTTTAATTGTTCCGTTTGAGTCAATTTTGTAACCGCGTTAGATTACCACAAGACATTTTTTCCTTCTTCTTATTTGGATCCTCAAGCAGTAAAGACGTTGGTAACAAACAGATAACAGATATATTAAACACACTACATTATACACTTAACATTCAATACATTACATTAAACATTATATTCATACATTTAACATATTTCTTTAATTACACAATTAACAATTAATCTAAACCATCATACAACAACAAATCACACACCCTAACTAAATATCGTTAACCAAAACACTATCTATCTCAAGGAGGATTCGGGTTAACCCACACCCATTTTTTGGAGGCGTTTTCCTACAAAAAAAAGTCCATTTGTATACCCTACGCCATACCATATGAAGGAGAAAAACGTTGTTTGTGTTGATCCATACAATGTTTTGATAAACTGTCTGAACAATATATTGTGATAATGTCGCCTTCATTTTGGTGATTTGAATTTTAAGGATGTGGTGGGATAGGTTATGAAACGATGGCACCAACTGCTGTATACGTGGTATCCGTTGTTAGTATACGAGTGCAGCTTTCGGATTCATTGACGTAGCGTGTTTTATAATGTCTTTGCACATTTGAAATTTTCTTTCAGCCAAAGGAGTCCAGGAAACTGATCGTTTGCCGTTCCCCTTTGAGTCCTTAATGAGTACATTCAAGGTGCTTGAGTGTGGGCACAGTTTGGAATGTATCGTCGAAAGCAGTTGATAACGCCGATAAAACGACGTAGTTCTATTATGAAGGAGAGTTTTGCATAGTTCGAGATGGCCTCAACTCTGGCTCTAGGTCTACATCCGGATTTGTTGATTGTGTGTCAAGAATATGTCACTTCACTCTTGTCAAATACACATTTCTTTATGTTTATTATGAGTTCATGTTCGTGGACACGTTCCAAAACTTTACGTAAGTGTTGGCGATGTTCTTCTTCAGAAATGGAGGCAATGAGAATGTCATCAACGTAGCAAAAACTAAACTCCAGGCCATGTAGGATCATGTTCATGGGCCTTTGGTATGTCTGAGTATCATTTTTGTATCCAAATGGCATGACCACAAACTCAAACAAACCAAAGGCCGTGATTACTGCTATTTATTTTGGATGTCTTCTGGTATCACCGTGATTTAATAATATGCCATATCTAGATCCAAAATTGAGAACAGCATTTGTTGTGAAGCTGCTCGGTGAAATCCATAATTGGATAGCTGTCCAGTTGAGTTACAGAACTTAGGCGACGGTAGTCACCGCAGCATCTGCAACCATTTCTTCTCAACGGGATGAATCGGGCTTACCCAAGGACTGCTTGACCGATAACAGTAACCTTCTGTTGAAATTCCTGAAATTTAGCCTTGGGCTGTTGAAATTTGTAACCTAAAAGTCGCGTGGTCGCTCAGTAATTGTTTGGCCTGAGGAGATGATGGAGTGTTGCAGTTGTATTCTTGTCGAAGATGTGAATGCGGTACTCCTTTTAGATTCGTTGGCTGTTGGCACCCGCCTCTGTGGAAAAGCTGGACTATTTTCCAGAGCAATTTTTTTATGGGGAAATAACAGATCGCTTGAGAACTGGCTCTTCTTGAAACAGGTCTATTCATTTTCGACGGTGATCGAGACCATCCGTAGTTGTGACTAGCGATTGCACAGATAGCGTGAGCGTTGATAAAGTTGACTCGATGCAATTGAGTTGGTTGTTGCAGTATCATCGTCACGGACAGAGATAAAGGAAGTAAAGCGATAACAAACTTCTACCTCTCTCACCCTGAATTCCCGGAAGAGTTGGTTGTTTTGTTGTAATCCACACCAATGCACCCCTGTCTGTGAATACATGTATTTCAGCCTGAAAGAATTCAGCAGACGAATAATTTTAGGTTTGGAGACTTTCATTAACAGCTGTTTAGCAGTGTGGTAGAATTATTTTTATACCCTATCCCATAAAGGTATATTAGTTTTGATACATAGTTTGTTACATAGTGAAATAATTTAGCTAGGTATACTTCAAAGTATATATGGATCGAATCACAATCGCTAGCTGAGTCGATTAAGCCATGTCTGTCTGTCCGTCCGTCCGTCTGTAGGTAACCGGTTTTTGTGCTAGGATAATGAAGTTTGGTACATGAGATCCTTGTACGTTCCGTTCGAACAATTGTGAAAAGTTTTGAAATCCGCCCACTACCACGCCCCCTTTTAAGTAAAACCACTTTTTGGCCAAAGCATTCAAAATTTTGAAAAGTTTCTGAACAAGATATCTAGACAATCTTAATTTCTATATTTCGTCTTTACAAAGTTTTTTTGCAACGCCCACTTTTTATGGGCGTTTTAGTAAAAAAACCTTTTTCGGTAAAATTTTAAGAATTTCGAAAAAAAAAAGTTCTCATATGTTTTTGACACTTCAATCGTCATCGAAATTTTTTTTCGCGTTTGTTCTTTGTGAGTGCACTTTGCTATTGGCTCAAATGGATTTGTATAGGTACAATAATTTATCAGTCCAAATATTCAATAAATTACTTAGTTAATCTCTGGCACTATTATTTCTCGTACTCGTTAACCTCACCCTAGTTCGTAATTGGATTTAAGCTCCCTTCGGTTTAGGGGTTAGAATACACCTGAGATGAGGCATTCCTTTCGTAGAGTCCATTCCCGTATACCAAGGTTAATGTGTGTGTTATATGCGTCTCCAGGAGATCGACAACGCCAGAAGTGTCGGCTCACGAGACTCAGTGAAACTTAAAAGCCTTGAGGACGAAAACGACGTTCTTCGAACTAGGCTAAACAAAGTCGAACTGCTCTGCGAAGAGCTTCGGAAAAAAATTCTCCACCTTAAGGATGAAAGCATGACCCTAAAGAGTTAATTAAAATTAAGTATTAAGCCAAAGCCGAGCGCAATCTGTCCGGTTATTTCAGAATACTATACCGAAGAAGAAGAACTCAGTCACGAAACCGACTGGAACCGGTGAAAAAAGGAAAGCTATATCCTCACCTCAATTAACAAACCACTATAAAGAGCATACTAATAGAGCGAATCAGCTTAAACAATGGCCCCCACCGCCAATTAATTTGATCGGTATAGACGATTTGTAGTGGATACATTGATAGACAGATGGCGACACGTGCTTCACAATCATTAATAGATGGCGACTGTAGAGACCCGACTTTGGCGATGGTGATTTCTGAATCCGTCAACAGCTGTCCGAAATAGGGAGAATTGAGTTGTTGATTTGAGACACAGGAGCGTGCATGTTATCTAGAAGGAATTTTGAATTCCAACGATGGTTTCATGAGACGCATACGAATTGCAACCGCGACTGGACGTGTTTATTAACTTTACCTTACAATTAATTAAATGCTAATTTGTTTTGGATTAATTTATTCATTAAATAATAAATACCCATTTTGTATAAATACGGTTTTGACTAAAGTTGTAAAGGCACGTATACCAAATTTTAATTTTTTTGTATTTATGCGATACAATCTCCGCAAATTAAAAGGACGAAGACTTAATTTCAGAAGTCCAGAATCGTCGTCAGACGAAGAAAACCCTCTTCCTATTCAGCGAGATAGTCTCCAAACAAAAATGGCCAGTCCAGCAGATGATTCAACGGTGGAGCTCATTAACAAGCTCCGACAGGAACTTTGTGAAGCAAACGAGGCCATCAAGCAACTCAAGAAAGCAAACATTGCTCAAATTGGTCTCACTACTCCACAGGGAACGATTGCTCCTGATACGTTAGCACCGCAAGCGCGGATAATTCAAGTCAACTTGCTACCAACGTTTTCAAGTCGAGTAGGACAACACCAGCCTTTCGGTCAACGTGTTCGTTTGCCCAAGTTCAATCCGCAGTATCCTCAACTCTGGCTTACCCAAGTCGAAATGTCATTTCAACTCGCTGATGTCAACAACGACGATGAACGCTACGCCAATTTACTGGTTAGTCTTGAAGGCGATGCCTTAAGAGCAGTTGGGGATTTGGCGAATAATCCATCTGAAAACAACAAATTCGTCGCGCTCAAAGAACGATTAGTGAACCATTTTGCTCCCACCGCAGAATCGCAACTGCGAAGAATGCTACGAGGGGAAGACATGAGCGGGAAAAAACCATCATCCATCCTAGCACATATGAGGCATCTATCTGATGGTCGCTGCGACCCGTCAATCATGCGCACACTTTTTTTTGATCGCCTTCCGGAAAACATCTCCACAGTTCTACTAGCAACTGGACAGGATGACCTAGACAAGCTAGCAGAAGTTGCAGACAAAATATTTGATTTGACTACCATACATCACTTGTGCACCGTCTCTAATCCTCAGACAGCAGTAGCTTCAACGGAAAACATCCAAGCTATTTCGAGAGTAGACACGACAGCGTTGGACGACATCAAGAAGTCGGTCGAATTTTTGCGTAAGGAAATTAACATCCTAAAATTGAACAAACAAGCGAACAACAGATCGTCGTCACGCAGCAGATCCCAAAGTAGACCACGAGTAGGGAAAAGTGATGATTCCGACCTGTGCTATTTTCACAAAAAGTTTGGCAGCGAGGCACGAAAATGTAAAGCTGGGTGTCGTAACTGGACGGAAAACTAAAACTGCCGTCGAGTGTACAGGCGGTCATTCACGGCAACAGAGACTTTCACCGTCTACAAATTAACGACAAAACCAACGGAATATCATTCTTAATCGACACGGGAGCTGACATTTCTGTTTTGCCAAAAAACTTTTCTGATAGTGACTCACCAGCCTCATCTCAACTTTATGGTGCCAACGGTACTACAATATCAACCTATGGTACTAAGACTTTAGTAATCGACCTTGGGCTTCGACGAGAATTCCGTTGGCTATTCACAATAGCTGACGTAAAACAACCAATCATCGGCGCAGACTTCATTCATCACTTTGATCTAACCATCCGATTAAGCCAAAAGATGATCAGTGATAACAAAGTAGACCTCAGCGTACAAGGCCGACTCATCAGCAGTTCACAACCAACACTTAGAACCATAGACGAAAACAACCGTTTTGCCATTATTCTAAAGGATTTCATCGACATCACCCATGACAAACAGACCTGCGTACAGGATCACATCGTTCAACATCATATCATCACCAAAGGACATCCAGTTGCGGAACGAGTTCGTCGGCTTGCCGGGGAAAAGCTCAAAGCAGCCAAAGAGGAGTTCAAAAACATGATGCTTCAAGGGATCTGCAAACCATCTAAGAGTGAGTGGGCATCTCCGCTACAAATGGTACAAAAGAAATCTGGAGGGTGGAGGCCGTGTGGTGACTACCGTCGCCTTAATAACATAACCGTACCAGATCGGTATCCAATACCACACCTCAGAGATTTCAGCCATCAACTAAGTGGATGTACCATTTTCACTACCCTCGACCTGAAAAGGGCGTACCATCAGATCCCACTCACTCCAGAAGATCGATCAAAGACTGCCGTCATAACACCTTTTGGCCTCTTTGAGTTCAACGCGATGACATTCGGCTTATGCAACGCTGCCCAAACAATGCAACGTTTTATGGACTCAACGCTAAGGGGTCTGGAATTTTGTTTTTGCTACATTGATGACATCCTCATTGCGTCAACTAATGAGGAAATGCACAGGAAAGTCTATGACCGAGAACTCCTTGCCATCTTCAGAGCCGTTAAACATTTTCAACACCTCATTGAAGGCCGAGAACTCATCATCCTCACCGACCACAAGCCGTTGATATATGCTTTCAACCAGAAATCCGACCAAGCGTGTGACCGTATCGCACGGCAACTCGAGGAAATTGGCCGCTTCTCAACGAGGATCGAATTTGTTGCTGGAAAGGAGAACGTCGTAGCGGATGCGTACTCCCGCATCGAAGTCATCAACATGCATGTCACAATCAGCACCACAGACTTGTTCGAGATGCAACAAGATGACGACGAACTGAAGCTGCTTCTTGAGACTCCAGGGAAGAATTCACTTCAACTACGACGGCTACGAACAGATGATACTGACACGACGATATATTGCGATGTTGGAGGCAATGACATTCGTCCATATGTACCAGTCAGCCTTCGCAAAAAAGTTTTCGACAGCGTGCATAAACTATCACATCCCAGTGGAAGAGCGACCAAACAACAATTACGCGCCAAGTATGTGTGGCCAAACATGTCCAAAGACATACTTTCGTGGGCCAGATCTTGCATACAATGCCAACGTAGCAAGATAAGTCGTCACGTCAAGAACATACCGCTACACATCGACATGCCAAGTAGTAGATTCGAACATGTTTACATCGACATCGTCATAATGCCACTGGTAAACGAATTTCGATATCTATTGACCATGATAGATCGTTTCACAAGATGGCCGGAAGCAGTACCACTAAAAGATATCAGAGCGGAAACTATCGTCGACTCTTTCTTCAACCATTGGGTATGTAGATTTGGTGCCCCTAAAACAATAACGACCGACAGAGGATCGCAATTCGAATCCGCACTATTCGAAGCACTCACGAAACTCATCGGAAGCACTCGTATCAGGACGACTGCCTACCATCCAGCTTCCAACGGGATGATCGAGCGCTGGCACAGGTCATTAAAATCATCGATAAAGTGCCAAGAAGCAACAGATTGGGTGAGTGTTCTCTCAACAGTTTTATTAGGCCTCCGCACGAGCTTTAAAGAAGATTTAAAGTCAACCGCTGCAGAACTTGTCCTTGGGACAACTATCAGATTGCCAGGCGAATTCTTCATGAACGAGGAAGTCTCACTCGACCCTGAAATTTTCGTTGAAAAATTCCGGGAGCATATGCGACAGGTTAAATCAACTCCATCAGCTCATCATTGCCGAACAAAGCCATTTTTACACAAAACACTTTACACTTGCACACATGTTTTTGTGAGAGTTGATGCAGTCCAGAAACCATGTGAGCAGCCATACGAGGGACCATACGAAGTGTTGGAACGTATCTCCGACCATGTGTTCAAAGTCAACATCGAAGGAACACCGACAACAATATCCACAGAACGTCTCAAACCAGCATTTTACGAAAATTTCGCTCAATCCAACGAAACAGAAAACCCAAGACGAGAAGATGCTCCAGTGAGTCTTCCAACACAACAAAAATGTGAAACACCATCGACACGAGGACATTCATCGCCCCCAAGTACAAGCCAGACCAGGGGCCTATTTCATAAAACTACAACACTAATAATTATTTGTGAATTCACTTGTAACTTGTAAATTATGTGCACATTTTTGTTTCATAAAGAATTCCGATTCACTAATAACTACAAGTGTGCCAGGCTTGTAACTACAAGTGAATTTACAACTGCGGCGAACTTTTCTGTTTCATAAAAGTATTTGTGCAAAAAATTATTAGTGACAAACTTGTAACTACAAGTGAATTTCTTACAAGAGTAGAGGGACTATAAAATCACGTGCTGCAACAATTTTGTTTATTCGTGGTTCAAAATTAGTGCTTACAAAACGTGTGGTCAAGAAGTTTAAAATAAAAATGATATCAAGCAGTGACGATAGTGACTACGAAAGTAATCAGACACGAGAACCGCGAATTTTTAAAGAGCGTATAAATTTTGATATTTTAACATATCATACATTTAATGAAAAATTTAGAATTAACTTCTCCGCTTTCGAGACATTGCTAAGAAGCATTGGACCGTTAATACAACATGAAACTAATCGTAATCATGCTCTGTCAGTTAAACAGCAACTTTTACTAGCCTTGCATTGGCTAGGTAACGGGTCTCAATATCATGGTGTAGCTGATATGCATGGAGTTTCAAAGGCAACGGTTTGTCGTGTAATTAAAAGAGTTGTCAATGCTATCAACCAAAGTGTATTCGCTAATCAGGTAAATTGGCCAACAAATACTTCGGAAGTGATAGAAAAATTTTATTCTATTGCTGGAATGCCAAATGTTGCTGGATGCATTGATGGAACTTTGATAAAAATAGACGCTCCAAATGAGTATGAAGATCGTTTCGTTGATCGACATGGAAACCACTCAATTAATTGTATGCTTGTATGTGGCCCGGACTTGCGCTTTTACTATGTCAGTGCCAGATGGCCAGGAAAAGTTCATGATGCAAGGGTACTGCGGAACAGTGTGCTATGTTCTAAGATGGATTCTGGTTGGAGGCCGCATTCACGATCGATTTTACTAGGGGATTCCGGATATGGTTGTACAGATTGGCTAATAACACCACAAAATAACAACTTAGATGATGACGCAGTTCAAAGGTTCAACCGTGCACATAAGTCAACAAGGCGACTCATCGAAAATGCAATTGGTGTGTTGAAAGAAAAATTTCCGTGTCTACAACAGTTAAGAGTTAATCCCATATACGCCTGCAATATAATAAAAGTTTGTGTAACGCTTTGTAATCTAACTTCACATACTTTAAATGAAGATGAAAATTACGAAGAAGATGAAGATGAAGCAGACCAATTAATAGAAAACACTACACTTAACACACAAGGTGGGATAACACGTAGACAGGAAATAATAAATTCGTTTAGGCAATAGTTTTGAAAAATAAAAATCCATATTATATGCATCAATACTCTTTTATTGTCAAAATACTACACTCTTTTTCTATCAAATTATTGCTTAGCATCTTTTTTTCCAAATCCAGCTTTTCAATTTCCATATCTAGTTTTTTGTTTTGTTTCTTTAAATTTTCGATCTCCAACACTAACTTCTCTTTCTTCAATTGTGCAATTTCGTCGTCAAGGATATATTTCCTTTTGGGTTCTAAATATAAAGGCAATTTAAAATATTAGTACATTTGTGTACACAATTCTTTTTACCAGACGAAGTTGATGGATTTTTTTTACTCTTTCCACTGCAACTTGTGTTCTGCGAAGGAAATCTTTGATTTTCCATATCAAGTTCAGTTTCTTCAAAAATACCAGAAGACTCATTAGTCACATCATCATGAAGCGATTCGGGAACTGGCAGGCCAATAATATCGGGAGCATCTTTCTCCAATATGTCCAAAACTTTGTTGTCAATTTCATTCAACCGTGCGTCAAGTCCACCGCCAGAGCCCGTCTTTTTTCTGTTATCGACCTTGACCTTTTCATAAAGTAAATAATTAACAAACATTTTATTGGAATATTAGCATATGTAGGTACTTACCATAGTACACCGCTTGATATTGGTCCAAAAAACATCGCGAATATAACTCCACGACTTTCCACAAAAAAAACCATTCGACTTAGCTTTTTCATGGATTTGCATCCAAATATCACTTTTTTCTTTTTTCGTGATTTTATCGGAAAAAGAACCAAACAAAATTATTTTATTTTTCTCGATTTCTTCTAGAAGTAACAATTTTATTTCTTTTGAGCACATTTTAAACTCTTATATTTTAGTGACCGACCGGATGATAAAATTAATAGAAATGAGCTTCAATAAGTGCACCAAAACATGATTTTACATGTAATAACGGCATTTAATAAACGGCACAATTTTTTTTTTACTATGGCTAAAGTAATTGTAACAAAGAATGAAAGAAAGAAAGAAGAAGAATGAGAAATGCTGCGGACTTGTAGTTCCCCGCAATTAATTGTTAACTTGTAGTTACACACTTGTAGACTTGTAGAATTTAGACCGCTGCACATATAATTTGAATTTGCCGAACTACAAGCGAGGAAAAATGTTTATGGAACACAATATTACAACTCCATACTTTATTTGCGCTTGTAGTTACAAGTCTACAAGTACAACACTTGTGGTTTTATGAAATAGGCCCCAGATCACATCCAAAGTTTATTCCACTACGACCAGAATGCAGAACAAAATCGTCATCTCCACTTTCAGACCCATCAGCTTCAACATCAGCACCTACCACCAGTTCAACTGCATCAAGACCATCGCCCACGTCAACAAATCTTTTAGGCAATCTTAAAACGTATCCTGTAAAGAAAAAACTAAAACAAATAAGATTTGCAAATTAAAGTATAAATGCAAAAAAAAAAAAAACATTTATCGCTGTCACTTGGGGAGGAGTGCTTTGGCGATGGTGATTTCTGAAACCGTCAACAGCTGTCCGAAATAGGGAGAATTGAGTTGTTGATTTGAGACACAGGAGCGTGCATGTTAGCTAGAAGGAATTTTGAATTCCAACGATGGTTTCATGAGACGCATACGAATTGCAACCGCGATTGGACGTGTTTATTAACTTTACCTTACAATTAATTAAATGCTAATTTGTTTTGGATTAATTTATTCATTAAATAATAAATACCCATTTTGTATAAATACGGTTTTGACTAAAGTTGTTTATAACAAGTAGTGGCATTAAAAACGAATCCGCTACACGACAAGGGATGAACTTGATTGGAGTAAGAAAGGATGAGGATATGATGATTAAGATCATTGGTATTCCGACAGGCACGCGACACAGACCGTAAAAGAAAAGTGTACATTGAAACATTATAATAGTAAATTTAAGAATAAAAAAATAAATGTATGAAGTGAAGAAAGTTTATATTTTTTCTTAATACAACGAATACCAACAGATTATAACAAGTTGCATAACTTGATAAAATAGTTACCATTATCAGGATGCCAAGTAACTTCACTTAAAATAAATATGGAAAGTCTGCGTAAAAGGTCCAGAAAGTAACCGTCTATTATCTCGGAAACTAAATACCGATAAAATAGAACGGTTTTCATTTGAGAATAAATCTGAAAGGCCTTTACTCATTATAGCCAGAGGTTTACATGCGTCGTGCTTAAAGGATGACATTGTTAGCGCTGTTTTTTTTATTCGCACTTTCGATAAAACAGAAAAGTTATGAAATAAAAACAATACTTAATATTGTTGTAAGAATCAAACCCATGCGTTAGGATTTAAAATTAGTTCCTCTGTGCAAGCGCTGCCAAGGATATACTCATACGCAAACCAATTGTCAGAAAGATCCGCGGTGTGTAAAATGTGACGGAAATCTTCTGACGGTAGATTGCAGGTCAGATAAGAAAACTCCTGCTATTTGCATTAATTGTAAAGGCAATCATACCGCTAATTACCGCGGCTGCGAAGTAGCTAAATAGTTGCAAAAAGACGGGTGAAATTAACTAATAAAATTTCACGAAAATTAAATATAACGAAGCAGAAGCCTAAAATTTCGCTTAAGCTTATCTCAAAGCCAAAGCAGTAAATAATCAAAAAACAAAAAATAAACAAATACCTCGGCCAATAGAAATACGATCGTATCTGGTACATACAAAACTAACTGTACAAAGTTCTGCCCAAGCTACAGAACCCGATAAAAATATTTCGCCAGACATCGTTTCCAACGTTTTTTCTATTTTTCTTTCAAAACTTGAGCAACAACGCGAAACGAATAAACTTGTTTTCGACAGTCTAGTTAAGCTTGAAAATAGTATTCGCAACAGTAATGCTTATGTGCAATACCAATGGCCTTTGGCAGAAACTTGGAGAACTTAAATTGTTTATGCAGGAAGAAGATATCGACGTCTGTTTAATATCCGAAGCTCACGCAAATAGTAAATCTCACTTAAAGATTAAAGGTTATTTTGATTATCATTCTCTACATTCAACAAATAAGGCTAGAGGTAGAGCATTACTGTATATAAAAGCGTGTATCAAACATTCGGTTGATTATAAATCGATACAATGCAAGTTTGCTCTATACAAGAAGATATCTTCTATTTACTGCCCACCACGATGCAAGGTGAAAACTTGCCTAATTCCCTTGGACAGCGTTTTTTCATCGGAGGGGGCTTTAATTCAAAAAAATACATTCTGGGAATCTAGGTGCATATCACAGAAAGGTAGGATTCTTTACGATGTTGGTAGAAAGTACAATACCGAATTTTATTCTACGGGAAACCCAACTTACTGGCCAACTGATGTTACAAAAATACAGGATTTGATCGATTTTTTCATCTTAAAATGTATGCCGTCCAATCGAAAAAAAGTTGAGGAATGCTTTGATCTTTGCTATGATCATTCTCTGGTCAATCTAACAACGAGCGAGTCTATCATTAGATATGAAATCCTACCCAGATTAACGAACGGAAAAACCAACTGGGAAGGCCTCAAAACCGATATTGACAATAATATTCGACTGGGTGTATCGCTTAGACCCCCATTGAAACTTGAAGTCGCGGTTGACTCCTTTATCGATACCGTTCAAAAAGCAGCATGAAATAATACTGCTCAAAAACGCAAAACAGAGAGCTATAGTAATATCAAGTATCAATGGGAAATAAAAGATTTGGTTAGACAAAAAGAAAAGCTCGAAAAAGATGGCACCAAACTCGTGCCCCGCTAGATGAAACACATATAAGTCTGTTGAGTAACATGCTATCAAATTCGATCAAGAACTTTAAAAACAGCAAAGCCTAACCGCTTGAAAAGAATCGAATTATTCACTTTGGAAAGCAAGTAAAGTCATAAAACGGCCAAAAAACGCTGTGCCACCTATTAAGGTAACTCAAGACGTTTAGGCACATCTTGAGGAAACATTTAAACCATTTGATGGCCCAGAAAACATTAATTTATTCGACACTACAACCGATAGTAATCTAGTAAGATATGCAAGTATTGCCGAGCTTAAGCGGGAAATACAGAAATTAGAGCATAAAAAAGGCTCCGGGTTATGACCTAATTACAGGAGAACTTCTTAAAATGTTATCTTCATACGAAAAGGCATTAGTTATAAGGTCATATATAGTGGTGAAGTGCGCCGATTCCGGCTGCTGGAAGGCTGCGTCATATGCATTCCTCTCCAACAAGGGAAGCGACTGTATGTGATAGCGGCCTACGCACCGGAAGCACTTCAGCCTACACTTTTTACAACAGAGGTCGGAAAACTTTTATCTTTTGGCCAGAGATTTAAATGCCAAACACGAAGATTTAGGAAATCAATTACAAAATCCTCGGGGTAACCATCTTGACAATTGGATGGTCCACTACAATGTTGAATATAGGATCGACATTCTCGCCATAGATAGGCCATCGTTTCCGAGAAGCGGTGCGTTCCTGGATCTTTTACTGCGAGACACAAGACTGACAGTTACTAACAGAGTAGGTCAACACCCGCGAAACTGTTTATGGACGATTGAGTACGACAGTGATCACTGCGGACTCGCCGCCGTAATACAGCTTCCGAACGAGCTTGTGGCGTTGGAGGAGTATGTGCCTGTGCATTCTTATAACTACAGTAAGATGCGCTGGCCTCGCTTTGCCAACGCCTTATCAAGAGAACTACGTTCTAGGGCCATTTCACCACCAGACAACAGAAACCTAACAAACAACGAAATCGACGAAAACTTACAACAAATGGACGAAACGATTCAGCTAACAATGAACAGAACCATACCGAAGTACAAAGAACATGACATAACGTCTACGTACAGAAACGCGACCATTGACGCACTACACAAACAAAAAAGTGGACTTCTGACAAGACTTAAACTCTTGTACAGACGACTGACAAACCCAAGCGCCCCGGAGATTAGTACACTGAAGGCGTCGATCAAAAACATCAACCAATTGATGAAGGAGAACTATCGGTTGTCCATTAATTTGTTTTGGAATAACAGAATTCGGGCCGTAAATTCCAGCGACCTGAGTATGTTTCCACAAATTAATAAGATCTTTAGGAGGAAAGGTCATAACGACCTTCCGTGTATTAATCTCCAACGAACAACTGACAATATAAACATACTTTTGACAGCAGGAATTGATCCGGGGGAAGCCGTCTTCGCCGACGATTTCTATGTTATTGAAGATCCTCAGGAGAAAGTGGATGCAGTGGTGGCTGTCTTTCAGGAAGTGTATAAGGTGAATGGTAGCATTCCCCGAACCGCGTCCTGGAAAACAATGCATGCTCCATCATTTCTTTTTCCGAAGCCACATAACATAATGGCGATCTGAGAACAATGGTTTCACCCGGTTTGATGACGAAAACTTGGCAGCGAAGTGAAGATCTAGATCATCTTCAGTTCCATAAAGAAAAAGAAGTCAGCGGTAGTCGATGGTATATCCAACATTGTACTGCGACACTTACCCTCTGAAGCTGTGGACATTTACGCCACGCTGTTCAACAACGCAACTGAATAACTGGAAGATAGCGGTGGTTCATCCTCTTCCGAAAGAGGGAAAGGACAACTCCAATCCGGCAAATTTCCGATCGATAAGTCAGTCTCCTTCCGAGTATCAGCAAGGTTTTCTAAACTCCTGTACACTGTAAACGCAGCAATTAGATTAGAATACATACCAAGACAGTGGAAGGTCACGGAAGTGATTATGGTTCTCAAACCAGGAAAATCACCGAATGAAATAAAATTCTCGTGTCGTATCTTGAGCATAGACTCTTCCGTGTGAAACTTGGAAACGAATAGTATTCGGAGTTCAAAAAGCTATTGGCAGGAGTACCCCAAGGAAGCGTCCTTGGCCCTCTCTTGTACCGCCTATTTACACGTGATATCCCGCAAACAGACGATACAATAGTTGCCACGTTTGCTGACGATACGGCTAACGAATGTTAATGAATGGACAAAAACCTAGCGGATTGCACTTAACGAGAGCAAAATGCTTCATGTAGATTTTTCGTATAAGCGGATAAACAATTTGCCAGTATTTCTCAGTACGGTTCGAGTCCCTTTTGTAAATGAAGCGAAATATCTCGGAAAGACACTCGATGCAGAATTAAAATGGAAGTCGCATGAAAAAAAGATGTGCGAAGAACTTCAAAATAAATACAGAGAACTGTACTGGTTACTCGGAAAATATTCGAAGCTCAACCTTGATAACAAGCTGCTATTATACAAGCAAGTGCTAAAGCCGGTCCGGACATATTGCATACAACTATGGGGTTGTACCAGTGAAACGAATATTAATGTTTTACAAGCGTTTGAAAACAAAATCTTAAGATCATTCGTCAATGCGCCGTGGTATTTAAGGAATGACGATCTACACAGAGGTCTGGGTATTCCCGTGGTTTAAGATGAAACGAAAAATTTTGCACGCAAACATAAAAAAACGTTTATTGGGGCACGTTAACACCACGGTCCTCCGAATTCTCGACGAAACAAATTTATTGCGGCGTCTTCAAAGAACTAAGCCCTTAGATTTGGCCCGATTATAACAAACCGCATTATAAATTGCGGATAAAGTCGCATACTAAGTTGCAATAAAAATACAAAAGGTGGTGGTTTTAGTGGAGTTAAAGTCCCACACCACTTTGGGCACGTGCTAATCGTGTCTTTTGAGATTTCCACCACCCACGGGAAAAAAAAAATAAAAGCGCTATAAAAAACATATCAAAAGGCTACAATCCACTGTGAGGATCGTTTACTACTCTATTCCATCCCGCGATGAAATATTGAAAATGTCGATGTCAGAACATATTGCTTAGACAGTTTATCAAAATCTTTTATGGTTCGACAAAAAACAAAATCAACGTTGTTTTTTTTTAGTAAAACCTTATTTAGCTCAAACCAATCAAAATTTTGAAAAAGTGTCTGAGCAAGATATCTAGATAATCCTAATGTCTATATTTCATCTGTCCAAAGTTTTTTTTGCCACGCCCACTTTTTGGATGCGTTTTTAGTAAAAAAAGGGTTTCGGTAAAACGTTTTAAAATTTCCAAAAAAAAATTGATGCAAAATAATTGGCTTTGGTAATATAAACATTTCTTCCATATATCATTTTCTCACACGCCCACTTTTTGAAGACGTTTTCATACAAAAACCATTTGTATACCCTACGCCATTCCATATGCAGGTAATAATATCTGCTTTGTAGCAGTTTAGGGCTTCCGCTAGTTGTTCGCTTGCACCTCTCCTGTTTAGTGTTCTCAGATTCCAGGTGCAGATACAAATCTCGTTGTCCTTTTTTCGTTCGACCAAAAACAACGTTTTTCTCCTGCATGTGGTATGGCGTGGGGTTTACAAATGGTTTTTGTATGAAAGCTTCTCCAAAAAGTGGGCGTAGGTAAAAATAATATATGGAAGAAATTTTTACATTACCAAAGCCAATTATTTTGCATCAATTTTTTTTTCAAAATTTTTAAAACTTTACCAAAAAACGTTTTTTTATTAAAAAAGTCCCAAAAAAGTGGGCGTGGCTAAAAAAAAACTTTGTATAGACATAAGGATTGTGTAGATAGCTTGTTCGGACACTTTTTCAAAATTTTGAACGGTTTGGCCTAAAATTAGGTTTTACTAAAGTTAGAGCGTGGCAATGGGCGGATTTCAAAAATGTTTACACTTGTTCGAACAGCACGTACAAAGATCACACGTACCAAATTTCATTATCCTAGCTCAAAATTTAAGGCCAAAAAACCTGTTAACCTGTATCAAAACTAATATACGCCTATGGGATAGGGTTTAATGACGTAACTTTAAATAACTCAAATGTAGTACAAAAGGCTTCCTGGAAAAATGTCTTATACTAGTACGACATAGATTCCAAAAATGCCTTACGAGTAGCTCCGAAACGGCACACGTAAGGCAAAATAACTTTCAGCGGATAAAAATTAAATATGCTACCCAGGTACTGAGTCATACCGTTATTGGGAATTTTCGATAAGTTATTTAACTTATTCAATTCGTCATCGTCTAAAAATCCTAACAAATTTCATAAAGCATTCGTTCAGAACGAAGAACAATTGGAGTTCTTACGGCAAGCAACCTTAAGGTCAATTTAAGTGTTCGATCATAAAGGCAAGGACATTACAAATCAGTTTAGCTTTATTAAGGGCAGGCTCCTTAACATATCAGCGCTGAAGTATTTGTTGTCTGATTAGTCTGACTAGGCAGTCGGAGGTTCTTGTGGCAATAACAGACGTGTTACTGCTTCCAATTTTACTAATTGTTTTCAAAATCTTTGGGGCCTAAAATTTTTAGAAAAATTAAGACCGGCAATTGCGAACCCGTCCAAGCTGAGCAATTAAATGCTATACGCAATCAACCATTAGTAAAATCGTCTAGCTGGATTTCACCTAATGTTTCCATTTTTATTAAATACTCACAAACAACTTCAATTTACTTTGTCGACCGAATAAAGAAACAACATAAATAACAGCGGATCACAGCGGAATTTGTACGAATTGTAAAATTTTAAATAAAATCAAAACAAAGCCACCGCACAGTCAAACGAAGTGCTGATTTAACGGGATTAAATTAATAGGGCTCACAAATAAACGTTTTTGTTCAAGTTTTTTGGTGTATAAGTTTTGAAATTGTTTACAGAATGGAATATAGTAAATAATTTTAACATATGTGCACGAATTTCGAGACAAAATAACACATAAAAATAGGCAAATTTCAATTTTGTTACTCAATTGGTACAACTAAAAGTTGCAAAAGAATGCATCTTAAACTTGCTTAAAATTGATCTGAAGTTATTAGCAATCGATTTAAAAGGTCAGCTTTCGTAAATACACGCGAGATTTTTCTGGTAAACAATTCCCTAAACTTTCTATTTTTCTTGTTTCTTGCTTCTTGGGCTTCTTCGAAAATTGTCCGATTGGAAAAATACAAGATAAAATTATTCGTTTTCCATGAAACAAGACTTAATGCACACTTACTGGCATATAATACCAGGCATAATTATTAAGGTACATTTCCCTCGTGTCTTTTGCATAACTCTCAAAAGCATCTTTATCGTTTAGGGATCCAGACCCAAGAGCTTCTAAGATGATATGAAACTTTTTAAGAATTTCTTTATCCCTGTAATTTGGGCAGTTTTTTTCATCTCTTAAGAATCTTCTAGCCGTGTTTTCACCATAAGTATTGCCAGACTGTTGAGTTGGCATATCTATCAATAGCCCAGTTTCACTTCTAAATCTTTCTTGGATTTACTTTTTTCTGCCTTTGACTTTTTCTTTACTTTCTTGGTCTCTAACCTGCAAAACTTCAACATCTATTCTATACGCTATGTGAAGGATACATTCCATAATTCGTATCCATGAGTGAAGCGGACTTAATCCAAAGGACATTGTTTCTTGGTTCACATGCTTTTATTTCGGAGGGCTTGACAGCACAAATGTAACAGGTTTGTGATGAAGCCGTTATAGATGATAAGGCAGTGCAAATTTTTCCATCAGTCATAGTTAACAAAAAAAATTGGTTCGATTATGATAAGCAAGCTGTCATTATTAATCTCAACATGTAGTAGGGCCTTAATTTTACACTTTCTCTCATAAAGAGAAAGTATTATTTTCGTGAAAATTTTCGACCTCGAGATTTTGATTGATTCTAACATTACGATGATAGCGGAACTCAAAAAAGTCGGTTCTAGTTCGTTTGGTCATAAGTCTAGATAATTTTTTTTTGCTTTTAGCCATGTTATTACCGGTATCCGCAATATAAAAATCATACATAACCTCAATTTGCTCAAAAACGGCTCTAAAGATTTTGATTAAACTTCTTATGTGCTATAAACATATTAGTTCTAACAAAACTGCATACATAGTTTTTTCGAGAAAATCCATATAACGGATTTTTGCATATAGGCTTTATTAAGAAAATTGTCAATTTATCGCAAACTATTTGGCCAAATTGAATGAAGTTTTCATGAATTTCACATAATTGGTTTTGGGCCAATTATCTCTAAATCTAATTTTCAGTTTTGGCCAATAACGGAAAATCATTATTATTCATATGAACATCGATTACTTTCAATTACGGAATAAACGTTCGTATAATCTCATTTCGACATCATTTATACCATTCTAACATCATTAATCAAAGTAAATATTATTGTGTCTATGAGCCAAATTGTTAAAATCGTCAAATTAACTCGTTGTGAAAGAGAAAGTTGCGTACGACCTAGTCGTGCACCCACCACTAGTTTTTTTTTTTAAATTTATTCTACCGCAAACTTGATCAGTTCAGTTGTTTCCTAAGCAAAATTTAATTTAATAGGTCGACAGTATCTAGTTGATACTTTTATTTTTTTTCTTTAAGAAATACATCTGGATGAGAACCATTGAAATGCAAAAAAGATTTTCACCGGAATGATCACCAGGTGAACATTTTTGTTTGCATGATTTCTGTTGAGCACCATCACAACCGCATTTTAAATTTAGGGGTAGTTCTTTTAGACCCGTTTTAAAATCAGCAACAGAATTTAAACATCTTTTTGCAAAACAATCTTATTTTGATCTAGATCAAAGAATTATTAAACGAAAGATTATACCTCGATTTGGAGAGCTTTTAAATAATTGTTTCTTTTTCCGTCTTTTCTAAATTTTATTTCATGAGCCATTGCAATTTCTTCAGCGCTAAAAGAATCTAAAATTATTTGCCCTTTTCCCTTTTTCACAACAATCATCAAAGCTTTTTCTCGGTCTTCCAACCGTAGTTGAATGAAATGCAGAAAGATTTCATCTAAAATATGTTGTGGCAATGTAAGGGTTTCATTCAGCCACGCGGATTATGTGTCTTGGAAGCTCTCTCTATGCCGACCACTTTTGGTCAATCTTTCGTCAGATCTCAAACATAATGTTATTAGGGTTGACTGATTGACTTTACTGCTGCATCGGAAAATGAAACTTAAATAAAGAAACTCATAACAAAACAAAAACAGCTTCTAAGCGCTTAATTTTGAATTTAGAAATCCAAATATCAAAAATTTGCGTTTTCGTTATTTCGATTATCATCCTAAAAAAACGAAAAAAAATAGTATGGGTGTCGCACCTGTGCGCAAGATGTTAAAGAACATTTAATCTATTCATATTGTAGAATGAACCAGGGCTTCGAATGATAAAACATTTTTCTGTTCTATGTTTAACAATAATTAATTTAAACACACTCTTATTTCTGGAATTATATTATTTACAAAACGGTTTCTCGTTGAACATTTCAATTACACTTGTTTGAAATCAAATACCAACGATTAAATTCGCGCACTATTAACACTTTCCAAAATTCACGTAGGTAATCACGTTCAGGTCACAATTTAGACTAACTCGCTGATTATCTTTCCCCCAAGTTAATTCGAGGATTATTAGTATTTCTGAGGGATTACTACTGGGACAAAACGATCTTATTTTGATCTAGATCAGTTTTGTTTCCAATGAGAACAAAATTGGTCTTATTTTGATCTAAATCACTTTTGGAAAATCTGGATTTCCTACCTACTACCTCCTACCAACATATTTTTTTCTGAATTATAAAGATGAATTAGTGGGTGCAAATTATGTTCATTTGTGGCTCTGATAAAAAAACTAGAAGATAAACGTATTAAAAAGTTTGAAAATGGCGTTTTATTTTTGGTTTCAATTTAATTTTCCAAATATAAAATAATACTAAAAATATTTCTTTTGAAGTTGGTAAAAGGTTTTTGCGAATTGCAACAGATGCAATTTGTTTGCTGAACGAGTTTCTGTTTTCATTATTTTTTGTCGGATGCACTCTCTTGAGGTTGTGCAGTTCGAAAAGCGTAACTTTTTGATGGAAAACCATAACTTTGTGATTACTCAACTAATTTCCCCTATTTTGGCTGAAGTTTTTAGGAAAGGTCGGTGAGGAGTAGGTGGAAAACTAGGGAAATATGTTGAATACCACAACTCACGCACACTTGTTTGAGTTATGGTATTTTGGTGAGTTCAGCTTTTGGGCAAATCGAGAAGATTGGTATCTCCTTACTTGTTCATCTTTTTTTTCCGGTCACGGACATCGGTTGCAAAAACAACATGGGCGGATGTGTTGTCTGTGATTTCAGACAACGCAGTGAGGTCGATTCCATGGCTTGCTGATAAGATGTCAACCATTAAGTGGACAACATGTTGTCGGGAACATTAATACCAGTCAGTAGTGTGCCGGTTGATTTGCTTCTCGTTAGACGCAGTGAATCTTGATATTACCTTTTTTTAAGCCAATACTTATCCGATTCTGCGGGTTTTTGCACTAGGTCCGAAACATCGTTTAGCACTTCTGGGTCCAGAGAAGCGATAATGGCATTAAACTTGCTGTTGTGTTTTCGCATGTGATGCGGTTGTTGTGGAGTATTGCGGAAAAACCAAGGCACCGAACTGTTCTTCCAGGACGGAGAAATCCTAAGGTTCTTTAATGCTGCTAAACAAAAATTAATGTGAGTTTCTTGTCGTTACTTACAAATATTAACAAAATGTTTATTAAACGCTTTAATCCAGTTGTTTCGATTTAATTGACTATATTAATTAATCATATACATATATTAACATTTGAATTCTGTTGAATTTTCAATTCAATTAATGATGACGTCGCGTCGAGAAAACAAACTAGAATGAATTTTTGTTCTCGACCGTTGCGTTGGTAAAACGATTTGTATAATTCTCGTTCTTGTTTTGAGCGCCACCTGGCCTTGGTTAGTGACCTCAAAGAAAGCTTTCTCTAGACGCCGCAGTATTTTGATATCGCCCACTACCACCGAATGCCCAAACCGAAAGTGTTCTGTTTACTAGATGTCACTAGCTACACTATGAATGTGTTGCGACACCAGTGGCGACACTATGTAACTCTTGCGAGACAAATCATAGCGGCCAGTAGATGAACTAGAAATGACTGAGTTCGCTTACAGAAACGTCATAGTTTTTAAATTGACGGTTAAACTACTTCTCTGAAAGCAAGCGTTCGACACAGACGGAAGAATAATTTGTTTATACCCTACCCATAGGGGTATATTAGTTTTGATACATAGTTTGTAACATAGTGAAATAATTTAGCTATATATACCTTAAGGTATATGGATCGACTCAGAATCGATAGCTGAGTCAATTAAGCCATGTCTGTCCGTCCGTCCGTACATCCGCACGTCACCACTTTTTGGACCTTAAATTTTGAGCTAGAATGATGAAATTTGGTACACGCATTTGTTGTTGCTCCCAGCAAAACAAGTGTAAAACGTTTGAAATCCGCCCAATGCCACGCTCCCCTTTTTAGAAAAACGTAGTTTTAGACCAAACCGTTTAAAATTTTAAAGAAGTGTCTGAACAACACATCTAGACAATCCTAATGTCCATATTTCATCTATACAAAGTTTTTTGCCAGCTCACTTTTTGTGAGCGTTTTTATTAAAAACCGTTTTCGGTAAAATTTTAAACATTTCCAAAAAAATGTTATTCAAAATAATTGGTTTTGGTAATATTATAAACATTTCTTCAATACATCATTTTTACCCACGCCCACCTTTTGTAGGCGTTTTCATACAAAATCCATTTGTATACCTTACGTCATACCATATGCAGGACAAATAGTTGTTTTTATTTGAACCACACAAGATTTTGATAAATTGTCTGAACAATATGTTGCGACAATTTCAATTTTAATATTTCTTTTCCATAATACCCACATTTAAGTGATATTAATTTTAAGGATGGGATGGGATAGGGTATAAAACGATCCACACAGTGGATTGTAGCCTTCTCATATGTTTTTAATACAGATTAATATTTGGAATTAACAGTGACATTATTTAACTTTCATAAGTGTGGGGACACACTGGCCCTCTATTGAGGAAAAGCGCAACGTCAGTACTTCAATCCGATCACCGAAGTGGAATGTTACCAATCTGTTCGAATAATTCAAATTGGCAGTTATTTAGGCCGTGTGTCAATTGCGGTAAAATTGGGGTTAAACTTTATCCATTGGGTATTTTTTGATATATCTGCGGTTGTTTTCCATCTCTGTTACCCCTCAGTAGTTATATGAAATGTCAAAAATTAGCCACTGGATACATTTTAGCGAGCTGTTGAGCAGGTTAAAATTTTGAAGTCTCTAGTCACCATACTAATGTCAAATTTTATCCACTGGCTAAAATTTTAACGCAATTGACACACGGCCTTAGGTATCTAGTACCGAAACATGAATCGAAATGATTCTTTCCTTTTTCATTCGCTACGACGGAAGCACGCTATTTGTTGTTTTGATAATTTCATTGTTATGTGTTTTATATATATAATTTAAAATAAAGTTGGTTGTTTGAAAGAAAGCATTTTTGAAGTCTAAGAATCCCCACAATTGGTGGCCCGGACGTGATTTGTTCAGTTTGGAGATATCGTAGCCGCCACCTTTCTCACAAATTGGATTGCACGTTTCGGACGCCCCCAAAATAATAATTACAGATCAAGGTACTCAATTTGAAATTGCTTTATTTACATCACTCTCTCGACTAGTTGGTGGCAAACGCATTCGTACTAGTGCATATCATCCCAAGGCAAGCGGTGGCATCAGACGTTGAAAGCGCCAATTATGTGTCACCAGAATCCGCTATGGACGCAAATACTGCCAGCGGTGCTGATGGGATTAAAAACATGCTACAAAGAAGACTTTAAATGATCACCAACTGAGTATCTGTATGGAACAACATTTAGAATACCTTGCGATTTTTTTACGCACGGAGAGCCACCTGAAGATTCACACTACTTCCTTGAAGACTTTCGCATATATATGTGGAACGTGAAGCCATGGATTAAGAACTTGCTACAAATAAGACATTAAATGACCACCAGTTGAATATCTGTATGGAACAACATTAAGAATACCTTGCGAATTTTTCACGCACGGAGAGCCATCTGAAGATCCACACTACTTCCTCGAAGACTTTCGCATATATATCCGGAACGTGAAGCCAGTTCCAGCAGCTCACAAATGTCGGCAGAAAGCATTTTGCTTCAATGATTTGTATTCATGCACGCACGTATTCCTTCGGCAGGATATCACAAAACGCAAACCACACAATATTCTGAAAAGAGACAGAGTTTTCGCCATCGACGTAAACGGCAGAGAAGTAAATGTAAATGTTGAACGACTCAAACCAGCCCATCTCGGATATAAAGATGTGTTTTCATCAGTCCCAGCACCATCAAATTCATTCCAGAAAACCAGCAAATTCATCCCAGGTTGGGTGTTGTAGAACGAGGGTAGACTCTGATTGGCTTTAGCTTGGCAATGCCCAGTGGTTGTAACTCTGACTACACATCAAGTGCTTAATTTTTACCTCCAAGGGGTAACCATCGGATCTAACTGGATTTGACTAGCTAAACGGAGGCGTGAGTGTTGATAACACGACGAAAAACAGTGACACTATAAACAGCCAGGTCAGAATGGCACGGAATGAATACCCGGCTTGCTGTCCCAGGCGAAATGGGACTGCTGCTTCGATATATTGGGACAACAGGTTGTTTAGAAATTTCAAGGGTCAGTCAGGCCCCTTGAACAGAGATGGTTGCGGATAAACCGAAAGGCCAACGGCAGAGCTCAATCCCGTAGTGGATACTGATGGCCCCGTGTCCTAGGGGTATCTAATAAAATGGAACTGGACCTCCAGATTGGGGGTTGTGCTTTGGGTTAACTACCAACCCATTTAAGAAACCATTGATACGAAGCAATTAATAGCCTCGGAAAGGACGGATTTTATTGCTGACGACACGGCTAAACGAAAAAACAGAAGAGGTGCAAGCGAACAACTAGCGGAAGCCTTCAACTGCTACAAAGCTGATATTACTGACATCCAGGAAATACGATGGGATGGGCCGGCAAAAAGAGGATAAAAAACTGTGACATCTACTATATAGTGAGCAGAAACAGCGGCTATTCGGAAGCGGTTTTGTTATCAGTGCCAGACTTAGGCAAGAAGTCGTATGTTTCCAAGACATTAGCGAACACATTGTAACAATCCGCATCAAGGCCGAATTCGCCAACATAAGCCTTATATGCACTCACGCCCCAACGGAGGAAAAAGATGATATAGCTAAAGACTGCTTCTATGAACTCCTTGACAAAACCTAAGAGCGACTACCGAAGCACGATGTTAAAATCGTGCTGGGAGATTTTAACAACACAGGGGGGGAAGAGAAGACATCTTCAGCAGTATTGTCGGAAAATATAGCCTACACGACAACGCGTCTGGTAACGGAATTAGGCTAATTGACTTCGCTACGCTATAGCCAGCACACAGTTTCCTCGCCTCGATATGCATAAGGGGACATGGCGGTCTCCAGATCAAAGAACGGTCAACCAAATTGATCACATAGCGAATTGCGATAGACAAGAGGCACGCATCCAGTATTTTGGATTTCCGAAAATTCCGAGGAGCTAACATCGACTCGGACCACTACCTTGTTGTAGCCAAGGTTAGAATACGGATATCCACCACTCCACAACAATCTAGATATACTGTAAAAAAATTAATGACGAAAGACTGCAATCGCAAGAGTCCACCAAGACCTTTGCGCAACGCGTATCCCTAAACCTCTCGATTAATACCATACCGCCATCATCGAATGTCGAAGAACAATGGCAACGATGCCAACAAGCCATTAGATGAGCCGCAACTGATGTGCTAGGTTTCTCGCGCCCACCAGCAAGAAACCCCCGGTTTGATGAGGAATGCCGACAGATGGTCGCAGCCAAGAACAAGGCCTACAAGGCTAAGCTGCAGGTAAAGACGAGAGCTCCCGTTGAGCTCTTTACGCAGAGAAGATGGGAAGAACACCGGATTTTCAAAAAGAAAAAAGGAGCAAGAAAAGCGCACGATCGAGAATATAGAGAGGTGCAACTCCAGGAACGATGTTCGCAAGTTTTACCAAAGTGTAAAACGTCAAAGCCAAGGATAAAAGGCACGACCTGAATCCTGCCGGAATGAGCAAAGAAATATCGCAGTTGAGAAATAGTCGATGCTGAGGATATGGAAGAACCACTTCTGCAGACTGTTAAACGGCGATGACGAACAACATTCCGCTCTCAGGTAGAACGAACCACTCAATATTGGAAACGACAGCGAAAACTGCCAACCATCCGACCTGAGTGAAGTAAGGATAGCAATATCTAAACTGAATCTTAATAAGGCTGCCGGAAATGACGGCATTCGGCTTTATAAAGCTGGCGGATATGACTTGGTAAGTAACATCCACCAACTCATAAGCCGATTCAGTATGCCTGAAGAATGGAACCTCAGCATCGTTTGCCCGATCCACAAAAAGGGAGACTCTCTTAACTGCGCCAACTACAGAATCATAGGTCTCCTCAAAATCGCCTACAAGATCCTATTTGCCATAATATGTGAATGCCTGAAACCGTATACCAACAACCTGATCGGCCCTTGTCAGGGTGGTTTTAGGGTAAGAAAGTCCACAACCGATCAAATCTTCAGACTTCGGCAGATCCTGGAAAAAACCCAAGAAGTCCAAATCGATACCCACTGCCTATTCATCGATTTCAAAGCCGCATACGACAGAATTTATAGAGACGAACTATACAGAGCCATGTCTAGTTTTTGTATACCGCCCAAACTCGTCCGTTTATGGCGCTGAAGCATGGACCTTCTCAAAAGCGGATGCAGAAATACTTGGTCGATTTGAGAGGAAAATTATTCGAAAAATCTTCGGTCCCGTTTGCGTTGACGGGCTATAGGAGACGAAGAATCAAGCAAGAAATATACGAGCTGTACAGCGACATGCCCTGAGTCGCTCTCCAACTATCGTAGTGGTCAGTCGACTGGTTTGTGCGGAAGTTATCTTCAAAGTGTTTATAGTGATCAAGTGGCAAGTAAGCCAAGTGAGCTTTTAATATTATCGTGGAGCAGTGGTGATATCACCTGCTTCCAGAATTCTGATGGCTATATGAGGAAGGTGAATCTGCACTTCCTCAAGACTTTGCGGACTTTTAGTCCAACTCCATAGTTAAGATTTCAAAGTTAGGAACAAGGTCTGGGGCGGGGCTTGTGCACCATATTGGCGTACAATATGGTTGAACGCATGCTGCATATGCCCTAGGGGCATATGCAACGAGGGCTCGCCACCCTGATTATAATTAAGTTAGGTTTAAGTAGTTATTTCGATAGCAAAGTTACTTTATTTAATATATTTATAAAAAGAATGAATGTGGACTGTATTGGCCGCACGATTGTCACTGCTCTCGTTGACACTCTGCCCTTGGCAATGCTCTGCTCTTGATGATGCTCTGTTGAGCTCTGGATGCGGACTGCCTAAAATCACCACCATCTGAGTCCCTCGTTGGTTGTTTTGGTGTGATTTTTTGCTGGTCGTTGGTCGCAAGTCGCAACAACCGCTAGCCAGACGATGGAATTTCCCACGTTGCTGCTGGTCGGTCGCAACAACAGTTATCCGGACGACGTAATTTTCCCACGTTGCTGCTGTTGGCAATGGATGCTCGTGTGTGCTGTGTTGCTGGTCGGTCGCGACCACCGCTACGCAGTCGATGTTGTTGTTTCTGCTCTCGTTGCAGCTGCTGTCATCGGCTGGATGATGCTTGCTTTAAAATGCTCCGTATTTGGTTGTCGGTCGCAACAACCGTTGGTGGCGTTGGCGATCGCAACCACCGCTATCCAGACGATGTAATTTCCCACGTTGTTGCTGCTCTGCTGTTAGTGAACATGTATTCGCGTGCAGGTGGCCGGTCGCAAAAACCGTTGCCAGACGATGGGATAGCGGTGCGAATGTGCTCTGGGGTTTTTTGTTCTGGTTGCCGGTCGCAACCACTGTTATCCGCACGATGGAGTATTGCTTCGCTTCAGCTGCCCTGCTGCTTGATAGTTGGTGATGTGTCACCCCTTGCTCCTGAGAAATGCCTATGTGTCGTAGACATTCCCCCCCCCCCCCCAATTGAAGGGTGTTCTTCAATTGGTATCGCTCTCTTCGTCCTTGGGGTGGTGTATTTTCCTGCTTGATTAAGACTAAGTCTCCGACCTTAACGTTGTCACGCCGTTGGCTCCATTTGAACCGCTGCTGCAATGTATTCAGATATTGGGCATGCCACCTCTTCCAAAAGTGCGGCTGGATCTGGTTGATGATGTTTCATAGCTTGAGTCGGTTTTGAGGAACTTGGCTGACATCTGTTGTGAGTGGCTGCATGATCTGCTCACCTATCAGGAAGTGACCGGGAGTAAGCGCGCACAAGTGATCCGGGTCATCCGACAGCGCACTGAGTGGTCTCGAGTTGAGACAGGCCTCGATGAGTACTAATGTTGTGGCCAAAGTCTCGAAGGTAAATACTTGCTTGCCCATGGTTCTTCGCAAATGATGTTTGAGTGATTTTACTCCGGCCTCCCAAATTCCGCCCTGGTGGGGGGCCCCCGGCACTATAAACTTCCACTCGGTTCCCATGCTGTTAATCTGTTCAGTCGGAAGTCTATGGCTCCAATCTTTCGCACTTCTCCGGAGTCCTCGATCTGCTCCAACGAATGTGGTGGCATTATCGCTCCACAGCACCGAACAAGCGCCACGTCGCCCAGTAAATCGTTGGAAAGCAGCCAAAAAAGCTTCCGTTGTCTGGTTGCTCACTAGCTCAAGGTGAATGGCTCTTGTCACCATGCACACGAACACTGCTATGTAGCCCTTTTCGATAATGTTACATCGACCTGCTCTGGCCTTGATTTGCACTGGGCCAGCATAGTCGACGCCGCTATGCCTGAAAGCTCTTGCTGGATGCACTCGATCACGTGGAAGGCTACCCATCTGCTGTTCCGTTACGATTCTCTTCTGGTGAAAACAGGCAATGCAGCGCCCTATGTGACATTTCAGCGCCCGTCGAAGTGTTGTGATCCAGAACTTCTGCCGCACGTACTGCATGCACAACTGCACTCCACCGTGCTTGGTAATTAGGTGTGCTTCCCTAAGGATCAGTTCAGTCAGCTTGCTCTTGGCCGGTAAGATGATGGGGTGCATGCTGTCATATGGAAGCAATGCGTCCTTGAGGCGCCCGCCAAATCTCAGTATCCCATACGTATCCATGAAAGGACTGAGGGTAAGTATACTGCTGGTACTGTCCAGGTGCTCCTTCCTAATGATTCGATTGTGCTCTCGAATGTAATGCTCTTGTTGGGTGACCCGGACCCAGTAATGTAGTGCTCGTTCTCGCTCTGATGTTGTCACTAGTGGTACCCGCATGACTGGTTGGATCTGCTCCTGCATTCTGTTGATTTTGCAGTTTTGGGTGAATCTTATCACTAACGCCGTTATTCTCAGGATGCTCTGTAGCGTTGATTTTCGATCCAGTAAACTAATGTCGTTAATGCTCAGGCTCGTTGGTGTTGGTATCGTCAGCTTTCCTGTATCGGCACTCGTGGCCAAGTTTGCTCCGATTCCTTGAGCCATGATGGTCCGTGCCACCGTAGTTCCGACTCGACCAGTTGCTCTGCCTTGACTCCCCTTGAGCCTAGGTCTGCTGGGTTGTCTCCGGATTTGACATGTCTCCAGGGATGGTTTCCGGATAGCTCTTGGATGGACTTCACCCGGTTGGCCACGAATGTTTTCAGCTCGAATAGTAATTTCGTAATCCAATATAGTACCACCGTATAATCGCTCCAAAAGAATGTCGACATCCCTTGAAATGAACCGGCTTCAATCACCTGCCTCATCAGCTTGCACAACAGGTTCGCCGCACATAGCTCCAGTCTTGGGATTGTGATCAGGGCTGTCGTTTGAAGACAAAAATCAGCAGTACTACCAGTCGACAAAAAGCAGTAAAAAGCAGTACCTACCTAAAACGTATACATAAATGTATATATTCTGTTCGTTAAAATAAAACACTCAACTACGTATGTTTTTATGTCTAGTTTTTATTTAAAGTAACAAAACAAAAATTCAATTGCACAAGAAAGTATAAACAAAAATAAATAATAATAGGTACAAAAGGAAGTCTTACATTTGTATTGAACACATTTAATTTCACATTTGGCTTATCAGCGCCATAACTTAAAACTTAATACATAAATAATAATTGCAACAAACAAAAAAAAAGGATTTCAAAATTCGTTACTTGAAATTAACAAAAGCAGTTAGGTTTTACGATAATTTTTTAATAAATTTGCTGATGGCTTAAATTCATAGCTTTTATAGGTATCGAGCAAAGATTTTGAGCAAAGGATGCCACTAACTGTTGATATGTTTAAACAGTTCCTAGTCTTAGTTTTTATTAGATTAAGCTCGGAAAAAACTCTTTCACAAGTGGCACTACTATGAGGTAGGGCAATTGACGATCCAATAAAAGCTTTTAAAGATGGGAAGCGTTCTTCTCCCAATGCGTTTTTGAGAAGGAACACTTCACTCCAAAAACTTTCGAGGTCAGTAGATGTAGAAACATTTGATAAATTCAACATGGCCCTCCACTCACTATCAAGATCTTCAATGTTATTATTTCTGACTAAGTTTGGAAATAAAGAGATTAACTCAATTAAATTTTCCCCGAGTTTTTTTGGATTAATGTTTGCAACTTCCAACAAAACTTTATCCTCCAGGTCAATCCTTTTTTTAATTGCACTACAAAGTATTTTATAGTAATTAAGGCAATTGCTTTTAATCTCATTTATTTTCGCTGATGGAATGTTTTCAGACTTTATCAAAAGCTCCGCCCTAGGGCCAATGTAAACGTGTGATAAATTAACTTGAAACCTATCACTAGTAAAATTTAAGTTACAAAAATCGATTAAAAAATCGCGCTTTATAAAATTTGATAAAATATTTTTTAAAAAGCTTTTTATAATATCCATTAAAATATGAATTCTGGGTTTTTCAGCTTGAAATTCTATATTTATTTCATTGGTAGATCTTAAAATGTAGGAGAGAAAAAGGAGGTATATCTTAGTTTCCTTATTTAGATCAGAGTTGATGTTTGCTGCTAAATCAGAGTCTGAATCAAATTCTGAAACCAAAAAGTAGTGTTTCAAGGGTACCCATTGCTCCAAAACTCTATTAACCACACTTTCAAGGGCTAACCATCTTGTGAAAGAAGTTTTTAATATTTTATGATTTTTTACGTGAAAATATTCCTGAAATTTTTCGAATTGCTTTTGCCTTTTTGTACTATGGGAAAAGTACAGATAAATATTTCTAACGAGTTTTTCTACGGAACTAGGAAGCTCCTTGGCAGCTGCAGCTGAACAGAGATGAATAGTATGGCAAGTACACGGCATGACGTACAAATTAGGAATAGGTTTTAAAAATAATGCCTTTAGACCACTCTTATTGCCCATCATGACAGAAGCGTTGTCAGCAGCATACCCAATTAAGTTTTTAATCGGAATTTCAAGTTTGTTAAATAGCGAGGTAATAGCATCATAAATGTCATTGGCACTTGAGTTACGCAACTCGACCAAAGATAAGAATCGGTCTTTCACTTTAAGCTTTACGTAGTCGTAGTATCGCACAACTATGGCCAAAGACTTTTTAGTGCTTATGTCGGTTGACTCGTCGACTATTATAGAAAATGTTTGCCTTTTCAGTATTTCTGACAATTCCCTCAAATAGTTTTCTTTTATGACTGAAGTTACTGTCTCTGTTGCCTTAGTTTTCCCACATTTCAATTGCTTGACAATTGACGAATCAGATGCAATTTTTTTTATTAAATTTATCAGGGGATCTATGATTAAAAATGGTAAATTATGTTCAATCAAAAAGAATATAATAAGAAGCTCCGCAGTCTTAATTTGGTTTGTATGTGTACTAGCTTCTTCTAATTTGTTTTGGTTTAGAATAAGAACTTGGTTCTTTAAGGACTTTACAATTTGTGCGTGTTGTTCAGACTTGTCATGACGATGTAAATTTACAACATTATTTGTCAAAGACTTTTTACAATATTTGCAAAAAGGTTTTTCGTCTACAACTGAACACCAGTCAAACTTCTGAAGCCATGCGTGACGAAATTTTTGCTTATACGACTCCCTTTTTGATGCTAATTTGCTGCTAGTTGAAGGTTCATCTTGGCTGTTAATTACCTTAGTTAGCTTAACAATAACAATAGTACAAAACTTAAACCTTTTTTTGTCATTTTCTACACCTGACGACGCAGACAGCTCATCGTAATCACATTCAAAATCATCATAATCATCATCTTCACATGCAGTTGCAGTTATTTTGTCATTGACTGCACTGTTGGAGTCTGCTCGCTTTGTTTTGATGAGAAATCTTAAATAAACAGAGTGATACACTTATGTAGGACACAAACTATGCTTTATAAACATTAATATCACTACCTTTCCATAATAGGTTTATATGTATAAGCACTTTGACTGCAATAATTTTTTTTTTTAATATGAAAACAATTCAGAATATCGAAGCCCAAAAACAAACGATTCAATGCAGTGTTTTTATTATTATTGTATTTTGACAACTTTATTTACTGAAACAGACATGTACGAAGCGAAAGCGAACCGAACTCAAATGAAGTGTGTGTGTGATACTAAATTTGAAGCGCAAACCGCAAACACACACATCGGATGATCCAATCGTTTTTAATTTTCTCGTATACGTAGTAAGAGAAACGGTATAGATTACCATTTTGGTTTCATTTTCGCTTGTTCCTGTTGTCACTGGGTAGGTATGTTTGTAAAGTTGATGCAGGAATACTTTTAGGGTGCGTTTATCTTGGAGATGCTTAAAACATTTTGATTGTAATAGATTGATAATAAAGTCCCACAAAATGTAACAATAAGTGAATATTTATGGAATTAGCTAATTGAAATTTAAAAAGCAGTATTTTAAGAAGGTGAGCAGTGCAGCAGTACAACGATACAGAAAGCAGTAGAAATACTGCTTTTGCAGTAAAACGACAGCACTGATTATTGTATTTTGACAACTTTATTTACTGAAACAGACATGTACGAAGCGAAAGCGAACCGAACTCAAATGAAGTGTGTGTGTGATACTAAATTTGAAGCGCAAACCGCAAACACACACATCGGATGATCCAATCGTTTTTAATTTGCTCGTATACGTAGTAAGAGAAACGGTATAGATTACCATTTTGGTTTCATTTTCGCTTGTTCCTGTTGTCACTGGGTAGGTATGTTTGTAAAGTTGATGCAGGAATACTTTTAGGGTGCGTTTATCTTGGAGATGCTTAAAACATTTTGATTGTAATAGATTGATAATAAAGTCCCACAAAATGTAATAATAAGTGAATATTTATGGAATTAGCTAATTGAAATTTAAAAAGCAGTATTTTAAGAAGGTGAGCAGTGCAGCAGTACAACGATACAGAAAGCAGTAGAAATACTGCTTTTGCAGTAAAACGACAGCACTGATTGTGATTGTCTTCAATGGGGCGACTCTCGTTTTTGATGCTACCAGGATGCACTTGGTACCGCCGTTGCTCGATGTCGACCGCAAGTAGACCACCGCCGCGTATGCTCGCTCGGATGCATCGGCGAATCCGTGAAGCTCTAATTCGCTCGTGCTCTCACTGCCCAGCCATCTCGGAACTCGAACTGACGTTAGATGTTTGAGTTTCTGGCGAAAGTCTTCCCATTTTAATGCATGCTCAGCGGGTATTTGCTCGTCCCACTGTACTCCAGATCGCCACAGGTCCTGGATAGTGATCTTCGCTCTTATGATTACGGGCGCGAGGTAACCGTTTGGATCGTAAAGCCTTGCTACTGCACTTACGATTTTGCGCTTTGTGGGTCTGCTCTCCGCTTCATCCGATTGCACCTTGAAGCGTATCTCGTCCGTTGAAGAGTTCCATACCATTCCCAGTATCGAAGTCCCGGCCTCTTCAGGGAAGATGTGCTCTGCACTTGGGTTTTCTGTGCCCGGAAAGGCTGCTCGCACCTGCTCGCTCGTTGAAGTGAACTTATCCAGTTCGAAACCGCCCTTGCTCAGTGACTCAGATATAGACTGGGTCAGCTCAACTGCTCCTTGCTCGGAATCCGCTCCAGTAAGCATATCGTCCATGTAGAAGTTCTTGATAACGGCTTCGTATGCTTGGGGGTATGCCTGCTCATTATCCGATGCACATTGGATCATGGCTCTAACCGCGTTGAAGCCACTGGACGCCATGCCATAGGTGACGACGGTTGGCCAATACTCATTTAGCTCTTGATCGGGATTTTCTCTCCAAAATATTCTTTGGAGATCCCATTGCTCCGGGTCGACGCGCACCTGTCGAAACATTTTCCGCACGTCAGCGCTGACTGCTACCTTATAACTGCGGAAACGGGTGAGTATCGTTGCAAAGTCATCCTGGAGTTTTGGTCCGTGAAACTGCACGTCGTTGAGCGATACGCCATTGTCGCTCTTGCAGACGCAATGATGAGGTATGTGGTATGTGCACTTGTCTACTCGCGGTGATCTCGTGGCAATCACCATGTGGCCCAGCTCGTGGTACTCGCGCATGAAGTTGACGTATTTTTCCTTCAGCTCACTGTCTGCACTTAGTCTCTTCTCAAGTTAGAGAAATCGTTTCATGGCGACTGCTCTGGAACTACCCAATGTCTGCGCATGTGGATTAATAGGGATAGTTACTACGTATCGTCCGGACGGGTCGCGCCAATATGTGCTCATGAAATTTCCTTCGACCCATTCATCATCCGCCGATTTGGCTCAAGTTTCTCATTGCTCCGCTCAATTTTGTCGGAACCTGGTCGAATCCCAAACTTGTCTGCGCTCTGCGACGGGATGACGTGCTCCTTGTTCCGATTTGCGCGCGATGGTTGCACTGGTTGCTATGCATCTGCTTCGCTCCCTCTTGCTGCCTGGGAGGTGGATGGTTTATTTAGCTGCTCTACGTGTGTCACTCTGGACAAAGCACACTATTGTGCTTCCTGTCGCATCTTCGACACGCTCCGAATTGACAGCCTTGTGCCAGATGCCCGCTCCTGAGGCAATTGGTACATAGCTTCCAGCTGCGCACTTTTTCGCCTCTGCTCTGAATTGATAGCGCCAAGAAATCCCCGCAACGAAACAAGGGGTGCTTCGCTTTGCACAAAGGACACTTTGGTGGTGCCCCGTTTCTTCTTCCGCTGGATGGGGTGCCCATGTTGTTCTTCACGTTGTATTGCACGTTGTTTGCTCTTCCGAATAATTTTTCAAATTGGTCGTAGAATGCTGAATCGAGTGCACTCGCTCTTCTCTCCAAAAACTGCAGAAACTCCTTTAGTGTCGCTATCTGACACACGTCTTCCCTGATCATCTGCCAAGCGTGGTTGGTTTCTGTATCGAGTCTCGCTCTGAGCATATTCACTATGATTGGGTCCCATGATGATGTATCTAGACCAAGCTCCTTCAACGAACTTAAATGTACGTTCACTTCATTGACAAGGTCCCGTATTTCTCGTGACTTGCAAGAGTCCCTTCCGATGTTCGGAATTGCGTGCAGGGCATTTAAATGGGCGTCCACGATATTTTGTTTGTTGTCGTAGACCTCGTTTAGCTTTGCCCAAGCATCCGCATAATTCCCTTCGGTAACCTGCCATCTGCTAATCAGCCTTGCTGGCGCACCTTCTAATACCTGCTTGAGTTCGCGCATTTTTGTGACCTGGGCCATTCCGCAGTTGTTATGTACTTCTGTCAAGAACTGATCCCTGAATTCACGCCATTTTGTGTAATCAACCTTAAATACGGGAATTTTCGATGGCCGCTCTTGCCGGACCTGTATGACGTTGGGTTGAGGGGTGGCCGAACCACTGGCCCTTTCACTAGATGCACTCTTTGGTTCCAGCTGAGATATGCGCGCGCGCAATTTGGCGATAACGACGTGGTGCGCTTCTTCCACTGATGCCACATAGTCATCGTGCGCTTCCAGCTCTTCTGCCGTAGTGGCTTTTTCCACCAACTTCATGTCCTCTACCAGGAGTTTCTCGAAGGCGGATTCCGCTGCCTCAAGCTTGGTTTTGAGGAAAGCTTGATCCGCTTGACTGAAACAGTCTTCCGTCACTGCCTTCGCCATTCGTAAGATTGACGCACGGAATACGTCACGCCTTGCTAGGTCGCCCATTGCACTTGCTCTGTCTGTTTCCTTGCACTTGCACTAATTTTATTTTTAAGCACTGCTTAGCTTTTGTATAAATTGCGCTCGCACCGTAAGACTGTAATGCCAGACATGCAATTATGCAAATACCTGTCTGCATACCTATCTGCACGAGTAAGGTAATTTAAGTATATTATAGGAATCTAAGTATCGAATATAAATATGATAAGATAGCTGACTAAGAATTATTTTGTAACGTATGAATAAATTTATTTAATAAAATTCAGTCTGATTTAGACCACACTACAAGACGCATCGTTTCTATTATTACATGGCGACCGTGACAGCCGCGACTCGGAAAAAGTGAATTGAATATCAAATTAACAAATTTTAAAAATGGGTGGAACCCAGACCAAGGAAAAAAACACCGGGTTAATAAACAACAACATAAAAATCGAAGACTCCGTTCATATTCACAATGACGAACTAACGTGGCTAGTTCGACTCATTCTTGTCGCGATCGTGTTGAATCTGTTATTCAAAGTGTACAAAGGATATCGCTATTCTTTGAAAAAAAAAATTCACTCAAAGAATAGCTTTCCAGAATCGACTTTCGTCAAACATAATACGAGACGGTGATGCTACAATCCACGTTTAAAGACTATAAAAACAAAAATTTAACAAGAAAAAAAAAACGTACATACTTAAAGAACACAAAACTTAAACAAAGTTCAAAGACTATAATATACAATAAAAACAAAAAAAAAACAAATCCATTCCCCCAACAAATAATAACTTGCAGCTCCCCTGACATCCCTCACCACAAGCAGCCACAAGAAGTACGGCAACATATGCAGCAACGTTGACGGCGACACAACAATAAAGTAAGCCATATTATGTAACATATGTATTTAGAATTGACTCAAAAAAAAAAAAAAAAATGTTTGTAAATGCTCATCTTAACCCTTAAATGCCCAAGGTGACCGATTTTAGTGGAAAAAATATATTATGTGTAAATTGGTGAAAAAATAACAACTACATTTTTAGTTTTTTGAAAAAAAAAATGATTATAGATTTTATTTGAAAAAAAGTGGTTGTATCTTAAAAGATACACCAGGCATTCACCCACTGCTTAAATTCCTATGGAAATATGCCAAAATAAAAGATGTTGTTTGCAAATATTTTTTATAAATTCATATTTTTAAGTTTAAATATATTATTGTTAATATATTTTTATTTAAAGTAATTTATATCATATATGTTATTTAAAATACATTAAACTAAAGTAAAAATTAAGTAGAAATACAAATATAATAAAAATAATACATATAGATTTTGTAAATTTATTCGAATGAATTTACAAAAAATAATATAAAAAGTTCCTTTACGTATTGTGGTAGTTATAAAAACAATTTTTTTCTGCAGTTAAACACAAATTCACTTTGCATTTAGTACAAAACATCCTTGTCTGTCCTGAGCAGTTCGGAAATTTGCATCTACCCTTCTTATCAATCGTTGTCCAATGATCAATTCTGTCCAATCTGGTGTCCTTCGGTGGTGGTATATGAGCGTTAGGTTTTTTACGTTTTTCTTGAATATCTGATTCAATACGTGGACGTCCGCGAGCAGGAGGTTGTGTCGATTTGAAAGAGAATAAGGTATCAGCTATCGCTAATTTAAAATCAATCAATCGCATGGCCTTGAACCCAGGCCGATTTTTATTTATTCTTTTGTACAACAGCCAGGAATTAACAACTGTCATATCCAAAAGGTGATAGAACACTCTATTTGTCCACTTTCGGCTTTTCATGTTTATCTTATGACGGCCCATAGAGCTATCCATCAGATCGACACCACCCATATGCCGATTATAATCTTTTATAATTTGAGGACATGGAATCATTTTGACAGTTTTGTCCTTTTTGTCAAATCTCTTTATGGTAATTGGTTGTACCGTTTCTTTTCCCATACTTTCTGATATCGGCTTTACTCCGACATAGGTTGATAGTAGATTTACAATTTTATTGTCTTTCCAAGACAGTGAAGCTACATCTATTCCATGAATGTTACATACAAACTCTTGACTGGTACCGCGCTCGAACTTTTGCAATACTTTTTCCTCGGGAAGCTTACAGTTTTTGATTCTATTACGTCGAATGGTACCAACTGAAAGTATACCTAATGTTCGCAAATATACTACTAATGGCACCGTTGTGTAATAGTTGTCAAAATATATTATGTGATTTTGGAATCTTGGTACTTCTCTAAGCAGCCGGACCACTACATTGGCCGAAGGTTGAAGATCAGGTTCGCCTTGAGCTGGTGTTTCCGGTGCTCCATTATATATTTCAAATTTGTATGCATATCCCGTTGTATCGCACATAACAAAAAGCTTGAAGCCCCATTTTTTCGGTTTGTTGGGCAAATACTGCTTCATGTAGCTTGCAATTTTGGTAGAACACATTTGCTCGTCAACACACAGTCTATCTAATTTTGGCACGCTTCCAAATGTGGTATTGAGGATGTCAATAACAGGTCTAACTAAATAAAGGCGGTCTCGACTAGGAGCATCAGTGGGTGGCTGAGTACTTTTATCATTAAAATGAATGTATTCCCTTATTTTTTCGAAACGCCGAACATTCATTTGACTTTTCACCACATTTACGGAATGATTATTTTTATCAGACCAATAATCTCTAACGTTTGGAAGTTTATGATATGTCATGTAAAAAAGTATTCCAATATATTTTCGTAATTCAAATATATCGAAACGAAATGTCTCGTCAAGTTCAGCATATCTTATGGTTTCGTCAACTATATGTTGCTCCAAAATTTCAGGAAACAGATAGCTCCAAACTTGATATGGTGTTTCCAAGTCAATTATATTTTGTGGTAAACTTCTGTCACCTCTAAATCTAACTTGCTGGTCATTAAACTGTATATTACCTTTTTTCCAGATAACCTTTTCAAATTCAGAAGACTTATCAATTATTTCTATATTGCGAAATTCTGAGGGGAATTCATTCCAAGAACTTGTTAACCTTGTAGGTGGGACATTACGGGATGAAGTAGATGGCTCAGAATCAAGCAGTCCGAAATTACTTGATTCCATTTCAATCAAATCTCCCTGATCAGTATCATCATTGATCATATTGAGAAAGAAATCTTGAACAGATGTATTGAGGTCAATCGCATTCGGATTCATATGCTCATCTTCATCAACAATCATCTCTATATTTCCCAACCTCTGAGATTCACCCCCCATCTCTTTCCCCCCCTCATCATTTAATTCATCGCTGTCGTCATCAATGTTATCGACGCTATCGTCACCTACATCTTCACTATTACAAAGTAATTCGCAGACGTCATCATCAGTCATTTTAACTCTTCCATCTCGAATATAACCCGCCATGACTTATATTTAATCAAAGTATCTCTAAGAATTAATTTTATTTAAATATTGTATCTAAAACAATAAATAATCATCTAATAATTCAAAAGCTCCGAGAAAGTGAACTTGCTCTCGCAAAGAATAGAACACGAATGAAAATGTAGTGCAAACGCTGTGCGTAACGGAAATAAGAAAAATGCAGGGAGTGCACACTGTATCTTTAAAGATACAACCAATAAAAGATTCCCTGTGAAGGGTCCAATGCCTGGAATTGTATGAATCATTTTATATCACTAAAGGATATATTTTAAATGCAGCCGGTATTTTTTTTTACTCAAAAACATTTACCCGTTATTAGAAATTACACTGAGAAAAATCACATTTATTTAATTTTAACAAAAAACAGTTTTTTGAATTTTTTTATAAATTATTTCTTAACTATTGCAGATAAAAGTTAAAAATAATGTTTTATGTATAAATATAATATTATTAATTACATAGATCCAATTTATAAAAAAAAATATCCGTATCCATGACCACAGGAATTTTTTGAGTGGTTGTATCTTCAAAGATACAAGGGGCATTTAAGGGTTAATATCATATTTTCTTTTTCGTTTTGTGCATTTTTTTAACCCGTAGTAATAAGATCACTTCGAGTATATTTTTTTTCCCCATGTCAAATTATGAAACCTTTAACAAATTCCTAAAGGCACATAAGAATGCCGTAAAGCTAATTCCCTTCCATCGCGAAGTATCAAAAAATCGAGAAAAACTTCGAGAATACGAAAATAAGCTTATAGGCACATATAATGCATTAGTGGATCATTGTTTATCTAATATTAAACACTGGTCTGACGATGAAATTGCTTTCGTCCGCACTAAACTAGTTGAAGTCAGAGAAAAACTAGCTCGCTGCTTTGGCAGAATTCGTTCGCATTCCCAAAAATAATGGCAATATACTAGTTGCCATAAGTGCCGACATATTATCAGACAGCGAATACGAGGGCGAAAGCTCAGAAGAAGATACAAAAGAACTCCCGATAGAACAGCCACAAACTTCAAAGGCAGACTTGGCGCCATCAAAATATACGAAAATGGCAAATGAAATATCAAATATGGAATTGCTCCGTTTGGCAGCACAAACAATAAACAAAAATTATGCTGGCGATCCATTATCACTCACTCCATTTATAAACGCTGTCGATCTATTGGAGAGTGTAGCTAATTCAAACCAAATGAACCTCTTATTAAAGTTCATTTTGACAAAAGTCGAAGGAAAGGCACTAGAGTGCATTCCCTTAAATCCTACGACATTAGAAGAGATTAAAACCTCTTTGAAAAACTGTATTAAACCGGATTCATCTAAAGTCGTTGTAGGCAGGATGTTGGCTTTGAAAGCTAACAAAAACAATATGCAAGATTTTTCGCACCAAGCAGAAGACTTAGCCGACGCCTTTCAAAGGGCTTTGGTTTTCGAAGGGTTGCCTTTAAAAAAAGCTCACTAAATGGCTATAGAGAGAACCATTGATATGTGTAGGGTGAATACTACTTCAAATCTAGTCAAATCGATTCTAGTATCTTCATCATTTTCGTCCCCGAAAGAAGCTATTGCAAAGCTTGTCGTCGAAACAGCGACAGAAATTCAAGATCATCAAGTTCTATCCTTTCAATCAAACAACCATAATAATTTTAGGAACTATAGAAGCCAAAATAATTACGTACATAATTCAAACAGTTCCAATCGATTTAATCAACAGAGCAACAATACGTATCGAAATAATAACTATCGAAACAATAGTTATCGAGGCAACAATAGGAACAACAATTTTAGAGGTAGGGACAATAGCGGTAGAGAAAATTATAGAAACACTAACAATTTAAGTCAACGCAACGTGCGTTATACGGAAAACGAGAACGCACCTCAGGAGCGTCAACTGGGGGATGCAGACAATTAAACAACACTTACATCTACACCTTAAATCCCAATTACTCCGACTTCATTGAGTTAAGATGTAGTGACGCAAAAGGACATTCCACATTTCTGATAGACACCCAAGCTGACATTTCATTGATAAAATTTGAATCTTTACAAAATAATTGCAAAATTGACGTAGACAAGAAGATTAATATAAAAGGTATAACAGAAGAGTCTATTTCTACCATGGGTACCATTAACACCTATCTCATAGGATATAATTTCGAAATACCGCAGCACTTCCATGTCGTTAACAATAATTTCAATGTGCCATCCGACGGCATTTTAGGTAAAGACTTTTTAAGAAAGCATAAATGCAACATTAATTACAACCATATGAATATTACATTCTTGTTGGGCAATACACTCTTTAAACTTCCTCTTCATTCCGGTCCGTCAAAGAACGGTTTTGTTATACCAGCTAGATGTGAAACCTATCGTTGTTTTCAAATTAAAAATTACTCGAAACCCTTGATTGTCGAATCACAAGAGTTAGCTGATGGTGTCATCGTTGCTAGAGGCATCGTTGACGCAGCCAAACCTATTTTGCGTGTTATAAATGTAAACGACAAACCAATAACAGTTCGAAATGATACCTTAATAACAGACGATTTGGATAATTACTTTACATACACTATAAATAAAACAAATAATACCGACCAAAGAACACAAAACGTTCTCGATACGTTAAAAAATAAAATGCCAGTCCATATACAACCCAAATTATTAGATTTGTGTAGTCAATATTCATCAATTTTTGCCCTTGAAACCGACAAAATGACAGTGAACAACTTTTATGAACAGAAACTGCGCATAAATGATCAAAACCCAGTGTATGTAAAAAATTACCGTTTACCTCACTCTCAGAAATCTGAAATCAACTCACAAGTAGATAAATTATTAAAAAATGATCTTATTGAGGGAAGCCGATCGAACTATAATTCGCCTATAATTTTAGTTCCAAAAAAGGTGATACTAAGCGAATGAGATTGTGCATTGATTACAGACTAGTAAACAAAAAGTTAATCGCAGATAAATTTCCACTACCACGCATAGACACAATCTTGGACGCTCTTGGCCGAGCTAAGTACTTTTCAACACTTGACTTATTTTCCGGGTTCTGGCAAATCCCTTTGCATAAAGACAGCAGAGACATCACTTCATTTAGTACTGAACAAGGTGCTTTTCGCTGGAAAGTATTACCGTTTGGTTTGAATATTGCTCCTAATTCCTTTTCACGCATGATGTCTATAGCTTGCGCTGGTATTTCTCCAGACCAAGCATTCCTTTACGTAGACGATATAATAGTCATTGGTTGCAGCGAAAAACACCATCTCAACAACCTCAAAAGCGTATTCGATGTTTGCCTCCAATTCAATTTAAAGCTTAACCCACAAAAATGTAATTTTTTCAAAACAGAGGTAACATTTCTTGGTCACAAATGCACAGCAGATGGTCTTTTACCAGATGAATGTAAAGCGGAAGTGATAAAAAAATACCCTAGACCAACTGTTAAAGATTCAGCAAGACGCTTCGTGGCTTTTATGAATTACTATAGACGATTCATACAGAATTTTGCCATCTTGGCGGCACCAATTAATAAATTAAGTAGAAAACAGGTAGAATTCATTTGGGATGAATCTTGTGAATTATCTTTCCAACGGCTCAAATTAGAATTATTAAAACCTAAAATCCTACAATATCCAGATTTTAAAAAAGAATTCGTTGTGACGGCGGATGCATCAAAACTAGGATGCGGCGCAGTCCTTAGTCAGGTACACAAAGGAAAAGACCTTCCAATCCACTTTTTCTCCCGAGCCTTTGCAAAAGCTGAACAGAACAAGCCCATTATTGAATTGGAACTACTAGGAATTTATTATGCAATTAAACACTTTCGTCCGTATATCTACGGCACCCACTTCACTGTTTTTTCAGACCATAGACCCCTTGTGCATCTATTTAGTATGAAAGATCCATCATCCAAACTAACTAGAATACGTTTGGAGTTGGAAGAATATAATTTTACAATAGAGTACATTCGCGGTAAATCAAATGTTTCTGCCGATGCATTATCACGTATTACAATAGACGAATTAAAAGAAATAACATTACAAGCACCAAAAGTGTTAATAACAACTAGATCAAAGACTAGACGCCAACAACATGAAAACAAAGCATGTAAAGCTTCTGACGAAATGAAAAATAAAGATGTATTTATTTACGAAGATTTTGAAACTGGATTTACAAAAAAATTCCAAGAATTAGGACGAAAAGTAGCGCGCAGAAAAACGAGATTGAAATTATAAGTAATTTCAAAAAAATATTTAGTTTCATGATTCCGAATATGGTGGTTAACGAAAAGTACATTGAGGGTATTCTTTCGAGGCTACAAAAAGAAGCCAACGACCGATCGATTCTTAAACTACAATGGCCATTGAATGACACGTTTTTCAAATATTTTACGGTTAACCAATTGAAAGAAGTAGGCGCTAGAATTCTTAAGAATTTACATGTGACTCTCATTAATCAACCAAAGAAAATTGTAAATGATGAGGAAAAGCTAACATTGCTCCAACAATTTCATGATAATCCACTGATAGGAGGACATTGCGGCCAAAAGAAGCTATACGCTAAGCTGCGTAAAGCATTCTTTTGGAAAAATATGACGCGAGACGTCGCGGCGTATGTAAAAAAATGTAAAGTCTGTCATCTATCAAAGGTAAAACCAAGTACAGTCGAAGAAATGTTTCTCACTCCTACACCACAAAAATCAATGGATATTGTTATCATAGATACAATTGGTCCACTTCAAACTTCTGCCCAAGGTAATAAGTATGCTGTTACTTTAATGTGCGATCTAACCAAATACCTTACCACTATACCAATTCCTGACAAATCAGCCCGTACAGTAGCAACAGCTATATTTGATAAATTCATTTTGATATATGGCCCAATGCGAGAACTTCGTGCTGATATGGGTACTGAATACAAAAATGAAATTCTTACAGAAATGTGTAAGTTACTAAAACTAAACCTGAAATTCTCGACAAGCTACCACCACCAATCTCTAGGAACAATAGAACGTAACCATCGCGTATTTAACGAATATTTACGAGCTTACGTCAATGACATTACAGAATGGGAAACTCATTTAAAATATTTCACTTTCTGTTATAACATAAGCCCTAACTCTGGCTTTAATGAAAAATATACTCCATTTGAACTTATTTTTGGAAAAAATACATCCATAGATAACTTTATGAAAACCGACATAGAACGATTATATAACATTGATAATTATTCAGATGAAATTAAATATAGATTAAACACTACTCACTTAATTGCACAAAATCTATTAGAAAAGGTTAAGAAACAAAATAAAAAAACATATGATAAAAACATAAGACCAATAGAAATTAAAATAGGAGATAACGTTTTACTAAAAAACAAACCTTATGATAAGCATAAACTTATTTACAGTGGTCCATTTAAAATTGTAAATATTACTGGAGTAAATGTTGAAATAAAACTTCCAAATAAAAATGTAATAGTTCATAAAAATAGAATTGTTAAATGCTAGGTACTTATATTCTTACATATATTATTAAGTATGCCATAATCTAATTATCACTGTAAATGAAATGAAACTAAATAAAATTACTTACACGATTGTACATGTACATACCAATTACTTACATACTTAAAAATTTTTTTTGATTTTTATTTTGTATTATTATATAAATTATCTATAAGAGACTGTAAAACTCTGTTTGATAAAATAAACCAAACTAAATAAATGAAAAAAAAGGTATCTATGTATGAGCCCTATTATAGCTATCAAATATCAATCATTTGATACTCGATGACATCTATCAATTCATCAACAATTTGGTATTATAGCTATCAATTGATAATTTTTTCACCATTGTGAATACTGCTCGAAATATAACTGTGAATTGGTTCTGTTTTGACGTTTGCTGTTGCTAATTTTCATTTTGTTTTTGGATTATGGCTGAGGAGGACAAACGACATTGGTGGAAAATGTAAATTGTTTTATTAAGTCAAATTTGTTTGCTTTCTTTCTTAACAATATTTTCTTTATTTAGGAATAGAGTAGTAAGCAACCGAAGGCAACTCGAGAAATTGGTTGAGTTGATGGAGGAAAGTCCAGACGCTCCTGGATGTTTTGCATTTACAAACTTGATGTTTATTAAGTGATCGCAAACCTTTGAAAAAAAAATGTTGAAATTGAATTGTTACGCTTAAACCAAACTTACAAGCATGGCATTTATACTATAATAACCTTTTCTATTATAATACACATGCCGAAGGTCTTTTTTCGGCACCAACTACATTTGGAATTCCACTTTTTTCGAAAAAATATATTTTTGCACTACGCTCTTCTTGGGTGTATTGAAATCGAATCCATTTCGGACAAATGTGCCTTTCCAAAACACTTAGCAGTTCACTCAGAACGACTGATACCGTTGGTTGTGCCACGCCAATGTTGAAGTCATTTCCAACGCTCAGCTGGTAACTTCCTTTTAAGCTGCAGCAAGTTTAAGTATATTTGGGATGGATTGCTGGCTTTTGATCGGTTTCAGCTTGTCCTCTATGTCGGTCAATACTTCTAAGAAGGCTTGTTTGGAAAGTCGAAAGTTTTGAATCAATCTGCAACCGAACATCATTAACAGTTGAAAAAATAATGTTTTAAAATAACTTACACATTTTCTTGCAAATCCATTGGATTGGAAGAATTTCGTAATGCTCGGCGTATTTTGACTTGCTCTTTTCTGTTTTGTTCATCACTTTTGTCTTCAAAAAACAATTCCACCGAAGACATTTTTCTTTAAAGCTTTTTTTGGTTATAAATAACCCGGAAATAATTTTTAAAAATATAAACACTGCACAATTGATACCAGATTGATACTATTCAACGAAGAATCCGTGACTGATAGTAAATTTGATAGATATCAACTTTTTTGACAGATGTAATGCCAATTTTATCGATAGAACTATTCACAGTAGATGTAAAATCTTATAAAATTCACAGTTCATCAAAAATGTTGATAGTTGATAACCATAATACCAATAAATTAATTTCGTTGATAGCTATCAAATAATATCAAATATCGTGTTGATATTTGATAGCTATAATAGGGCCCTATATGTAGAAAAAAAATTATGTGTGAAAAAAAGCAAAGTCTTACACGAATTTTTTTTCATGTGGGAATGATCACCCTTCTATCTTATATCAAAAATTCATTTAAGACTTCACTTTTAAAAAGGGTAAAGGTGTAATGCCAGACATGCAATTATGCAAATACCTGTCTGCATACCTGTCTGCACGAGTAAGGTAATTTAAGTATATTATAGGAATCTAAGTATCGAATATAAATATGATAAGATAGCTGACTAAGAATTATTTTGTAACGTATGAATAAATTTATTTAATAAAATTCAGTCTGATTTAGACCACACTACAAGACGCATCGTTTCTATTATTACAAGACCATATGTGACTCACAGCAGTCCAGGTCGACCCTTCGGAAACGCTGTGCCCACACACGGAATTGAGCTCTTAAATAATGTTTTCTTATATTTTTTTTTTCTCCCTCACCACGACTGAACTAATTCCTTTTAGCTGATCGTATTTTAAATACGGTTGCACTGCACTTGATGTTTTTCTTATATCAGCTGCACTAACAAAAATGTTTTTACCGTAGCTCGGCTTTACTGCACAAAACTGTTCGTAGCTCGGAACAAATTGCTTTATATTTATTTCTTTTTTTGTAACGCACTGCACAAAAGTGTTTTGCCGAATCTCGGCTGCACTGAACAAAATGTTTTTGCCGTAGCTCGGCTGCACTGCACTGCTTTATATTTATTTGATACCGCACTGGATCTAATTAATTTGGCTCGTTTGGACCAATGTTTCGATAGCAAAGTTACTTTATTTATTATATTTATAAAAATAATGAATGTGGGCTGTATTGGCCGCACGATTGTCACTGCTCTCGTTGACACTCTGCCCTTGGCAATGCTCTGCTCTTGATGATGCTCTGTTGAGCTCTGGATGCGGACTGCCTAAAATCACCACCATCTGAGTCCCTCGTTGGTTGTTTTGGTGTGATTTTTTGCTGGTCGTTGGTCTCAAGTCCCAACAACCGCTATCCAGACGATGTCATTTCCCACGTTGTTGCCGCTCTGCTGTTAGTGAACATGTATTCGCGTGCAGGTGGCCGGTCGCAACAACCGTTACCAGACGATGGGATAGCGGTGCGAATGTGCTCTGGGGTTTTCTGTTCTGGTTGCCGGTCGCAACCACTGTTATCCGCACGATGGAGTATTGCTTCGCTGCAGCTGCCCTGTTGCTTGATAGTTGGTGATGTGTCACCCCTTGCTCCTGAGAAATGCCTATGTGTCGTAGACAGTAGTTAAGTAGTCTTAAGTTAGGCTTAAGTAGTTTAAGTAGTCTTACGTTAGTTATAATCTAGAATAAGCTTATTTATTTAAAAAAAAAGTGACTATTTAAAGTTTTTTTATTTTTTCTTTGTCAATTAAAATTAAATATAAAGAAAAAAAACGACAAATTTAAGCCAAAAGGCTAAATAAAACAGCTAAATATAAGCTTACAGCGCACACTAAGGGCCGATATGTTAGATTAAGTAAACCAGTTATTGATAAGTTAGATTTAAGCATTTTTGTCTAGCAGTAAGTTAATATTTTAAGTAAATAAAAGATGAATTTGAAAGTTAAAAAAATATCACCTGCTTCAGCAGTGGGAATCGTGGGTTCGTATCCCGACCAGACCCCAAGTTTATTTTTTTTTGTTTTTTTTTTCAATTAATTAAAATAAAACAACAAACCCAAAGAGAGTGTTAACTACCGATTCACCGGCGATTGAAACCGGTACGGTAAATAAAACCCCGCAAGCGGGTGAAAACTCGCCGACGAAAAAACGGCAAAAGCTGACGATGCCTGCATCGCCAACAAAACACCCAACAACAACATCATCAACATCTTCATCTGCTAATGCAGTTGGGAAAACAAAGCTGGTACATGTAACTGATAACGAAAGCTGCTGAGCCAACAACGTCAGCAGCAGCAACAAGAGCTACGGCAACAGCCGAAATATGTGAGATGAAGCGAAGCTAAATCCGAAGCCCAATCCCACCGCATTGAGTATCGTAGCAGCGGAAATATCACCGCAGCCAAAACGACTGAAGAAGAGGCAATTGATAGCGTTGACCTTGATGAAGCCGAGATCGAAAATGGGGAACCCCGCTACGTTGGTGAGGGCAACCCATTTAGAGATCTAGCGGTCGACAAAGTGCAGCCTGCCTTTAAGGATGAGGAGACCAAGTTAAGCCTCCTCATCAAATAATTATCTGCTAAGCTCGAAAAACTTCGAGAGGCCAGGAAAACAGAAGCCCTCGAGGAAAAGAAAAGGCGACAGCAGAGACAACAAGAGCTGAAAGCGAAACAAGTGCTTCAGCAAAAAGTAAATCTGCAATGAATGGAGTAACGGTTTGGCAAACTGCAACAGCAGCAGCGACAACAAAAACAACAACAACTGACGCAGAAGAAGGAATATCAAACGACGAAACAGCAACAAAAGCAGCCACACCAACAGCCACAACAAATGGAGCAACAACGCCAGCAGAAGCAGCAGACGCACCAACAGCTGAAAAAGTGGGAAGAAGTTCCCCTAATCAATGTAAGTGTCCTGGGTACTAGCGATAGTATCCGTTTATGTAAGTTAGTGGTTAAGGATTTTTCTGTAAAACATAATATGTCGTCGCAAAAACCCAAAATGATGTGTTATAGTTTGTAGGACTATAAAAAAGTCCGCAAAGCCCTAGAGGACTTTAAGGTAGCATACTTCTCGTATACGCCTAAAACCGAGAAACTAAAAATGGTCATCCTGAAGAGAATCAATCCCGGGGTTGATGCAGAGGAGCTTCTAAACGAGCACAAGTGTTTTGAGAACGATGACCTTAAGTTCGTCGGTGTAAAGCCGTTTACCACGGTCAATGGTAGGGGTGGTAACCGAAAATTACCATTTTCCTAGTCCAATTAGCTCCCAACAGCAAATTCGATAGTGTACGCAGAATTAATCGCATATACTATCATGCTGTCAATTGGGAACAATTTAAAAGGACAGATCGCATACTGCCATGTATGCGCTGACAGAGGTTGGGGCACGCCGCTCTTAATGCAACATGCAGATTAGATGCGTCAAATATAAATGAGTGTCCTCTAGATAGCGAAAGGGTTGAAGACATGAGCAAGCTCACTTGTGTTCTTTGCGGGAATGAGGGACACTTTGCTAACTATAAGTATTCCAACAGAAGAAGAAGAGAATGCTAGCTCGGAAACAGGCTGTACAAGAAGAAAAGCGATCTGAAGTCGCTCTTTCACAAATTGGGTTGCACCCAACTTGTCCTTTGCCCAAATGGCAGCTGGAATGGGTAAACCCCAGAGATTAAGTATGCCTACGGTTGCTGAAAAAGCACTTGAAGCAGATATGGATCTGAATAAGATCTTGCTGTCATTGAATAGCAAGATTGATCAGTTCCAAAAACAATTGAACGAGCAAGCAGCTCGAATAGATTATATCTACTCGATGTTTGCCGAGTAGCGCGCCATAAACATGATGAGTACGTTAAATGAGGTAAACTTTAGGATCCTAGCAGTGGATATTAATTCATTAGTCAGGGTCGAGAGAAGAACCATCCTTTCAAATCTGTTGAAAAACCAACTCCCGGATGTACTTTTGGTCAGCGAAACTAAGCTAAGCCAGAGACACAAATTGGGATACAGCAACTACCATGCAGTAAGAAGAGACCGACCCCACTCCTCCCAAGGGGGTGGGGTCTCTGTCTTACTACGCAAAGGCTAACGCCATAGCATTATATATAGCGGGGAAGTACGGAGGTTCCAGGTGCTGGAAGCATGCATCGTATGCATTCCTCTCCATAGTCGGAGGAGAATGTATGTGGTGTCGCTTTATGCACCTAAAGCAACTCAACAAACTCAATTTATAGCAGAGCTCGAGACACTTTTTCGTTGCCTGCAGCTTCAATCGGCTGAAAATTATTACTTTTTGGCTGGTGATCTTAACGCTGAGCACGTGGTTTGGGAAATACAATCGCGAACACTAGAGGTCGACTGCTTCAGAATTGGCGGGGGCAAAATATGGTCGAGTACAAACTTAGTTTGTATGCGACGGATAGCCCGTCCTTCCCGAGAGGAAACTCTTTTCTGGACTTAGCGCTTATGGACAATAGACTAGAACTAACAAATAACGAACACGCGCGAACACGATAGTGACCACATCGGAATTGATGCCGTATTCAGGATCCCAAACGAGCAAACTCAACTGGATGAGTTCGACCAAGTGCGTTCTTTCGACTACCGAAGGACGAACTGGCCGCGCTTCATCAGAGTTGTAAAGCGAGAATTAAGTTTGAGCGAAATTAATCCACCGACAAGCAGAAACCTTACAAACGACGAAATTGACCAAAATTGACTGAAAATGAATGAAGTCATCACAAGGTCAATGGATCTAGCTATCCCTAAGGTAACTAGTTCTGAAGACCAGAAGGAAAAATATTGAACGCCAACAATCGACGCACTCCACAGACACAAAAGCAGACTGGTCTCAAGGCTTAAACGGCTGCGTAGACAATTTACTGACAGACAAGACCCGGAGGTTCGGACACTGAAGTCACTGATCAAAAACATTAAAAAATTAAGGTCGGAGAATTACAAAAAAATCTATAAGTTTGCACTGGGGCAACAAAATTCGGGCTATTAAAACCAGTATCCCGAATATGTTCCCGCAAATAAATAAAATATTCAGGCGAAAGATCATAACGACATTCCATGTGTCCGAATTTCCCAAACGGGTTTTTCACGATCGAAGATCCTCAGGAGAAGGCGAATTCGATAGGCGCTGTTTTCGAGATCGTGTATACGGTGAACAATCCTGTTCGCCCAAATCGCGATATTGACGAAAGAACCATTCTGAATCATGTTCATCTGCGCACTGAACTGCAAGCTTGGCGATCTAAGAATCACGGTTTTACCGTATTCAATGAAGAAAACCATTCAAATGGCAGAGTCGCCAATAGCATGATGCTGTTCGTGCAAAACGATGAGCTCCTGGACATCATTGTATCACTGAAAAATAAAAAGTCGACGGGAGAGGACGGTGTCCCAAACGTCGTATTGAGACCCCTCCAAGCGGAAGCAGCCGATATCTTTACCACCCTGTTTAACAATACACTGAATAATGCACATTATCCGGTGCACTGGAAAACGTCAATAGAGCTCTGCTAAAGTGGGTCGAGGAAAACAAAATTATTCCGGAAAATCTGTTTGGTTTTCAAGCAAGACACGGACACCATTCATGCCGCGAAATGAGTGTCCGAAACTAGTGTCCGACATCCAATGGAATAAATCCAAAGGCACAGGGGCCTTTATGGTTGACTTTGAGAAGCCCTTCGACACCGTATGGCTAGAGGGGCTTTTCTACAAGCTGACTAGATTGGGCATGTGGAAACCCATATGATTTATGATATGCTTATGGGGAAGAAGTTCGTTGTCAAATGTGGCAACGTAACTTCGAGTCAAGTCTTTGAAATTAAAAATGGTTTACAACAGGGGGCGGTGAACTCCCCGATATTGCTTAAAATTTATACAAGTGATCTTGTAGGTTCTCTCACACACGCTATAGCGTATGCAGATGATCTAGTGTCGTACAAATCGGGTCCGAAAATCGGAGTCATCAACACACTTTTGCAACGTGACTTCTACCACATTAAGGAATATTCCGATGATTGGAAATTGAAGATCAATTTCCAAAAAAACCAAAACGATTCTGTTTAGGACCCCATTGCATAGGGCTTCTAGCGATACCATAAAAAACTGGAAAAAATTGTGTATCATTGGACAGAATGGACAGCCGTTGGCGGTGAGAAGTGAAGTCAAATACCTTGGCATCTGGCTTGACAAGTTTCTGTATTTTAACAAAACACGGCTGTTTGAGCGGCTGCGTCTCCGATCCTGCTTAGGATTGTACCGAACGCCGAACTCCGAGTACATAAAATATTATCGCAACGTGGTTCTATACGATGGGGCTCAGTTGAATAGAATTGACAATTTCCTAATTAAAGTGATTCGACGGCACGTTGCAAGGGCGATTGCTAGCGACAATAGCCGGATCCTTGGGGCTAATTACCGCAATCACAAATACATGGAGAGTACGCTGATGTCTGGCTTTATTCCACCAGAGGCATTTACTTACATCGATTCGTTAGGGTTAGTACAAGACAGGAACGGTATCCCGATTTTATACCACCGCTACCGTGACGCGCTAGCACTGCGGTATCAGATCGCGATATGCAGCACGCCGAATATTGGTGGCTACATGATGAAAGTGATTCTGCACTTCCTCAGTACTTTGCGGACTTTTAGTCCAACTCCTTAGTACTTAAGAAAATTAAATTTAAGTACACAGTCTGGGGCGGGTCTTGTGCACCATATTGGCGGACAATATGGTCTGACACAGGACGGCCGGGCACCCAAACACTCAATCTGGATGGCGACCCGTCGGAGCATATACAACGAGTGCTCGCCACCCCGAGCAAATGTTAAACCTAACATTTAAGTTAGGTTTAAGTAGTTTAGGAGTCTTAAGTAGTTTAAGTTAGTCTTAAGTAGTATAATTTAGTTTTAACCTAGATTAAGGTTTTATATAAAACAAACAAAAAATGTCTCTACTCAAAGTTTTTTCGTATTTTTTCTTTGAAATTAAAACAAAACATATACATACAGAAATAAAACAATATAAATTTAAGCCGAAAAGCAAAATAAAACTGTTAGATATTAGCTTAGAGCGCCCATTAAGGGCCGATAAGTTAGATTAAGTAAACATGTTATTGATAAGTTAGATTTAAGCATTTTTGTCTAGTATTAAGTTTATATTTTAATTAATTAAAAAAGGAATTAAAAAAACTTCGCATTGGACGTTTAAAATGGCTAGGACATATTATTGTTCAGACAGTTTAGCAAAATCTTTTATGGTTCGACCAAAAACAACGTTATCTCCTGCATATGACGTGGCGTAGGGTTTTTGTATGAAAATGCCTCGAAAAAGTGGAAGTGGGTAAAAATGATATATGGAAGAAATATTTGCATTACCAAAACCAATTATATTGCATCAATTTTGGTCGATATGCTTTAAATTTTACCGGAAAATGTTTTTTTACTGAAAACGCCCACAAAAGTAGGCGTGGCAAAAAACTTTGTATAAACGAAATATAGATATTACATTTGTTTAGATATCTTGTTCAGACCCTTTCAAAAATTTTTTCGGTTTGGCCTCAAATTAGGTTTTTCCAAAAAGGAGGCGTGGCAGTGGGCAGATTTAAAAAAAGGTTAACTTGTTCGAACAGCATGTAATAGGATCACATGTACCAAATTTCATTATCCAAGCTCAAAATTTAAGGCCCAAGAACCGGTTACCTACAGACGGACGGACAGCTTAATCGACTCAGCTAGGGATTTTGAGTCGATCCATATACCTTGAGGTATATCTAGCTCAATTATTTCTCTATGTTACGGACTATGTATCAAAACTAATACACTCCTATGGGATAGGGTATACAAACATAAGAGAAGGCTACAATCCACTGTGTGGATCGTTTGATACCCTATCCCATCACATCCTTAAAACAAATATCCTCAAAATGTCGGCTTTTTGGCGATGAAATATAGAGCATGTCATTGTCAGAACATATTGTTCAGACAGTTTATCAAAATCATTTATGGTTCGACAAAAAACATCGTTTTTCGCCTGGTTAAGCTATGAGGTAGTGTATTAAAATGGTTTTTGTATAAAAACGCCTCTAAAAAGTGAGCGTGAGTGAACCAATGATTTTGCATCAACATTTTTTTAGAAATGTTTAAAATTTTTCCGGAAAGCGTTTTTTACTAAAAACGCCTCCAAAAATTGGGCGTGGCGAAAAACTTTACATTATGATTGTCTAGATATGTTAACCAGACACTTTTTCAGTATCTCTAACGGTTTGGCCTTAAACTATGTTTTTTTTTTGAAAATGGGGCGTGGCAGTGGGCGGATTTCAAAAAAAATTTACACTTGTTCTGCTGGGAGCAAAAACAAGTACGTGTACCAAATTTCATCATTCTAGCTCAAAATTCAAGGCCCAAAAACTGGTGAAGTACGGACGGACGGACATGGCTAAATCGACTCAGCTTTCGATTTTGAGTCGATCCTATTTCTATTAAATTATTTCTCTGTGTTACGAACTATGAATCAAAGCTAATATAGCCCTATGGGATAGGGTATAAAAACTCTCCAAGTAAGAGAAAAAGTGCATTTTACAAAAATTTATAATAAAATAGTTATTTAAAAATCCTGAAAAAAAAGTTAATTTATTGTTATGACAAAAAACTTTTCAAGCAAAGATCAGATATGTACTAAAATTCTTAAGAAAAAGTAATGAAAAAATAATTAATTTAAACAAAAAAAAAATAGTATTAATATCCCTTAAATGTGGATTTTATGGCAAAGATATATTAAAATTCAAATTGCCGCAACATATTGTTCAGACAGTTTATCAAAATCTTGTATGGTTCAACCAAAAACAACGTATTTCTCCTGCATGTGGTATGGCTCAGGGTATACAAAAGGTTTTTTTTATGAAAACGCATCCAAAAAGTGGGAATTGGTTAAAATATTATACAGCAGAAATAATTAACTTATCACAACCAAAGATATTGCAACAAAAATTTTTCGAAATGTTGAAAATTTTAAGAAGACATTTTTTTACTGAACACGCCCACAAAAAAAAAAAAACTTTTTAAGGACGAAACATTAACATTAGTATTGTCTAGATACCTTTTTCAGACGTTTTTCAAAATCTCTAATTGTTTGGCCTAAAACTACGTTTGTATAAAAGGGGGCGTGGCAGTGAGTGGATTTAAAAAATGTTTACACTTGTTCTGCTGTGTCGAATAGAGAGTCTGTATAACAAATTTCAAAACTCTAGCTCAAAATTTAAGGACGAAAATCCGTGACACACAGACGGATGAACGGACGGACGGACAGACAGACATGGCTAAATCGACTTAGCTAGCGATTCTAAGTCGATCCATATACTTTGAGGTATATCGAGTGAAATTATTTCACTATGTTACAAACTTAATGTCAGAAGTAATACACCCCTATGGGATAGTGTACAAACATATTAGAAGGCTACAATCCAAACACTATCCCATCCTATCCTTTAAGTTGACATCCCTAAAATATGGGCTTACTGTCGAAGAAACATTGTTATAACATATTGCTCAAAATCTTGTATGGTTTGACAAAAAACAGATTTTTCTCCTGTATATGATATGCCGTAGGGTATACAAATGATTTTTGTATGAAAACGCCTCCAAAAAGTTTGCCTGTCTGGCTTAAAATGATGTATAGGCGAAAGTTGATATTATTATAGCCAATGATTTTGCAAGATTTTTCGAAATGTTTTACCGAATAACGTTTTTACCAAAAACGCCCTCAAAAAGTGGGCGTGGCTAAATATCTACAAAATATAGACATTAGGATTGTTTAGGTATTTTGTTCACACACTTTTTCAAATTTTAAACGACTTGTCCTACGTTTTTTTAAAAAGTGGAGGATTTAAAAAAAATGTATACTTGTTCTGGTGGGAGCAACAAAAAATACGTGTACCGAATTTCATCATTCTATGTCAAAAAAAAAAACGTTTTTCACTTGGTTATACGTTGAGGTAGTATATACAAATGGTTTTTGTATTAAAACGCCTCCAAATATGTTAAAAAAATGTATACATAATTTAAAATAAAGTTGGTTGTGGAAAAAAAATAGATAAAGCATTTTTGAAGACTTCAAATCCCCACATGAGTGTGGCGATAGACGACACACCACAAATAGCGCTTGGGTAACTGAATGGAATACTTCAAACATTAATTTTCGATGCCACTTTTTAGGAAGTCATTACCGCTTTTTTGGTAATGCATTTGCAGCATCTCTTTGTTGTATGGCCTTTTCATTAACGAAGACGAAACATTGTTATAGATTTCTTCATTTTGCTTGCCATAATCGTTTATGTTTATAAGAGCAGCACGAAATTCCGAAACAGTTTTACAATATTACATGTGATCTTGATATAAAAGCGTATAAAATACAGCTCCTTCGAGAATTGAAGCCAACTGAATTTAGTTTCCCTTTTAATTGCGGGTAAGCAGGCAGACGCAACAGCTAGCAATGCAACCCCAAAAATGCACTGTTTGGTAGCTCGTGTTACTGTCAAAAGAGATCGATACAGAGCAATGCTTAACGAATTTTTATTGGCGCAAATTCAAGATGTTGGTGTAGCTTACCTGCGGTTTCAACAGGATGGCGCTACATGCAATACATCTATCAAATAAATCGCTTTATTGAGGGAAAAGTTCGAGAGATTTTCCTCAATACATTTGAAAAAAAGTTCAAAAACTCTTTTTGGATCACGCTTTAAATATTCTTTTTGAATGTGGAATTTTAGTTCCGGCGAACAAAAGTTTGTTCAAGTGAAAGAGCTACATATATGTAACCACTGTTCTATTTGACGTTTTTTGAAAGTGGGCTGGGACTATCCTAGTCGAAGTTGATAAAAATTACATCTAAAAATCTGAATCACTATGAGAACTGGCTTCGTGCGCAGATAGTAGTATAAAATGCATTCTTCTCTTTCTTTTCATTTTTGGGGTGACTTAAGTTATCTTAACAAGTAGTTAACGTTTCTTTAAAGTTGCTTGGAAGCCAAATTGATGACCTGGGATCTAGCGTCATTCTTCAATTCCTGCTTTTCATCATTTTTTGATGATTGGGTATTGTAGAACGAGGGTAGACTCTGATTGGCTTTAACTTGGCAATGCCCAGTGGTTGTAACTCTTACTACACATCAAGTGCTTATTTTTAACCTCCAAGTGCTATCCATTGGGCACTGGTATCATCCAACTGGATTTGACTTGCTAAACGATTACAGACATTACTGCCATCCAGGAAATACGATGGGATGGTCTGGGCAAAAAGAGGATAAAAAACTGTAACATCTACTACGGATCGTGTTATAGTCAGCAGAAACAGCGACTATACGCATGCGGATTTCTTGTAAGTGCAAGACTTAAGCAAGAAGTGTTATGTCTCCAAGACATTAGCGAACGTATTCTAACTATCCGCATCAAGGCCAAATAAGCCAACATATGCCTTATATGCGCTCACGCCCCAATGAAGGGAAATTATGATATAGCTACAGATTGCTTCTATGAGCTTCTTGACGAAACCTATGAGCGACTACGATGTTAAAATCGCAAAGGTAGGAAGAGAAGACATCTCCAGCAATATTGTCGACTCGGAACACTACCTTTTTGCAGCCATGGTAAGAATACGGATATCCACCATGCCATAACAATCCAGAAATACTGTGAAAAAATTTAATGTCGAAAGACTGCAATCGCAAGACTCCACCAAGACTTCGCGCAACGCGTATCCCTAAACCTCTCGATTAACACCATACCACCAGCATCGAATGTCGACGAACAATGGCAACGGTGCCAACAAGCCATTAGATGAGCCGCAACTGATTTGCTAGGTTTCTCGCGCCCACCAGCAAGGAACCCCTGGTTTGATGAGGAATGCCGACAGATGCTTGTAGCCAAGAACAAGGCCTACAAGGCTAAGCTGCAGGTGAAGACGAGAGCTGCCGTTGAACTCTATAGGCAGAGAAGAAGGGAAGAACACCGGCTTTTTAGAAAGAAGAAAAAAGAGGAAGAAAAGCGCGCGCTCGAGGATATAGAGAGGTGCCACTCCAGGAAAGATGTTCGCAAGTTTTACCAAAGGGTAAAACGAGAAAGCCAAGGATACAAGGCTCGAACAGAATCGTGTCGAGATGAGCAAGGTAATATCGTAGTTGAGGCACAGTCGATGCTAAGGGTATGGAGGAACAACTTCTGCAGACTGTTAAAAGGCGATGACGAACAACATTCCATTGTCAGGCAGAATGACCCATTCAATATTGGCAACAACAGCTAAAACTGCCAACCAACCGACCTGGGTGAATTGAGGATAGCCATATCTAAACTCAAGCTTAATAAGGCTGCGGGAAATGACGACCTTCCCGCCGAGCTTTATAAAGCCGGCGGAGATGAGTCGGTAAGTAACATCCACCAACTCATAAACCAAATCTGGTCGGAACAACGTTTACCTGAATAATTGAAGCTCAGCATCGTTTGCCCTATCCACAAAAAAAAGACTCCTCCGCTTCGCCTACAAGATCCTATCTGCTACAAGATATGGCTTTTGTGTGAAAACGCCTCCAAAAAGTTTACGTTTGTTAAAATTATATATAGAAGAAATGTTTACATTACCAAAACCAATGATTTTGAATCAACATTTTTTTCCAAATGTTTAAAATTTTACCGAAAAATGTTTTTAACTGAAAACTTACGCAAAAAGGGGGCGTGTCGAAAAAATTTGTATGAAAAAAATATAGACATTAGAGTTGTCTTGATATCTTGTTCAGACACTTTTTCGAAATCTCTAACGTTTTGGCCTTAAGCTATGTTTTTCTAAAAAGGAGGCGTGACAGTAGGCGGATTTGAAAATTTTGTGCACCTGTTCTGTTGGGAGAAACAACAAATACGTGTACCAAATTTCATCGTTCTAGCTCAAAATTCAAGGCCCAAAAACTGCTGAAGTACGGACGGACGGACGATTCGATTTTGAGTCGATCCTATTTCTATTAAATTATTTCTCTATATTACAAACTATGTATCAAAGCTAATATAGCCCTATGGGATAGGGTATAAAAACTCTTGAAGTAAGAGAAAATGTAAATTTTTAAAAAATTGATAATGAAATAGTTATTAAAAATTCTGGAAAAAAAAAGTTAATTTATTGTTATGACAAACAACTTTTCAAGTGCAGAGCAGAAATGTACTAAAATTCTTGTAAAAAAAAAAGTTTATAAAAAAAAAAACAAATTAATTAAAACAAACATATGAGAAGGCTACAATCCACTGTGTGGATGGTTTTATACCCTATCCCATCACATCCACTTTTTCAAAATTTTTAAATTAGGTTTTACTAAAAAGGGGGCGTGGTAGTGGGCGGATTTCAAAAACTTGACTTGTTCGAACACCACGTACAAGGATCATTTATACTAAATTTCATTATTCTAGCTCAAAATTTAAGGCCCAAAAACCAGTTACCTACAGACGGACGGAAGGACGGAAGGACGGAGGACTGACGGACGGACGGACAGACAGACATGGCTTAATCGACTCAGCTAGAGTTTCTGATTTGATTCATATACTTTGAGGTACATCAAGCGAAATTATTTCACTACAAACTAAGTTACAAACTTATTGTCAAAGCTAATGTACCCCAATGGGATAGGGTATAAAATCGAATCTGCCTGCTTTGCGACGTTGCCGGGTTGGCCTCGACATGGACGATTCTCATTGGCTTGTGCCAGGCGACTTTTCTCAAACATCCGAGGTATCTCTTGACGTAAGCGGTGCTGCCAACGCGTACCTGCTTGGCGAATCTTAGCCCCCCGCCAGAGGGGCCCTACAGATGACTTACCGGTCTAAAGGTAGCGGGCAGGAATCTGGACGCGGAGATCTTGCAGGAGCGGGAAGGCTGAGTTGATGTAAGTTGTAGCGGTTGGTGATTAGCAGCGCGGGTTTAGGCGGTGTTGCGTCTTATTCCTGGTCGATCTCCAGATATGCTGGCTTTAGGCGATCCGTTGAAATTTTCGTCAGCTTCCCTCGGATGTTGATAGTGAAGATTTTGTGGTGACGTTCGGCTATTTTATAGGGTCCGTCGAATGGTGGGACTATAGATGCTTTGACCGAATCGTTGCGAACGAATGCGTGACTTGACGTCTTTACGTCTTGGTGGACGAATGGGCGCTGCTGAGTATTACAAGCTATCTACTGTGGTCCAGTTTGGTACATCATATGTCGAAGGTCTTTGATGAATACGCTTTTCGAACGGCTTTTGAGCGTCGGTGCTAGTAAATCGGCCGGAAATCTGAGTGCTGTGTGCAGTAGACTAACTCTGCTGGAGTGGCGTTGATATCTTCATTCAGAGTCGATCGCAGACCGAGTAGTATGGGTTTGCGCAGTCTTGTCGGATTTTTGGCCAAATGAACCGCTCGGTCTTAAGGCATGCTGAGGCGCGGCGGCCTGAATGTAAGAGGTCGTGAGTGGCGTTGAAGAATGCTTTTCGGAGTTCTGTAATATATATGTACGGTCGAATTCGGTTGTGCGACACGTCACAATAGATTGGTTTGTCAAGGTGTGGAAAAGAAAACAATGTTAGTTGCATTGAGTGCGCAGAGTTACCTTCGAGGAGCTGTCGATGCTCAACGTCTCCTTCCTGCGATTCTGCGAGTTTCGAATAGATGTCTGCTTGGCGTTGACAGCCCCAATACGTGGCAACAGGTCTGCTGCGTGGCAATCCTCGCCCTTAATGAAGCGTATATGGGTGATAAATTCGCAGATCAACGACAAGTAATTTGTTTGTCACAGCGATGACTTCTCTGGTCGTTGCTTGAAGGCGATGATTAGCGGCTTATAGTCTGTTAGGATGTAGAATTTACGCCCCTCTAATAAATCTCGAAAGTGTCGCACGGGCAGGTACATTGTGGTGAGCTCTCTGACATACGTGGAATAGCGTTGTTGCGTCGGAAAGAATTTCTTTGAGAAAAAGCCAAGCGGCTCTGGTATGTTATTGACTAGTTGATGCAGGTCTGCCCCGGCTGCTAGGTTCGGTGCCATTCTTACCAGGTTCAACTGTGCTTCCGATATGGGGTGCGACAGACGCACTGCTGGAGCTAGGAGTCGGCGGCACTCTTTGAAGGCTTCGTTTGTAGCTTATGTCCGGTTCAGTACAAATTTCTCATTTTTACGATTACCCGGAAACATTGCCAAAATAGAAATTTGAACGACCGACGGCGTAGCGAGGGATGAATTTTCGGTAAAAGTTTATCATCGCGATGAAACCCTTCATTTGTTTGGCTGTGTCTGGTCGTTTAATGCGTTGGATGACATCCACTCGTAATGGAAGTGGAGCTATTCCTTGTCTTTTGATAAGATGACCGAGGAACTCTAACTGCGGTTGTCCGAAGACACAGGTGTCGACGGTCGTCCATTTAGGGAAAAGCGAATTCCACTCTCCGTAGCACTTCATGGATCAGCCGCTGAAGAGTTTGAGCTGCGTTGCGTAGCCCAAATGCATTTAGGTGAACTCGTACGGGCCTGCTTTGCGACGTTGCTGGTTTGGCGTCGACGTGGACGATTCTCGTTGGCTGGTGCCAGGCTACTTCTCTCAAACATCCGAGGTGTCATTTGACGTGAGCGGTGCTGCCAACGGATACTTGCTTGGCGAGTCTCAACCCCCCGCCACGTGCCCTTTCGCGTTAACCGTTACCCATCAGTGAGCAAACAGAAGTCGGCTATATGGATAAAGAGCTCGAAATCTTCTTTTACCGTGTGTCAATGCGTTAAAATTTTAGCCAGTGAATAACTTTTGACATTAGTATGGTCAATAGTGAATTCAAAATTTTAACCTGTTAAGCAGGTCGCTAAAATTTATCCAGTAACTAATTTTTGACATTTGGTATACCTACTGAGGAGTGACAGAGATGGAAAGTACGCTCATGGATTATTCCTCACTACCAGTGTTCACATGTCGCGGAAAAAGCAAAGAATATATATTTTCTATTAGAAAATGTTATGAGAATTGTAAAATAAACTAAAGTTGTATTTTTTTTAAAAAGATGGTTTTAAATATATTATGAATTCATTTGTTTTGCTGTATGTGAAATATGTTTAACATGAACAAAACAGGGTGGATATATAATCATAAGCACAAATTGTAGAACAATAATTCTTTATATGAAAATAACTAATAATTAAGGGTTTTTTGATGATTTTTCCTTAATCCGTTCGGTATTATTTTATTACAGCAATTATAAAGAAAGGAATTTTGTTCCGATTCTTTTGGGAAATTATTGAAAATATTATAAAATAATATCTTATGTAATCCAATTTAATGTCAAAAATTAGCCAGTGGATAAAATGTACGCAATTGACACACAGATTGGAACCAAATTGTATCTAGCCTGCCAGTAACACAAACACAACTAAACAAAATCATCGAGGCTTAAAGGTCAGATAGAAATCTACAACCTTTCACAGAGTAAAGGGATGGCCAGACCAATATAACCATCAACCAGAGCTACGTATATATTAGAACGATAGATACAACTTGTCCACCAAAGATGACTTACTTATTATTAACGATGCCTGCATTGTTATTCCTGAGAAATAGCGACCTGTCATACTAGAGAAAATTCATGCGGGTCACTTAGGTATAGTGAAATGTAAAGCACGAGCAAGACGATCCGTTTGGTGGCCAGGATACTCACAAAGTATAGAAGACTATATAAAAAAATGTTCTATTTGTATTCAACAGGTCAATCCACGAAATAAGAGATTCATTGGAATAGAATTGCCAGAACGTCAATGGCAGATTGTAGGAGTTGATCTTTTTTACCACAGTTCGAAATGCTACTTATTGGTCACGGAATATTTTTACAGATATCCGTTTTTTAACGTTTTTTTTTTACTGAAAATGCCTCCAAAAAGTTGGCGTGGATTAAAATGATATGGAAGAAATGTTTATAATACCTTTTGGGGGCATTTTCAGTAAAAAAACGTTTTTCGGTAAAATTTCAAAAATTTCGAAAAAATTGATGCAAAATAAGTTTTTACCCACGCCCACTTTTTGGAGGCGTTTTTATACAAAAAACGTTTTTATACCATATGCAGGAGAAAAACGTTGTTTTTGGTCGAACCATACAAGATTTTAATAAACTGTCTACTATGTTGTGGAAATTTGAACTTGAATTTATCTTTGACATAAAATCCACATTTAAGGGATATTAATTTTAAGGTTGGAATGCAATAGGGTGGATTGTTGCCTTCTCATATGTTTTTTTTTTGATAGTACCTAATGTTGTTTATATTTTTTTTATAAACTTTTTTTTAAAGAATTTTATTACATTTCTGCTCATCGCTTGCAAAGTTTTTTGTCATAACAATAAATTAACTTTTGTTTCAGGACTTTTTAATAACTGTTTTACTATAAATATTGTAAAAACATGCCATATTAGTTTTGATACATAGATTGTAACATAGAGCAATGATTTAACAATTATAGGATTGACTAAGAATCTAAGGCTGAGTCGATTTAGCAATGTCTGTCCGTCCGTCCGTACGTCACCAGTTTTTGCCCCTTAAATTTTAAGCCAGAATGATAAAACGACGAACCCATGTATCAAGGGTGCGTGGTTGCTCCCGGCAAAACAAGTGTAAACATTTTCAAAATACGCCTATTGCCATGCCTCCTATTTAGAAATACGTAGTTCTAGGTCGAAACCGTAAGAGATTTTGAAAAATTGTCTGAACAACATATCTAGTCAATTCTAATGTCTATATTTTGTCCATACAAAGTTTTTTGCCATTGCAGGAGAAAAACGATGTTTTTGGTTGAACTATGCATGATTTCGATGATGATAATTTTGATATGTTGCGACAATTTAAATTTTAATATTTTTTTGACATAAAACCCACGTTTAAGGGATATTCATTTTATGGATGGAATGGGATAGGCTATAAAACGATCCACACAGTGGATTGTAGCATTCTTATATACTTAATAAAGATTTTACTACTTTCACGGAAGACTCGATGAATCCATTCGACTGTGTCTGCAAAATATGGATTTTATATAATCAATTATAGAATTAGATGTTTGATTTTCTAACTCCGGATATCTGGAAAAATATTCGGTGATTAATAAGTAGAATTTCGAGCTGTGGTAAAAATATCAACTTCTACGATCTGCCATGGACGTTCTGGCAATTCACTTCCAATGACCTGTTGAATACAAATAGAACATTTTTGTAAGTATTCTGGCCACCAAACAGATCGTCTTGCTCGTGCTTTACATTTCACTATACCTAAGTGACCCGCATGAATTTTCTCTAGAATGTCAGGTCGCAATTTCTCAGGAATAACAATGCGGTCATCGTACATAAGTAAGTCATCATTGGTGGACAAGTTGTATCGTTGTGATATATACATAGCTCTGGTTGATGCTTAAATTGGTCTGGCCATCCCTTTAAGCAGTACTCTGTGAAAAGTTGTAGATTTCTATCTGACCTTTGAGCCTCGATGATTTAGTTTAAGGCCGTGTGTCAATTGCGTTAAAATGGGGGTTACATTTTATCCACTGGCAAATTTTTGACATTTCTGCTTTGTTAAAAAAAGTTGGATTTCTGCTGTGTCAATTGGATTAAATAACACATTATTTCAATAATATTTTCAATAATTTCATAAAATAATCTGAACAAAATTCCTTTCTTTATAATTTCTTGTAATAAAACCCTTAATTATTAATTATTGTCAGTTGAATAATTATTGTTGTACAAGTTGTGCTTATGATTAAATATATCCGCCCTGCTTTGTTCATGTTAAACATATTTCACATACAGCAAAACAAATGAATTCATAATATATTTAAAACCAAATTTGTTTAATAAAACTTTAGTTTATTTTACAATTTTCATTACATTTTCTAATATAAAATACATGTGCATTGCTTTTAATGTAAAAATCTGAGTGATGTACTATTTTTCCGCCGCATGTGTGTGAACACTGGTAACGGGGAATAATCCATGAGCGTGCTTTCCATCTCTGTCACTCCTCAGTTAGTATACCAAATGGGACTCGCCAATTACAACTTGGCTATCAACGTCGCCAAGTGTGTCTTCGGACAACCGCAGTTAGCGTTCCTCGTTCATCTTATCACAAGACAAGGAAAATCTCCACTTCCATTACGAGTGGACGCCATCCAACGCATTAAACGACCAGACACAGCCAAACAACAACTGCAGGGTTTTATCGCGACGATAAACTTTTACCAAAAATTCATCCCTCACTCCGCCGTCGTTCAAATTTCTCTTTTGGCAAAGTTTCCGGGTAATCGAAAAAACGACAAATTTGTACTGAACTGGACACAAGCTACAAACGAAGCCTCCAAATATTGCCGCCAACTCCTAGCCTACAGTGCGTCTGTCGCACCCTGTATCGAAAGCAGAGTTGAACATTCTACGAATCGCATCCAACGTAGTAGCCGGGGCAGCCCTGTATTAACTAGTCAACAACATACCAGACCCGCTTGGCTATTTCTCAAAGAAATTCTTTCCGACCCAACAACGCTATTCCACGTATGACAGAGAGCTCAATAAAATGTACCTAACCGTCCGCCACTTTCCAGATTTATAAGAGGGGCGAAAATTCCACATCCTAACAGACGATAAGCCGCTAATCTTCGCCTTTAAGCAACGACCAGAGAAATAATCGCCGAGAAAAACAAATTACTTGTCGTTCATCAGCGAATTTACCACCGACATTCGCTTCATTAAGGGCGAAAATAACCACGCAGCAGACCTGTTGTTACGTATGTCTTCACCGCCACACACGACCTCTCACATTCAGGCCGCCGCGCCTCAGCACGCCTAAAGACCGATCGGTTCATTTAACCAAAAATCCGACAAGACTGCGCAAATTTTGCCAACCCATACTGCTCGGTCTGCAATCGACTCTGAATGAAGATATCAACGCCACTCCAGCAGAGTTAGACTACGGCACAGCACTCAGATTTCCAGCCGATCGCAGACCTTCGACATATGATGCACCAAACTAGACCGCAGCATACAGCTTGTATTACTCAGCAGCGCCCATTCGTCCACCAATACGTAAATACGTCAAGTCACGCATTCGTTCGCAACGATTCGGTCAAAGCATCTATAGTCCTGCCATTCGACGGACCCTACAAAATAGCCGAACGCTACGACAAATTCTTCACTATCAACATCCGAGGGAAGCTGACGAAAATTTCAACGGACCGCCTGAAGCCAGCATATCGACCAGGAAGAAGACGCGACACCGCCTACACCCGCGCTGCTAATCACCAACCGCCACAACTTACATCAACTCAGCCTTCCCGCTCCCGCATAGGTCGCCGCGTCCAGATTCCTGCCCGCTACCTGTAGACCGATAAGTCATCTGTAGGACCTCTCTGGCGGAGATTTAAGACTCGCCAAGCAAGTACGCGTTGGCAGCACCGCTCACGTCAAGTGATACCTCGGATGATGCAAAATAATTGGTTTTGGTAATATAAACATTTCATCCATACATAATTTTTACCCACGCCCACTTTTTGGAGGCATTTTCATACAAAAACCATATGCAGGAGAAAAACGATGTTTTTTGTCGAATCATAAATGATTTTGATAAACTGTCTGAACAATATGTTCTTAAAATGACATTTTCTATATTTCATCGCCAAAAAGCTGACATTTTGAGGATATTTGTTTTAAGGATGGGATTTGATAGGGTATAAAACGATATCTTCTGTAGCTTTGGTTACAGATGCTGAAATAAAACACAATTTTTAAAGGCATATAAAAATATAATGTAACCCCAGTGTAAGTCTTGCGATCAAATCATATACCCCCCGCTGAGCTAGGGAGTAGATGTTCATGCATGTGCCGCCAGATGGTTGGACAACCCTACTCTTGAGAGTCTGTCCACACAGACCCAAGGGTCCTGTAATCTTGTATCATAAGGGTGAATAGCGATTGTAGGAGGGCTTAACTCAAATGCCTGTACATGAAAGCAGTCGAACAGTTTTCGAATTCAAGAATTTCAAAAAACTATCTAAACAAAGTATTTCGACAATCTGAATATCTATACTTTGCTCATAGAAAGTTTTTTGCCACTCCCACTTTTTGGGCACGTTTTTTGTAAAATTTTAAGGAAATTTGAAAAAAAAAATCGATGCAATTACGTTAATAAAGTTAAAGTTTTAGGGGGGTTTTGTTGAACGCCATTTCGTCAAACCCTTAAAATTTTGATAAACTATCTGATCTAGATTTTTTTGGGGAACTTCAATTTAAAGATGGAATTTCATAGGATATTCAACGATACACACCGCGGATTGTAGCCTCCTCATTTTTAACATTTTATAACAATGGGTGCAATACCACACTTCTTCAAATAAATGCCAAATTTGCAGTGACAGTCAACACACCTTTTTACATTGTAATACGCCACTCATTTGTCAGACTCCTACAACATTTGACGTTGTGTAGATAAAGAAATGGGTAATCCACCTTCTTATTATTATTATCTATATCTTTACAGACAAACCATACTGACAAAATCGATCAAGATGATGGGTACGTTTTAGTCCACTTTACCAGTCAGCCTTTCCAACGGCAGTGGTGCTTCTGCAGTTGGTCAAACACATTTTGTTTCATGCTCTCAACTAAACTTCGAGCATATCACACAACACTTCAAGCAAAATCGCAGTCGCACATATCGTGAAGCCAATGGGATTGGACAAGTTAGCACCATTGCTTATCAACGAGCATAATTATGCATTGCATCGCTTCACAAAAGATTCTCTCCAATACTAACCTCTCTGACTCACTAGTCAATCAAACTGGTGCTGTTGTCTTATCGGAGCAGGGATGTACTTTGATCTCCTACTAGTTAGTCAAATAAAACCAGGAGAAATGTTTCTATGCCTACAAAATACGTCCCTCGGGTGGATCATGGGTTGCATAGTAAGAACTGATAAAAAAGGATATGGCATCTTCGTTACACCTCGCATCAGTTGGAATAAAATCACCTAGCACCGCATCTTCGTTAGGCCTCGCACCAGGTCAAAATCAGCTAGGATCAACTATAACTTTTTCATTACCACCAATACACCATACTTCGAAAAATTCTTACAGTAATTTGGAACAATCGAAGAAGAATTTAAATCAACAACAAAACAATGCACATCGACTAACAAGTTCATCGTACGATAACCATTTCGTAAGGACCGCACATCGCTCGGGCGTTCTTATCTAGACTTATCTAGCAAATATTTTATCACGAGTAATGAATGTTTTGCATGTAACTTTCCTTTGAGAGTTCCTGTTTTTTCTGTACTTTATAGCGTGGTTTGTTATTATCGGGCCAAATCTAAGGGCTTAGTTCTTTAAAGACGCCGCAATAAATTTGTTTCGTCAAGAATTTGGAGGACCTTTGTGTTAACGTGACCCAATAAACGTTTCTTATGTTTGCGTGCAAAGTTTTTCGTTTCTTCTTTAACCGCGGGAATACCGATTCCTCTGCGTAAATTGACGATGCATGGACGAATGATCTTAACATTTTGTTTTCAAAAGTTTGTAGAATGTTTAGATTCGTTTCACTGGTACAACCCCATAGTTGTATACCATATATCCAGACCGGGCTTAGCACTTTCTTGTATAATAGCAGTAACCAGTACAGTTCTCTGTATTTATTTTTAAGTTTTTCGCATTTGACATGATACTTCCATTTTAATTTTACATCATTGGCAAAAGTGACTCGACCCGTATTGAGAAATACAGGCAAATTGTTTGTCCGTTTATACGAAAATTATACATGAATCGATTTGCTCTCGTTAAGTGCAATCCTCCAGGGTTTTGTCAACTCATTAACATCGTTAAGAGCATTTTGTAATTTCATATTTATTTCCTCTATTGTTGTACCAACTGCTAGTATAGCTGTATCGTCAGCAAACGTGACAACTATTGTATCGTTTGTTTGTGGGATATCACGTGTAAATAGGAGGTACAAGAGTGGTCCAAGGACGCTTCCTGGGGTACTCCTGCCAATATTTCGCTGAACTTTGAATATTCGTTTCCAAGTTTCACACGGAAGAGTCTATGCTCAAGATACGAGACAAACATTTTACATAACATTTCAGGCAGAACTTGTCTTAATTTTTTTGGAGGCCTCTTTGCCAGAACTTGTCAAAAGCTTGCGAAACGTCAAGAAATACGGCTGAGCAAATTTTCTTTTCTTCGAAAGCTTTCTCAATTACATCAGTAATTCGATGAACTTGGTCCACAGTTTACTTCTAAACCCAAATTGATGGTCAGGTAAAAGGCATTTCTGATCAATAATCGGATGTAAGCGACAGAGTAATATACGTTCAAAATCTTTTGAAAATATTGGAAGAAGTGAAATAGGTCTGTTCGATTTTATTTCATTCGGTGATTTTCCTGGTTTGAGAACCATAATCACTTCCGCTTTTTCCTTATCTGGTTTTGCCCAGTCGTCTTGAGTTACCCTAATTGGTGGCACAGCGTTTTTTTGCCGTTTGATTACTCTAGTTGCTTTCCAGAGCGAATTATTCGATTCCATTCCAGCCGTAAGGCTTTATAGATCAGTTTCTACTTTATGGTTCTCAAAATTTTTAATCGAATTTGATAGCAAGTTAATCAACCGATTTAGATCTGTTTTATCTTGCGGGGCGCGAGTGTGGTGCCATCTTTTACGAGCTTTTCTGGTTTGTCTAACCAAATTTTTTAGTTCCCATCGGTACTTTATATTACTAAAGCTTTCTATCTTGCGATATTGAGGAGTTCCATGGTATCGGAATCGATAAAGGAGTCAACCGCGACCTTGAGTTCTAATGGGGATCTATGCGATACACCCAGTCGAATATTATTTTCAATATCATTTTTGAAGCCTTCCCAGTTAGATTTTACGTTTGTTAGTCTGGGTGGGTTTTCATTTCTAATGATTGACTCGCTCGTTGTTAGAATGACCGGAGTATGATCAGAGCAAAAATCAAAGCATTCTTCAATTATGATTCGATTGGACCGCAGAACTTTTACGATGAAAAAATTGATCAAGTCTGGTATTTTTGTAACGTCAGTTGGCCAGTAAGTTGGTTTTCCCGTAAAATAAAATTCGGTATTGTACTTTCCTCGTAAAGCATCCTTCCTTTCTGTGATATGCATCTAGATCCCCAGAATGTATGTTTTGCATTTAAGGCCCCTCCCATAACAAAACGCTGTCCAAGGGAACTAAGCAAGTTTCCAAATTCAATTTTCTCAACCATAGGTCGTGGTGGGCATTAAATAAAAGATAACTTCAGAAAGTATTGTCTGCTTTTTACTTGTATAGAGCAAACTTGCATTGTTTCGATTTCTAATATAAAATCAATCGAATGTTCGATATACTCTTTTATGTATAGTGATGCTCCACATCTAGCCTTATTTGATGCATGTAGAGCATGGCAATCGAAATAAGTTTTAATTTTTAAGTGAGAATTACTCTTTGCGTGAGTTTCGGACATCAAACAGAAGTCGATATCTTTTTCCTGCATAAAAAATTCATGTTCTACAAGTTTCTGCCAAGGACTATGGCATTCCACGTAAGAATTTTAAGAAACCATTTCTTTACTAGCCTGTCGAAAATAAGTTTATTCGCCTTGCTTTGTTCCTCAAGTTTTGAAAGAATAATCGAAAAAAAAAACGTTGGAAACGGGGTATGGTGAAATATTAATCGGATACTGTAGCTTGGGCATATGTTTGTACATATTTTTTGTTTTTCGATTGTTGTCTGATTTGGCTTTGAGATAAGTTTAGGCGAACTTTTAGGCTTTTTCTTATTTAAATTTTAAGAAATTTTATTAGTAAGTTTCATCCGTCTTTTTTGCAACTCCTCAGCTACTTCGCAGTCGCGGTAACTTGCGGGATGATCGCCTTTACAATTAATGCAAATAGCAGGAGTTTTCTTATCTGACCCGCAATCTACCGTCAGATGATTTCCGGCAAATTTTACACACCGCGGTTCTTTTTGACAATTGGTTTTGGTTTAAAGTTTTAAACATTTCGAAAGCATTTTTGATGCAAAATAATTGGTTTTGGTAATTTAAACATTTCTTCAATACATAATTTTTACCCACGCCCACGCCCACAAAATTATTTTGTATTTCCTACGTCATACCATATACAGGAAAAAAAATTTGTTACTGTTCGAACCATACAAGATTTTAATAAACTATCTGAACAATATGTTGCGACAATTTAAATTTTTATATTTTTTTGCCATAAAACCCACATTGAAGTGATATTAATTTTAAGGATGGGATGGGATACAAAAATTTCAGGCTGTAGTTTTGTGCTGCGCTAATACTAGTGGAATTTTTGAATAGAGTCACAGGCATATTAGAAAAATTAAAAACACAAAAACTTTTGCTAGACGGATTCAACTATCGTAGTGGCTTGGCTAGCATCTGAACCATGTCGATGGACGCCATTTTGTAAGTGACAAAAAATGAAGACTTTCCACATTTCACTTCGAACCACATACCAACATCGGAAATTCCTGCGAATCTGGTTTCTGTTGAGTGAAAATGCTCTGCGATTGTTGCCACAAAAACTCATTGGTAACAATTTTAGTTTCAGGGTCCTACCTTCATTAAATATCCGCAAAATGTCGGCTTTATGACTTATAACAGACGGACGGACAGGCATGTTTAAATCGACTCAGCTTTCGATTCTGAGTCGACCCATATACTTTAAGGTATATCTAGCTAAATACTTTTTCTATGTTACAAACTATGTAGCATCGTATTCATCGCAATATAAACATCATTCTCAAATGCTAATTTTATAACAATTTGTCGAGATAAGTCCACTTATTTTGCTATATTCGCAGGCACAATAACAACTGAGTTTTTAAAAAATAAGACCAACATAAATTTCTCACCCTACTCTACCTACTCTGCAGAGTACAGCACAACACAACACAGTCAATAATCTGAAAGGAGTAAGAATTCTCAAATGACATGTCCAACAACTTTCACCATTCATCAAAAATAGACTTTGCAAATTCATCAACTTAATGCACCCACTTTTGCTTCCAAGATCGTATCTATTCAATATCATACGTACCAAACACCATCTTCCACGAATGTCGAGCTAGTTCAGCATCAAAAAGCGGCAACTGAAACGTACTATTGAATTATATACACGAGATTATGGCATCATACACGTGACTAAAGTCAAAACAGCTACAGGTATCTGCAAAGGCGCAATCAACCATTTGTGTCCAATACCACTCGATCTCGATCCTGAAGAGACAAGCAAAGAACTATTACCTATTGAAATCAGGAGATTTCAAGGCAGGCAGTATATTGCTACTCGCAATTATAAATATTGGTTGTTTATTACAAAACACCCAAACACCCTCAAATTAACATTTGTTTTCTTTCGCACCACAAATGAGACAATGCGAGCAAGAGTGACTAACCCTCATTTTCTCAATTTTGAATTTGTTTCTCCATAAGGACGAATACAAATATTCAGGGCTATCGCGAATAATTTTACCGGGAAATTTTCCTTTGTCAGCAAAGCAAATCAGATTGCTGAATGGGAAAAGTTTTCTTGAAAATTTATACGCTTGTGCCTGATTTTATTCGATGCGGAAATGTCACTAAATGTGTTTTAACTTTTAATATTTAAGTTATTTAAAAAAAATAATCATATAACACGGATTTATTTTTTGTAAAATCTTTAAGCACTCAGTGCCTCAAATAGTAAAAAAAAAAAATGCCAAGGCCATCACCAAATTAACACCATATTGGCAGGCTATGGTGTTAATTTGGTGATGGCCTTGGTATTTTGCGATGTGCCAATGTACATCGCACATCAACATCAGTCGGTCCCATATGGCGTTGCATGCGATGCCTGCATCGCCATCAACAGCAACAACATCATCGGCATCTGCGACGGCAGGTATGCCAACAAAGCAGGTACCAGCGACAACAAAAAAAGGCTGCACCAACAACAACAGCAGCAGCAAGTGCAACGGCAACAACCCAAAAGGGTGAGATGAGGCGGAGGAAGCTAAATCCGATGCCAAATCTCAATGCAAGGAGATGTATACAGGTAGCGGAAAATACACCGCTGCCAACAACAATGGAAGAAGAGGAGGAGTACTCTGACCTTGAGTAATCCGAGTTTGATGATGGGGAACCCCGCTACGTTGGTGAGGGAAACCCATTCAAAGAACTAGCGGAGGAGGAAGTTCAGCCGTTTGAACGATGACGAGACGAAGTTAAGGCTCGTAATCGCAGTCGCCAATAAGGGCACAAGAAGACCTCGAAAAAAAGAAGGCGAGAGGAGCAGAGACAACAACACAAGCTGAAAGCGCAGCAAATGCTTCAGCAGCAACAACAACAGAAGCAGAGGAAGCGACAACAGCCGCAACAGCAACAGAAGCAGCGATACAAGCAACCGCAACAACAGCAGCAGCAGCAACAACAACGGCAGCAACAACAACAACAACAAAGGCAGCAGCAACAACAACAGAGGCAGCAGCAACCGTTGGATGAGGTAAACTTTAGGATCCTAGCTGTGAATGTTAATTCATTAGTCAGGGTCGAGAGAAGAACCGTCCTTTCAAATCTGTTGAAAAACCAACTCCCGGATGTACTTTTGGTCAGCGAAACTAAGCTAAACCAGAGACACAAATTGGGATACAGCAACTACCATGCAGTAAGAAGAGACCGACCCCACTCCTCCCAAGGGGGTGTGGTCGCTGTCTTACTACGCAAAGGCTAACGCCATAGCATCATATATAGCGGGGAAGTACGTAGGTTCCAGGTGCTGGAAGCATGCATCGTATGCATTCCTCTCCATAGTGGGAGAAGAATGTATGTGGTGTCGCTTTATGCACCTGAAGCAACTCAACAAACTCAATTTATAGCAGAGCTCGGGACACTTTTTCGATGCCTACAGCTTGAATCGGCTGAAAATTATAACTTTTTGGCCGGTGATCTTAACGCTAAGCATGCGGCTTGGGGAAATGCAATCGCGAACACTAGAGGTCGACTGCTTCAGAATTGGCGGGAGCAAAATATGATTGAGTACAAACTTAGGGGAAACTCTTTTCTGGACTTAGCGCTTATGGACAATAGACTAGAACTAACAAATAACGAACACGCGCGGAACTGTGTGCGAGCATTCGATTACGATAGTGACCACCTCGGACTTGATGCCGTATTTAGTATCCCAAACGAGCAAACTCAACTGGAGGAGTTCGACCAAGTGCGTTCTTTTGACTACCGAAAGACGAACTGGCCGCGTTTCACCATAATTGTAAAGCGAGAATTACGTTTGAGTGAAATTGATCCACCGACAAACAGAAACCTTACAAACGACGAAATTGACCAAAATTTACTAAAAATGAATGAGGTCCTTACAAGGTCAATGGATCTAGCTATCCCTAAGATAACAACTAGTTCTGACGACCAGACGGAGAAATATCGAACGAAAACAATCGATGCACTCCACAAATACAAAAGCAGACTGGTCTCGAGGCTTAAACGGCAGCGTAGACAATTCACTGACAGACAAGACCCGGAGGTTCGGACACTGAAGTCACTGATCAAAAATCTTAAAAAATTAATATCGGAGAATTACAGAAAATCTATAAATTCTTACTGGGGCAACAAAATTCGGGCTATAAAAACCAGTAGCCCGAATATGTTCCCCAAATAAATAAAATATTCAGGCGAATTCCATGTGTCCGAATTTCCAAAACGACAGAAAGCAGACAGACACTCACGGCTGTTGGTATAAGTCCGGAAAACGTTAACTCGAACTACGGTTTTTTCACGATCGAAGATCCTCAGGAGAAGGCGAATTCGACAGGCGCCATTTTCGAGACCGTGTATACGGTGAACAATCCTGTTCGCCCAAATCGCAATATTAATGAAAGAGCCTTTCTGAATCACTTTTATCTGCGCACTGAACTTCAAGCTTGGCGATCTGAGAATCACGGTTTTTCCGTATTCAATGACGAAAACCCTTCCAATGGCATAGTCGCCAATAGCCTGATGCTGTTCGTGCAAAAAGATTAACTCCTGGACATATTGGTATCACTAAAAAATAAAAAGTCGGCAGGAGAGGACGGTGTCCCAAACGTCGTATTGAGACACCTGCCAATAGAAGCAGTCGATATCTTCACCACCCTGTTTAACAATGCACTGAATAATGCACATTATCCGGTGCACTGGAAAACGGCGGTGGTACATCCTATCCCCAAAAAGAACCAAAACAAACCCTGCAAATCTTCGGTCAATAAGCCTTCTGCCGAATGTAAGCAAGGTATTCGATAAGATAGTCAATAGAGCTCTGCTTAAGTGGGTTGAGGAAAACAAAATTATTCCGGATAATCAGTTTGGTTTTCGAGCGAGGCATGACACCATTCATGCCGCGTCGAAACTAGAGTCCGACATCCAATGGAATAAAACCAAAGGACAATGCATAGGGGCCTCTCTGGTTGACTTTGAAAAGGCTTTTGACACCGTATGGTTAGAGGAGTTTTTCTACAAGCTGACCAGAATGGGCATGCGGAAATCCATGCTATATATGATTTATGAAATGCTTATTATTATTTTTTTTTTATATAATTTACACGTACTCAAGGGGTTATGAATACCCTTTATATGTTACCATAGTACGAGCGTTAGAGAAGGGGAAGAAAGAGAGGATAGGAAAGATTTTGGATGTAGTGAAGACTTTAACTCCATGGGTGGTGTCCGAACTAGCTTCGGGGAGTCACTTTTTCTTGTGTTCGTTAAATTTGAAGAAATTCAAGATGGTGTGCATACTTTTAGGTATTACACCGACCTTTTTATTTCTTTTAAATAAAAGTGAAATGGATTCTGGCTGGGATTGAACTCGCAACCTTCCACTCAACAGACGAACACATTACCAATTAAAATTAATAAAAAAGCGAAGCAAACGGCTGTGTCGAATCAACCAGCCAATCGCCCTCCCTCAATGTCCGTCAATCCCCAAATTTCCTACGCCCAAATGGCGTCAGGAAAGGGAAAAACGGTACAGCATCCACCTAAGGAAGCCAGACAGGCCCCCGTGCCTCAGTCTCCAACAGTGGATGCGGATTTGTTGACTGCGTTGCGGGCCATTCAAGGTCAGCTAACCGGTCTTCAAAACCAGTTACGGGAGCAGGCGTCAAGAGTAGACTATATCTACTCCTTGTTGCCGAGCTTAACGCAAATTAGATCGTAATGGGCGCGCTGTCAGAGAGTCCCTTAAAGATCCTGGCTGTGAATGTAAATTCACTGATTAGGATCGAACGTAGAGCTAATCTATTCCAGTTGCTTACAGACCAAAGTCCCGATGTGCTTATGGCTAGTGAAACTAAGCTAAACCAGAAGCATAAATTGACTAATAGTAATTACAATATCGTAAGAAAGGACCGACCCAACTCCACTCAAGGAGGCTGGGTCGCTATCTTTATACGAAAGGCATTAGTTATAAGGTCATATATAGTGGTGAAGTGCGCCGATTCCGGCTGCTGGAAGCCTGCGTCATATTCCTCTTCAACAAGGGAAGCGACTGTATGTGATAGCGGCCTACGCACCGGAAGCAGCTCAGCCTACACTTTTTACAACAGAGCTCGGAAAACTTTTCGAATCTCTAAGACTGAACTCAGTGGAGAACTTTTATCTTTTGGCCGGAGATTTAAATGCCAAACACGAAGATTGGGGAAATCAATTACAAAATGGTCCACTACAATGTTGAATATAGGATCGACATTCTCGCCACAGATAGGCCATCGTTTCCGAGAAGCGGTGCTTTCCTGGATCTTTTACTGCGAGACACAAGACTGACAGTAACTAACAGAGTAGGTCAACACCCGCGAAACTGTTTACGGAAGATTGAGTATGACAGTGATCACTACGGACTCGCCGCCGTAATACAGCTTCCGAACGAGCTTGTGGCGCTGGAGGAGTATGTGCCTGTACATTATTACAACTACGGTAAGATGCGCTGGCCTCGCTTCACCAACGCCTTATCAAGAGAACTATGTTCGAGGGCCATTTCACCACCAAACAACAGAAACCTAACAAACAACGAAATCGACGAATACTTACAACAAATGGACGAAGCGATTCAACGAACAATGCACAGGACGATACCGAAATACAAAGAACATGACATGACATCTAAGTACAGAAACGCGACCATTGACGCACTACACAGACAAAAAAGCGGACTTCTGACAAGACTTAAACTCTTGTACAGACGACTGACAAACCCACGCGACCCGGAGATTAGAACACTGAAGGCGTCGATCAAAAACATCAACCAATTGATCAAGGAGAACTATCGGTTGTCCATTAATTTGTTTTGGAATAACAGAATTCGGGCCGTAAATTCCAGCGATTAATAAGATCTTTAGGAGGAAAGGCCATAACGACCTTCCGTGTTTTAAGCTCCAACGAACAACTGACAATACAAACATACTTTTGACAGCAGGAATTGATCCGAGTCTTCGACGACGATTTCTATGTTATTGAAGATCCTCAGGAGAAAGTGGAAGCAGTGGGGGCTGTCTTTCAGGAAGTGCATAAGGTGAATGATAGCATTCGCCCGAACCGCGTCCTGGAAAACAATGCCCTACTCCATCATTTCTATCTCCGAAACGACATAACGCAATGGCGATCTGAGAACCGTGGTTTCACCCGGTTTGATGACGAAAACTTGGCAAACGCCATAGTCGCCGAGCGAAGTGGGTCTAGTCCCCTGTTAATCTCGAAGGTGGAACTCCAGATCATCTTCGATTCCATAAAGAAAAAGAAGTCAGCGGTAGTCGATGGTATATCCGACATTGTACTGCGACACTTACCACCTGAAGCTGTGGACATTTACGCCACTCTGTTCAACAACGCGCTGAATAATGCATATTATCCAGTACGTTGGAAGACGGCGGTGGTTCATCCTCTCCGGAAAAATTGAAAGGACAACTCCAATCCGGCGAATTTCCGGTCGATAAGTCTCCTTCCGAGTATCAGCAAGGTTTTCGAAAAGATTCTCAATCGAGCACTGTTCAAGTGGTCTGAGGACAATAATATTATACCAGAGAACCAGTTTGGTTTCAAGGCTGGACATGACTGTATTCATGCCGCCCCAAACTCGTCTCTGATATACAATGGAACAAAGCCAAAAAAAACAGTGCACGGGTGCATGCCTGGTTGATTTAGAGAAGGCTTTTGACATCGTATGGTTAGAGGGCCTCTATCTAAAGTTGACCAGACTTGGCATAAGTAAACCACTGCTATATATGCTTCATGACATGCTGACTGGTAGAACGGTTGTTGTCAAAAGTGGCAATGTAACTTCTACCACAGAATTTTTCATTAAGAATGGTCTGCAACAGGGAGCGGTAAACTCGCCGATTTTCTTCAGCATTTACACCAGTGATATGATAGGTAGTCTTACTCAGGCAGTTGCGTATGCGGACGATCTTATCGCGTACAGAACAGCCTCTACTGTCGAAGTCATTCGAACTCTTTTGCAGCGGAACTTCGACAAGATCCAGAGATATTGTGATGACTGGAAGTTGAAAATCAACTTTCAGAAATCAGAAACTATCCTGTTTAGGACACCGTTGTCTAGGGCCTCTAGGGATACGAAAAGAACTGGCGAAAGCTGGTGATCGTGGGACCAAACGGACAGCCACTGGCGAGTAAAAGTGTAGTAAAGTACCTTGGCGTCTGGTTAGATCAGTATCTATATTTCGGAAGACATGTAGATGCTGCTCTGGCTAGAGCTAGGGGAGCATTTGCCCTGACAAGACGATTGTTTTATAGCAGTCGTCTTGACAGCAGGGTGAAGGTGATTTGCTACATGGCCCTCATTAGGCCTATGATTGCCTATGGGTGCCCGGTGTGGTTCAACGTTGCCCCATCTCAAATGGAAAAGATACGGGTGTTTGAGAGGCAGTGTCTGAGGAGCTGCCTTGGACTTCACAGAACACCAGTATCTGACTACAGAAAATACTATTCCAACCAGGTCCTATACAACGGGGCCAACATAAACCGAATAGACAATTTTCTGGTGAAACTCATTCGGTTTCACGCTGCAAGAGCGATGGCTTCGAACAATAGTCTCATCTTTGGGGCCTTCTATCCCAATGATGAATATTTTGAGAGTGCGCGTTTAAGCGGCTTTATTCCACCCAAAGCTTTCCTATATTTGGATAGTCGAGGGCTGATCCAGGATAGATCGGCGGTTCCGCTAATCTACCACGTCTTCCGACGAACTGTGGATAGGCGGCTCCTATACGACCGAGACGTCGTCGCTCAGGGCGGAGGGGAGCGCCTGCGGTTCAGCAGGAGTGTGTCCGATTGGGACCGTCGGAGTAGGTCACAACAGGAGAATCTGTTGTGGTGGTTGAATGATAGATAAGGATAGTTGACTTAAAATTGTTATTTTATGGCCGACTTACATAGTTTTAGTCTTAGGTTTAGGTGCAAAGCAGCCATGGTGGCACCAAAAAAAAAGGCTTGCTGTGGCTGTTCTAGTTTTTAAGTTATTTTTAGGTAGTTTTAATTAATTTTAAGTAGTTTAAGTTAGTCGATAAGTAGTTTTAATTAGTATGTAAGTTTAAATAAAATAAATAAAGACGAGGAACCAAGTTTTTCAAAGTTTTCTTGGTAAAAATTTTGTTACTTTATATTTTTATATATTAGATAATAGGCCGAAAGGCATTAGAATTAAGTTATCGTATAATTTAGGGCGCCCGCATAGAGCAAGTAAGTTAGTTAAGTAGTTGATAAGTAGGCTAGTTTTTTTCATGAATTTTTGTCTAGCATTTCAGTTAGTTTTTAAGAAAAAAAAAAAAAAACATTACAACATTACCACTACACCGCGGCCACCCACAATGGGGAAGAAGTTCGTTGTCAAATGTGGCAACGTAACTTCGAGTAAAGTCTTTGAAATTAAAAACGGTTTACAACAGGGGGCGGTGAACTCCCCGATATTGTTTAACATTTATACAAGTGATCTTATAGGTTCTCTCAGACACGCTATAGCGTACGCAGATGATCTAGTGGCGTACAGATCAGGCCCGAAAATCGGAGTCATCAACATACTTTTGCAACGTGACTTTGATCACATTAAAGGATATTGCGATGATTGGAAATTGAAGATCAATTTCCAAAAAACCGAAACGATTCTGTTTAGGACCTCATTGCATAGGGCTTCTAGGGATACCAGAAAAAACTGGAAAAAATTGTGTATCATTGGACAGCATGGACAGCCGTTGGTGTTGAGAAGTGAAGTCAAATACCTTGGTATCTGGCTTGACAAGTTTCTGTATTTTAACAAAAATGTAGATGCTTGTCTGGCTAGGGCTAGGGTGGCTTTTCAAAGCAGTCAACTTGACTCAAGGGTGAAAGTCATTTGCTACATGGCCCTCATAAGGCCGATCATCGCTTACGGTTGTCCCGTGTGTTTCAATATGGCACCAGCCTACATGGAAAAGATACGGCTGTTTGAGAGGCGGTGTCTCCGATCCTGCTTAGAATTGTACCGAACGCCGGACTCCGAGTACATAAAATGTTATCGCAACGAGGTTCTATACAATGGGGCTCAGTTAAATAGAATTGACAATTTCCTGATTAAGGTGACGCGAAGGCACGCTGCAAGGGCAATGGCTAACGACAACAGCCTGATCCTTGTTGCTTAATACCCCAAGTTAGGTTTAAGTAGTTAAGTAGTCTTAAACTAGGTTTAAGTAGCTTAAGTAGTCTTAAGTTAGGCTTAAGTAGTTTAAGTAGTCTTAAGTTAGTTATAATATAGAATAAGCTTTATTATAAAACAAAAAAAGTCACTATACAAAGTTTTCTATTTTTTCTTTGTAATTAAAAATTAAATATGAAACCAAAAAACCGACAAATTTAAGCCTAAGGCAAAATAAACAGCTAAATATAAGCTTACAGCACCCACTAAGGGCCGATAAGTTAGATTAAGTAAACCAGTTATTGATAAGTTAGATTTAAGCATTTTTGTCTAGTAGTAAGTTAATATTTTAAGTAAATAAAAAATGAATTTAAAAGTAAAAAAAAAGTCAACATAGGTCGCTACCGAAAAGCGGAACATTGTATCGACAAGAGCTGCTTGCCGGTGTCCGTGATGCATTATCTTTACCATCATCTGCTCCCATATAGCGGTTGGTTCGACCGACAACGAGAAGTTTTGTTATTTACTCCTTAGTCAAGTTGGTGCCGATAAATTGGTATTGTACACACCTAGTGTGTATATAAAATACTTTTGTTGTGATTTTGAAGGCAGAAAACCTAGTCAGGAAGAAAGCATCGACGCTCTCCTTGACATTTAACAGTAATAAATAAAAACTTATTGAATAAAAAATCAAAGTTGTTCTTTTTTTATTTTACGGTATTTTTTCGTTCGCTAAATATTCCGCTAAAAAGTAGGCTGCATCAACAGCAATGATTTGGCATCCAGCGGTTTTGAAGATTTAAATATTTTTCCGAAAAACGTTGCTTACAGCTACAGAACAAAGTAGGGGTGAACAAAAACTTACATGGACGAAATATAGATTTTGAGATTGTGCTCACATGTTGTTTCAAACACATTTTTAAAGTTCGTCTTCAGTTGGCCAAGAACGATCTTCTTCTTAAAAGTGGGCGTGGCGAATTTCAACACTCAAACTCAAAATTTAAGGCCCTAAAACGGGTGACAATGCCATTTTCTATATTTCATCGCCATAAAGGCCACATTTTGGGAATATTAATTTAAATGATGGAATCTAATAGGTTATGAGAAGGCTACAATCCGCTCTTCGAATCGTTGAATACCTTATCCCATTCTATTTTCAAACAAAACGCCCTAAAAAAGTGGTCCTGTTATTATGAAATTATATTAATTTCGCCAAATAACAACGCTGACTCCTGCATATGCTAAAAGGTATGCCCTACCATATGACAAAATGTTCGCATTAACATTATCAATGATTTTTCGAATTTCTTAAGACTTAGCCGAAAGCCGTTTCCTACATTCAACGCCCACAAAAAGTAGGCGTGGACAAAAACTTCACATGGACGAAAGGCAAAGTATATGCCATCAGCAACAAAACCACTGTTAACGCAAAACCATGAACAAACTGACCTCTTGATAGCAACAATTTGGAAGTATTTATTTTAGAATAAACATCAACCTCACAATAATGAACTTATTCTAAATACGACGAAGACTGACCCTAGAAAACATTATCATACCTGTCTTACTTCTTGGTGCCAAAAGAAAAGTTATTCGTCGAATTTTTGTCCTGTACTAGTATCGTAACCGCTCCAGTCCCTAACAAATGACCTTATTCTTAATACGACGAAGACTCACCCTAGAAAACATTATCATACCAGTCTTACTTTTTGGTGCCAAAAGAAAAGTTATTCGTCGAATTTTTGTCCTGTACTAGTATCGTAACCGCTCCAGTCCCTAAGAAACTGTTGACCATGGCTGGTATTGAGGATTTTTACACCTCGGCTCGTGGTTCCACTAGTGTTTTGGCCACATTCTTGAATTAACGATAATACTCCAACCAAAAGAATCTTCGGATCAAAGCCTCCATCATTAAATTGCATATTTTGCTACATAATGTTAAGAAGTGTTTGAGAATCTATTAAAATTGGAATATCTCAGAAAAAACTATGATCTGAAAAACAATTAAATAAATTGAACTAAATATGGAAAATAATTTATTTGTGTAGTTTTAACTAGACATTTATCGGAATGTTTGTTTTAATGAACTTCTGTTGATAAAATTTAATCGCAGCAATTTAATCATAATATTATCACATGGAAAAGTACATACATTATACACCCAAATGTGGAAAATGTTGCACTGCTAAAAGCGTGGCTAATGAAATTTTGGTAAGCATTTAAAAGCGAAGACGGTGTGTGCGTCTGTAACTTAGAGGACGCTTGTATTTGTATCCAGTGGTTGTAAAGACATGAGCTGGAGGTGAATCGAAAGATGGAATGGAATTTCCTTGAGATCGAGCTGCTGGTGCTGATTTTGGTGGCTCTGGAAGATCGATGTCAATATATTCTGGTTCAGGTGTAGCAATATCTTGTGGATTGGGTCCCTGGGTTGCCGAATCGAGAGCTGCACGACGACTTCCACTTAAATGCGAAACATCGGCTGCTACAAATCCAATCAAAGCCAGAGCAATCAATGCGAATTTCTATAAACGAGAGTGCATAAGTCATTTGCATATTATAAAAAACAAATAAAAAATAGTCACAAACAGGTAAATAAAGTTCGACCACATACCATTTTGATAATATCACTTTTATCTGTATATCACTGAGTAGTTCAAAGACGAATGATGTTGTTTTTCCAAAAAACAATCATATTTATATAGACCAACGCATGGCACTCAAGTAGCCAATGCTGAAGACTCACATTGACTTTCATAACAACATATGAATAGACAGCGAGAAGAGCGAGAGGCGTACTGCGTCTTCGTCGGAACCCAAAAAATATATATATTAAAAGATTGTGTATGGTAATGATTCGTGTGCTCAATAATCTAAGCATCAGTCAAAGTGAGTCAAACGAAATCATATTGTGTTAAAAAAAAAATACCGCAGTTTATTTGAATCAACTTCTACAGTTTGTTCTTGAATATTTTAATAGTAAAAACTTCAGGAAGATTCTGAGTGTTTTTTTTTTCAAGAGTAAAGCGATCGATTCTCTGTTCACATTCACTTTTCAGACACATCTCTGCTATGAGTAGGCAAATCAATTGAATTTTAGATGGCTGTAGGCACTTGACTGAACATCATCACCTTTTTTATTGTTACTATTTCTTGTAGCATTTGTTTTTCAAGGTCAAGTTGATGAGGTCTTCGCAGTATTGGTGGTCAACGTCTACCGGAAGGCATGCCATTTGAAGGGGTTACGTATTTTTTAATTAACGTGACACTATTTTCGGAATGTAATGTTTTAATAATTATAATAATGTGGGTATACTTTTGCTCTGTTAATCAATCGCGCTACTACCTTCAAAGAATACATCCGTTCACTAGTGTTTAAATTAAATGTAAATTAACAATTATAAGCAAAGAATTTCATACGCATTTCTGAATTGCATTAATAAGCTTTAAAACATACTTGAAATTAATCTCTTCGCAAGGCCCGGAAGAGTATATTGGTGAGAGGCAAGCAGAATGCTTGTATAAACGCTCACTCAATTGTGCTTTGGGTATTAACGTTAAATTATTTAATCTTTTTGAAGGAATATTATAAAGTGATCATTGACAATAATTGTTCGTATATGACGCCCAAATTTCTATTACAATTTGATCGAATTTAAATTCGCAAATATATGGCAATTTATTAAACTAAAAAAAAAATATAAAAATACAAAGAAACTGAACTTCAATAAATATAACTTAAATATGCATACAATGATGTATTTTAACGGTCAATTACACAATTGTTTTCTGAGCATACGAAATGCATTTTGAAACTGTTTTTTTGTAACATAGAGAAATAATTTAGCTAGATATAGCTTAGTATCGCTTGGATCGCTTGGATCGACTCAGAATCGTTATCTGAGTCAGTTAAGTCGTATCTCTCTGTCCGCCCGTCCGTACGTCACCAGTTTTTCGGCCTTAAATTTTAAGCTAGAATTATAAAATTCGGTACGCCGGTTCGTTATTGCTCCCGGCATAACAAGTGTAAACATTTTCCAAGTCCGCCCACTGCCACGCCTCCGTTTTAGAAAAACGTAGTTTTAGGCCGAAACCAATAGAGATTTTGAAAAAGTGTCTGAACAACATATCTAGTCAATTCTAATGTCTATATTTCTTCAATAGAAATTTGTTTGCTACGTCCACTTTTTGCGGGCGATGACAGTAAAAACAGTTTTCCGGTTCAATTTTAAGATTTTCTAAAAATTGTTTGATGCAAAATGAGTGGTTATGATAATATGTACATTTCTTCTATATATCATTTAAGCCCACGTCCACTTTTTGGAGGTGTTTTTATACAAAAACCATTTGTTTACAATACCCCATAGCATGACCAGGCGAAAAACGTGTTTGCTTTTTGTCGAACCATAAAATATTTTCATAAACTGTCTGAACAACAGCTATGTTGTGACAATGACATTTTCTATATGTCATCGCCATATAGCCGACATTTTGGCGATATTTATTTTAAGGATGGGATATGATAGGGTATAAAACAATGCGCACAGCGGATTGTAGCCTTCTCATATGTTTTTTATACACTATCACATACGGTATTGTTAGTTTTTGATACGAAGTTTGTCACATAGTGGAAAGCGTTCGATAGACAGATCGTAAAGCATACGGTCGACTCAGAAACGCCAGCTGAGTTAATTTTGACATGTCTATCCGTTCTAACGCAACCAGTTTTCGTGCCTTAAATCATGAGCTAGAGTGGTAGAATTTGATACACGATCTAAATATTGCTCCGACAAAAACATGTGAAACATTTTAAAAATCCGTTTTTTAAAAAAACGTTGTTATTGGAACTTAAAAAATATTTTTTTGAACTAGAAATCTTTTTTTCCGTGGGCTAGTGGAAATCTTCATAGACACTATGAGCACGGGCTCATTTTTTATCACGAGTATATATTATAAATGTTTGGCAGGTAACTTTCCTCTGAGAGTTCCTGCTTTTAACGCAATTTATTGCGCGGCTTGCGATTACCGGACCATATCCAATGGTTAAGTGCTTTGAAGACGCCCCAATAAATTAGTTTCGGCGACAATTTGGTGGACCGTTGTTTTACTAAACGTAACGTATTAAACGTTTTTTTATGTTTTCAAGAAAAAATTGCTCATTTTATATTTAACTACGGGAATAACCAGATCTCTGTGTATATCTACGGTCCTTATGTGTAAATCACATTGAGAAATGATCTTAACATTTTGTTTTCAAAAGTTTGTAGAATGATTTGATTCGTTTCGCTGGTACAACCCCATAGTTGTATACAATATGTCCAGACCGGCGTTAGCACTTGCTTGTATAAAAACAGCTTGTCTCAAGGTTGAGCTTGGAATATTTTGCGAGCAGTTCTCTGAGTTCTCTGTATTTATTTTTAAGCTCTTCGTATTTTTTTTTTACATGCGATTTTCATTTAAATTTTGCATACAGTGTCATTCCGAGATATTTCGCTTCATGTAACTTTAAGACCATTGTTTTACACCTTGTCAAAAGTTTACGACTCGTCAAGCAATACGGCTAAACAAATTTTCTTTTGTCGAAAGCATTCTCAACTGCATCTGTAATTCGATGTACGTTGAATGTTGAATCTTTAATTTTTACCCAAATTGGTGGTCAGTATTAGACTTTTCTGAATAATTATGGGGTCTAAGTGAATGAGACTTAAGAAACATAATCACTTCCGCTACTTTTCACTGTTTTGTATGTCTTTCGATCTAATTGCCGCATTTATAATGAAGAGAAGAGTAGTAAAAGCTTGAGGCAAAAGTTTAAGGAGTTCTCCCCTAATCAGGTCACAAATCGGAGCGGTTTAAGGCTTTAGTTTCTATATTTTCAGTTTAACCAAGTAATGCCTTGCATATCATAATATATTTTTATAGTTCTAGTCTCGAATAAATTAATGTTTTCATTTCAATGGATTAAATGTTTCCTCGAGATGTGCGGAATAAACGTCTGCTGGTGGCATAGTAAACGATTTGGTAAGACAAAAAAGAAAACCTCGTAAAAGATGACATCAAACTCGTGCCCCGCAAGATAAAACACATGCCAATCGGTTGAGTTACTTGCTATCGAATTCGATTCAAAACTTATCTGCAAAGCCTTAACGCTGGAAAGGAATCGAATTATTCGCTCTGGAAAGCATTTATAATCATATAACGTCATATAACGGCCAAAAAACGCTGTGCCACCAATTAGGGTTACCCAAGACGATTGAAAAAAAAAACCGATTAGGGAAAAGCAGGCGTTTTCGCCGCACACCTCGGGGAAACATTTAAGCCATTTGATGTTTAAAGTTAAAAAGTGGGCGTGGCTAAAAACTTTGTATACACGAAATATATATATTCAAAATTTCTAACGATTTGGCCAAAAATTATGTTTTTCCAAATAGTGTCAGTGGGCGCATTTCAAAAATGTGTACACTTTATCCGACGAAGCAGAACGTCGGATAGAGACTCTATATACCAAATTTCAAAACTTTAGCTCAAAATTTAAGGCCCAAAAATCGGTGACACACGACATGGCTTAATCGACTCAGCCAGCGATTCTGTGTCGATCCATATACTCTGAAGTATATCTAGCGAAATTATTTCTCTATGTTACCAACTTAATGTCAAAACTATATTAACTCCTAGAATTAATATCCCTGTTCAGTGCTAATTGCATTAAATAAATATGAGAAGGCTACAATCCACTGTGTGGATCGTTGTATACCCTACCCCATCCCACCCTTAAAAGTAATATCCCTTAAATGTGGGTTTTATGGCATAGTAAGATTAAAATTGAAATTGTCGCAACATTTTTTTGGATTGTCTAGATATGATGTTCAGACGCTTTTTGAATATCTCTAACGGTTTGGCCTAGACTATATTTTCCTTAATAGGGGGCGTGGCAGTATGCGGATTTCCTAATTTCTTACAAATTTTCTGCTGGGGGCAACAACAAACTCGTGTACCATATTTCAACATTCTAGCTCAAAAATAAAGACCCAAAAACTAGTGACGTCCGGACGGACGGACAGACATTGCTTTATCGACTCAGCTATCGATTCTGAGTCGATCCATATACTTTAAGCTATATCTAGCTAAACTCTTTCACTATGTTACAAACTATGTATAAAAATAATATACCCCTATGGGATAGGGTATAATAAGCTATTACAGTTATATAAATTATAAATTGAACACCCTGTATACGGTTATCTAAAATGTTATCTTACGAACGAATTGTCATTTTTGTTTTAAGCTTATCCGGTTGTCGAAATATGTTAACCTTCTTCTCAAATATACTGCCAAGTTGTTCAGATCGTATCTCGGACAAAAAGCTTTTATTAACTCGCATCAGGTAAAATCGAATTTTACATCGATCCATAACTGACAGGGAAATAAAAACGCTTCGCTTTCTCCCAATATTTCTTGTGACCCTGACAACCCCATTTTGCAATTAAAAGTGGCCTTAAAACGATATCCATCATTGATAAGGAATCAGCAGAAAAGTCATCAATGATTGATAAATCTTCTGCATCTGAATCCACTGATGCGGTGGCATCCAAGGTGAGTTCAAAGAAATTGATACCATTGGAAGCTCTCAAAATTCGACAATTGGTTTCTATGTCGCAAGTCAATCGAGTGCAGGAATTTGCCATTAAAGTAAACGACGATCCAACATTGGTCTCCCTACTGGAACTTCAAGTATGCATGGAATCACTGGAGTCTGCTTTTCGTACTTAAATGAAATTTTAAACCCAGAGTTCTAATCAATGCAATTACTCAAAATAAGCATGAGCCAATGGTCGTATCGCAAACTACTGTTTCGCAACGTCTTGACTATATCAAATTGCCTACAATCGGATAACGTTCATTTTAAGGTGACGTAACTAAGTGGATGGTTTGGTCAAATCGCCTCGTTTCTTTGGTGCACAACAATCCCACGACTTAATGTCGACATTGATTGAAGATGACAACTTTGATGTGGCTTAAGCGCGGCTGAAGGAGCGATTCTAAAATAGGATAATCACTGCACAGTAGCATTTGCCATGGTTTTTTAACTATCCCAAAAGACATAAGGTGTCTGCAGTGGATCTCAGGAGTATACTTGCCAAAAGCGTCCACCGTCTTACTGGACTAAGAAACCATCAGCGAACGGTCGATCACTGGGATGATCTTATTGTGTTCATCATCACCTCAAATCCGTGTGGATCCTGTACATCCAAAACCAAATGTACAAACGTATGCAACAGGTATAGTATACGATAAAGATCAAAGAAATATCTCACCTGACCCAAAACTTGAGGAAAAAAGTAAAACAAATAGCACTGATAGCATTTTAACCAACCTATAAAGCGAGATAACTTTTGAAATAAGAACAAATTGTTTATTAACTTTTCTCATTTCTAATGTTTGCAGTTTTATTCAAACAGTAAATACAAAAAATAAATCAAATTCCAACAAGTAACAATATCAAAGTTGCACAATTATTTACACATCCATCAAATGCAGTCTTTTTGTTTTCACTATATCTGGTAGCAAACAAGAAAAATATTTTGAAGTTTGAAGTTAACTGTTGTTTAAAGTAACACTGCTTAATAGGTTGTTCTTCCTCCTTTTGCCGCAATAACTTCTGCAAGGCGTCTGGGCATTAAGTATATTGAGATCTACTGAAATGGAACTTCATGCCGTTATAAAATCCTTCCAAGTTTGGTCTGCGGTTCTGCCAATGTTTCCAGGAATCTTAGATTTTACAATGTGCCAAAGATTCTCTATTACATTAAGGTCAGGACTTTGCGGGGGCCATTTTAAAACTTCTTAACTTCTTCTTATCTTCTAAGGATAAAATCGCTTCCGATATATCTTGAACTAGCAACCAGTGCAACATCATTTAAAATTTTAAAAAAAAGTGACTGTTTCATGTTATCGGAGCACCTTACAAGTGGACCAACTCCACTATTTGATATGCAACCCCGTATCATTATCTTGCCTCCTTTGGAATGTCGTGTGGGTTGAGGGACGGGTTGCTTGGCATTCATTTTAGGGGTGGAATAACAAAACTTATGCCCATATGTACCCTCCAAGGAACAAGCTGTTTCGTCCATTCAAGGAATGCTCCTCCAAAAATCTGGTGGCTTGTTGATGTGGTCCCTTGCAAATTGTAGCCTAACTATCCTGTTTTTGGGTGTTATACGCGGCTTTTTCTGGAAAGCGTAAGCATTTATTCTTCGTCGCAATGTTCTCTCACTTATATTATTATTTTGGCGATCTTTGTTTATATCCATAAGTATACTTTTAACACTTTCACGTGGATTGCTCTCGAAGGAGCGAACAATCTTAGCATTTTTTTTAACTAACTTAAACTACTTTAAATTAATTAAAACTACCTAAAAATAACTTAAAAACTAGAACAGCCTAACCTAAGACTAAAACTATGTAAGTCGACGGTCCAAACCGGACACATTCCAGCGCCCTGAGCGACAACGTCTCGGTCGTATAGGAGCCGCCTATCCACAGTTCGTCGAAAGAAGTGGTAGATTAGCGGAACCGCCGATCTATCCTGTATCAGCCCTCGACTATCCAAATATAGGAAAGTTTCGGGCGGAATAAAGCCGCTTAAACGCGCACTCTCAAAATATTCATCATTGGGATAGAAGGCCCCAAAGATGAGACTATTGTTCGAAGCCATCGCTCTTGCAGCGTGAAACCGAATGAGTTTCACCAGAAAATTGTCTATTCGGTTTATGTTGGCCCCGTTGTATAGGACCTGGTTGGAATAGTATTTTCTGTAGTCAGATACTGGTGTTCTGTGAAGTCCAAGGCAGCTCCTCAGACACTGCCTCTCAAACACCCGTATCTTTTCCATTTGAGATGGGGCAACGTAGAACCACACCGGGCACCCATAGGCAATCATCGGCCTAATGAGGGCCATGTAGCAAATCACCTACCTTCACCCTGCTGTCAAGACGACTGCTATAAAACAATCGTCTTGTCAAGACGACTGCTATAAAACAAATGTCTTCCGAAATATAGATACTGATCTCACCAGATGCCAAGGTACTTTACTACACTTTTACTCGCCAGTGGCTGTCCGTTTGGTCCAACGACCACCAGCTTTCGCCAGTTCTTTCTCGTATCCCTAAAGGCCCTAGATAACGGTGTCCTAAACAGGATAGTTTCTGATTTCTGAAAGTTGATTTTCAACTCCCAGTCATCACAATATCTCTGGATCTTGTCGAAGTTCCGCTGCGAAAGAGTTCAAATGACTTCGACAGTAGAGGCTGTTCTGTACGCGATGAGATCGTCCGCTTACGCAATTGCCTGAGTATGACTACCTATCATATCACTGGTGTAAATGTTGAAGATAATCGGCGAGTTTACCGCTCCCTGTTGCAGACCATTCCTAATGAAAAATTCAAGAAGCACATATAGCAGTGGTTTACTTTTGCCAAGTCTGGTCAGCTTTAGATAGAGGCCCTCTAACCATACGGTGTCAAAAGCCTTCTCTAAACCAACCAGACATGCACCCGTGCACTGATTTTTGGCTTTGTTCCATTGTATATCAGAGACGAGTTTGGAGGCGGCATGAATGCAGTTATGTCCAGCCTGAAACCAAACGGGTTCTCTGGTATAATACTATTGTCCTCAGACCACTTGAATAGTGCTCGATTGAGAATCTTTTCGAAAACCTTGCTGATACTCGGAAGGAGACTTATCGACCGGAAATTCGCCCGATTGGAGTTACCCTTTCCCTTTTTCGGGAGAGGATGAACCACCGCCGTCTTCCAACGCACTATATAATATGCATTATTCAGCGCGTTGCTGAACAGGGTGGCGTAAATGTCCACAGCTTCAGGTGTTAAGTGTCGCAGTACAATGTTGGATATACCATCGACTACCGCTGACTTCTTTTTCTTTATGGAATCGAAGATGATCTGGAGTTCCACCTTCGAGATTAACAGGGGACTAGACCCACTTCGCTCGGCGACTATAGCGTTTGCCAAGTTTTCGTCATCAAACCGGGTGAAACCACGGTTCTCCGATCGCCATTGCGTTATGTCGTTTCGAAATTAGAAATGGTGGAGCAGGCATTGTTTTCCAGGATGCGGTTCGGGCAAATGCTATCAATCACCTAATACACTTCCTGAAAGACAGCCCCCACTGCATCCACTTTCACCTGAGGATCTTCAATAACATAGAAATCGTCGGCGAAGACGGCTTCCCCCGGATCAATTCCTGCTGTCAAAAGTATGTTTATATTGTCAGTTGTTCGTTGGAGCTTTATACACGGAAGATCGTTATGACCTTTTCTCCTAAAGATCTTTTTAATTTGTGGAAACATACTCGGGTCGCTGGAATTTACGGCCCGAATTCTGTTATTCCAAAACAAATTAATGTACAACCGATAGTTCTCCTTGATCAATTGGTTGATGTTTTTGATCGACGCCTATATCAGCATTGTAGTGGACCATGCAATTGTAAAGATGGTTACCTCGAGGATTTTGTAATTGATTTCCCCAACCTTCGTGTTTGGCATTTAAATCTCCGGCCAAAAGATGAAAGTTCTCCACTCAGTTCAGTCTTAGAGATTCGAAAAGTTTTCCGAGCTCTGTTGTAAAAAGTGTAGGCTGAGGTGCTTCCGGTGCGTAGGCCGCTATCAAATACACTCGCTTTCCTTGTTGGAGAGGAATGCATATGACGAAGGCTTCCAGCAGCCGGAATCGGCGCACTTTACCACTATATATGACCTTATAACTAATGCCTTTCGTATAAAGATAGCGACCCAGCCTCCTTGAGTGGAGTTGGGTCGGTAACTTCTTACGATATTGTAATTACTATTAGTCAATTTATGCTTCTGGTTTAGCTTAGTTTCACTAGCCATAAGCACATCGGGACTTTCGTCTGTAAGCAACTGGAAAAGATTAGCTCTACGTTCGATCCTAATCAGTGAATTCACATTCACAGCCAGGATCTTTAAGGGTCTCTCTTACAGCGCGCCCATTACGATCTAAGTTGCGTTAAGCTCGGCAACAAGGAGTCCCGTAGCTGGTTTTGATGACCGGTTAGCTAATCTTGAATGGCCCTCAACGCAGTCAACAAATCCGCATCCACTGCTGGAGTCTGAGGCACGGGGCCTGTCTTGCTTCCTTATGTGGATGCTGTACCATTTTTCCGTTTCCTGGCGCCATTTGGGCGTAGGAAATTTGGGGATTGACGGACTTTGAGGGATGGCGAACGGCTGGCTAATTTGCCACTACCTTTTGCTTCGCTTTTTTATTTATTTTTATTTGCTGAAACTTTGGACAGCCCCGATAGTTTGCAGGGTGCCCGCCGCCCCCGCTACTTTCCTAGACTACAATCTCCTATATTATGGTTCTCTCCACACTTGACACAGCGTTACTGCATTTCGCAGTTTGCTGAGGCGTGGCCGAACCTTTGGCAACGCATGCATTGAAGCATGCTGTCACCTCTTTTTAATTTTTCTCAACGTACAACCTGGAATTTCAGGACTGAGGTACTCCTCAACTTTTCCATTTTGCTTTGGGGCGATAGCTGTACTAGGAAGATCGGTAGTTTCCGATTCTCCCGTCTGGCTTTCACTGTGGTGAATGGCTTTACACCTACGACTTCGAGCTCGTCCATCTCTACTTGGCGGAGCTCACTTAACAGCGCCTGCGGATCCGTTGAGGAATCTAGGCCCTTTAAGACAACCGTCTGGCACTTTTCTACTTTCGGAGTAAATGTGAAGAACTCCGTTGCGGTGTTTACAAGCAATTGCTTAACTATTTTATAGTGCTCCACTCTTAGGCAGTGGATAGCATGCTATCTTCACTTAAACGTTTAATACTGAAATTGTTGCCTATGGCCGAGTTACATATTTCTATCGTCTCGTGTAGGTCCATCTTGTATGTATTGATGGGTGGCACTTTTTCTTTCTTGTTTTGAGGCGGCTGTGGCTGCTGCTGGTGTTTCCGCTGCTGCTGCTTGCGCTGCTCCTGCTGTTGTTGCTGCATCTGCTGCTGATGTTGTTGTTGTTGTGGCTGCTACTTCTGCTGTTGTTGTTGTGGCTGCTGTTTCTGATGTTGTTGTTGCTGTTGATTTGCTTGCTGTTGTTGCTTTGGTGGCAGAGTTGTCGGTAGCTGTTGCTTTTTTTGTTGTTGTACTTCTGGCAGTGGCTGTGGTTGTTTGGCTTTTTGTATTGTCGCCGTTTTACCGCTTGTTTTTGCCACTGCCGTTTGTTGTTGGCGTAGTGTTTCTTCATAGCGGGCTCTCTTTTCCCGCTCGCGACGCTCTTCTTGCTTCCTTTTCAGCGCTAGTACTAGCGGTTCAAGTTGGGATTTTAACTTTTTTATTTTATCCTCAACAATTTTTTCCTCTTCATCGTTATCGTCCGTTGACAGCACCGCATATCTGTTGCTATCATCGGTGGTATACCGCCCTTCCCCTTCATCAGACATGTAGGATATTTCCTCTGCATCATCTGATGGGGTGGGCAATTGTTTTTGTAATGCTGCCGCTGACGTCGTTGCCAACTTCGTCGTCCCCCTCGCATCAGCAGGCAGCGTGGCTGAAGCTATGTTTGACCGCCGTTTGACCAAATTCGGCGTACACATTATTTTCTTCTTCCTCTTAGTCAGTCCCGTAACTGTCGGGCTATCTTTCGATAGCCCCCCTACTTTTCTAGCTTCCATCTGTCTGTCTATTCTCCCACTCAATGAAATTTGTAATTTCTTTGTTGTGGAAAAATGCTTTGAGTATGTCTTTACTGGGGCGGTCCTCGAACGCCGCACCTCTCGCTTGCCGTCTGACGCCACTACTCGTCCGTCCACGGACCACTTAGTAAAGCACTTGATTCTTTATTTTAATGATCTGTTTAAAAATAATAAAAAAGAGAGAAAAAAAAGCGTATGCCCCGGTCGGGAATCGAACCCAGGGTAGTTCATTTCATTTTTTATTTACTTAAAATATTAACTTACTGCTAGACAAAAATGCTTAAATCTAACTTATCAATAACTGATTTACTTAATCTAACTTATCAGCCCTTAGTGGGCGCTGTAAGCTTATATTTAGCTGTTTTATTTTGCCTTTAGGCTTACATTTGTTGGTTTTTTGGTTTCATATTTAATTTTAATTTAAAAAGAAAAAATAGATAACTTTGTATAGTGACTTTTTTTGTTTTATAAAAAAGATTATTCTAGATTATAACTAACTTAAGACTACTTAGCCTAACTTAAGATTAATTAAACTACTACTTAAACCTAACTTAATTATAATCGGGTGGCAAGCCCTCGTTGCGCATGCCCCGAGGAGTAGGCATCCTGATTGCGTCTTTCGGTCCCACGGCAGCCTGCGTTCAACCATATTGTACGCCAATATGGTGCACAAATGAATGCCTCTGGTGGAATAAATCGGGTGGCAAGCCCTCGTTGCGCATGCCCCGAGGAGTAGGCATCCTGATTGCGTCTTTCGGTCCCACGGCAGCCTGCGTTCAACCATATTGTACGCCAATATGGTGCACAAATGAATGCCTCTGGTGGAATAAATCGGGTGGCAAGCCCTCGTTGCGCATGCCCCGAGGAGTAGGCATCCTGATTGCGTCTTTCGGTCCCACGGCAGCCTGCGTTCAACCATATTGTACGCCAATATGGTGCACAAATGAATGCCTCTGGTGGAATAAATCGGGTGGCAAGCCCTCGTTGCGCATGCCCCGAGGAGTAGGCATCCTGATTGCGTCTTTCGGTCCCACGGCAGCCTGCGTTCAACCATATTGTACGCCAATATGGTGCACAAATGAATGCCTCTGGTGGAATAAAGCCCGATATGAGCGTGCTCTCTATGTATAAATCATTGGGGTAATAAGCCCCAGGGAGCAGGCTGTTGTCGTTAGCCATCGCCCTTGCAGCATGCCTTCGTGTCACCTTAATCAGGAAATTGTCAATTCTATTCAACTGAGCCCCATTGTATAGAACCTCGTTGCGATAATATTTTATGTACTCGGAATCCGGCGTTCGGTACAATCCTAAGCAGGATCGAAAACACCGCCTCTCAAACAGCCGTATCTTTTCCATGTAGGCTGGTGCCATATTGAACCACACGGGACAACCGTAAGCGATGATCGGCCTTATTAGGGCCATGTAGCAAATGACTTTCACCCTTGAGTCAAGTTGACTGCTTTGAAAAGTCCCCCTAGCCCTAGCCAGACAAGCATCTACATTTTTGTTAAAATACAGAAACTTGTCAAGCCAGATACCAAGGTATTTGACTTCACTTCTCAACGCCAACGGCTGTCCATGCTGTCCAATGATACACAATTTTTTCCAGTTTTTTCTGGTATCCCTAGAAGCCCTATGCAATGAGGTCCTGAACAGAATCGTTTCGGTTTTTTGGAAATTGATCTTCAATTTGGAAATTGATCTTCAATTTCCAATCATCGCAATATCCCTTAATGTGATCAAAGTCACGTTGCAAAAGTATGTTGATGACTCCGATTTTCGGGCCTGATCTGTACGCCACTAGATCATCTGCGTACGCTAAAGCGTGTCTGAGAGAACCTATAAGATCGCTTGTATAAATGTTAAACAATATCGGGGAGTTCACCGCCCCCTGTTGTAAACCGTTTTTAATTTCAAAGACTTTACTCGAAGTTACGTTGCCACATTTGACAACGAACTTCTTCCCCATTGTGGGTGGCCGCGGTGTAGTGGTAATGTGTTCCTCTGTTGAGTGGAAGGTTGCGCGTTCAATCCCAGCCAGAATCCATTTCACCTTTATTTAAAAGAAATAAAAAGGTTGGTGTAATACCTAAAAGTATGCACACCATCTTGAATTTCTTCAAATTTAACGAACACAAGAAAAAGTGACTCCCCGAAGCTAGTTCGGACACCACCCATGGAGTTAAAGTCTCCACTACATCCAAAATCTTTCCTATCCTCCCTTTCTTCCCCTTCTCTAACGCTCGTACTATTGTAACATATAAAGGGTATTCATAACCCATTGAGTTCGTGTAAATTATAAAAAAAAAAAATAATAAGCATTTCATAAATCATATATAGCATGGATTTCCGCATGCCCATTCTAGTCAGCTTGTAGAAAACCCCCTCTAACCATACGGTGTCAAAAGCCTTTTCAAAGTCAACCAGAGAGGCCCCTCCCTATGCATTGTCCTTTGGATTTATTCCATTGGATGTCGGACACTAGTTTCGACGCGGCATGAATGGTGTCATGCCTCGCTCGAAAACCAAACTGATTATCCGGAATAATTTTGTTTTCCTCAACCCACTTAAGCAGAGCTCTATTGACTATCTTCTCGAATACCTTGCTTACATTCGGCAGAAGGCTTATTGACCGAAGATTTGCAGGGTTTGTTTTGGTTCTTTATGGGGATAGGATGTACCACCGCCGTTTTCCAGTGCACCGGATAATGTGCATTATTCAGCGCATTGTTAAACAGGGTGGTGAAGATATCGACTGCTTCTATTGGCAGGTGTCTCAATACGATGTTTGGGACACCGTCCTCTCCTGCCGACTTTTTATTTTTCAGTGATACCAAGATGTCCAGGAGTTCATCTATTTGCACGAATAGCATCAGGCTATTGGCGACTATGCCATTGGAAGGGTTTTCGTCATGGAATACGGAAAAACCGTGATTCTCAGATCGCCAAGCTTGAAGTTCAGTGCGCAGATAAAAGTGATTCAGAAAGGCTCTTTCCTCAATATCGCGATTTGGGAGAACAGGATTGTTCACCGTATACACGGTCTCGAAAATAGCGCCTATCGAGTTCGCCTTCTCCTGAGGATCTTTGATCGTGAAAAAACCGTCGTTCGAGTCAACGTTTCTGGACTTATACCAACAGCCGTGAGTGTCTGTCTGTTTTCTGTCGTTTTGGAAATTCGGACACATGGAATGTGGTTATGATCTTTTCGCCTGAATATTTTATTTATTTGGGGGAACATATTCGGACTACTGGTTTTTATAGCCCGAATTTTGTTGCCCCAGTAAGAATTTATAGATTTTCTGTAATTCTCCGATATTAATTTTTTAAGATTTTTGATCAGTGACTTCAGTGTCCGAACCTCCGGGTCTTGTCTGTCAGTGAATTGTCTACGCAGCCGTTTAAGCCTCGAGACCAGTCTGCTTTTGTGTCGGTGGAGTGTATCGATTGTTGGCGTTCGATATTTCTCCGTCTGGTCGTCAGAACTAGTTATCTTAGGGATAGCTAGATCCATTGACCTTGTGAGGACCTCATTCATTTTTAGTAAATTTTGGTCAATTTCGTCGTTTGTAAGGTTTCTGTTTGTCCGTGGATCAATTTCGCTCAAACGTAATTCTCGCTTTACAATTCTGGTGAATCGCGGGCAGTTCGTCTTTCGGTAGTCGAAAGAACGCATTTGGTCGAACTCCTCCAGTTGAGTTTGCTCGTTTGGGATATTGAATACGGCATCAAGTCCGAGGTGGTCACTATCGTAATCAAATGCTCGCACACAGTTCCGCGCGTGTTCTAGTCTATTGTCCATAAGCGCTAAGTCCAGAAAAGAGTTTCCCCTCCGGAATTCTGAAGCAGTCGACCTCCAGTGTTCGCGATTGTATTTCCCCAAGCCGCATGCTTAGCGTTAAGATCGCCGGCCAAAAAGTAATAATTTTCAGCCGATTCAAGCTGTAGGCAACGAAAAAGTGTCTCGAGCTCTGCTATAAATTGAGTTTGTTGAGTTGCTTCAGGTGCATAAAGCGACACCACATACATTCTCCTCCGACTATGGAGAGGAATGCATACGATGCATGCTTCCAGCACTTGGAACCTACGTACTTCCCCGCTATATATAATGCTATGGCGTCAGCCTTTGCGTAATAAGACAGCGACCCCACCCCCTTGGGAAGAGTGGGGTCGGTCTCTTCTTACTACATGGCAGTTGCTGTATCCCAAATTGTGTCTCTGGTTTAGCTTAGTTTCGCTGACCAAAAACACATCCGGGAGTTGGTTTTTCAACAGATTTGAAAGGACGGTTCTTGTCTCGACCCTGACTAATGAATTAACATTCACAGCTAGGATCCTAAAGTTTACCTCATCCAACGTACCCATCATGTTCATGCTATTCAATGACAGCAAGAACTTTTTCAGATCCAAATCTGCTTCAGGTGCTTTCTCAGCAACCGTAGGCATTTTTGATGTCTGGGGTTTACCCGATCCAGCTGCCATTTGGGCAAAGGACACGTTGGGATCTACCCTATTTGTGAAAGAACGACTCTTAGATCGCTTTTCTTCTTCAGCAGCCTGTTTGCAAGCTAGCATACTCTTTCTCTTTTGTTGGAATTCAGGACATCCCTTATAATTAGCAGGGTGCCCCGCGTTTCCGCAAAGAACACATGTGAGCTTGCTCATGTCTTCAACCCTTTCCCTACCTAGAGGACACTCATTTATGATGTGGTTCTTGTCGCAGTAAACGCATCTAATCCGCATGTTGCAGTTTGAAGCGGCGTGCCCGAACCTCTGGCAGCGCATACATTGCAGTATGCGATCTGTCCTTTTTAATTTTTCCCAATGGATAGCATGATAGTATATGCGATTAATTCTGCGTATACTATCGATTTTGCTATTGGGGGTTATTCGAACAAGGAAAAACGGTAACCTTCGGTTACCTCCTCTACCATTGACCGCGGTAAACGGCTTTACGCCGACGAACTTTACATCGTCGCTCTCAAAATACTTGAGCTCGTTTAGGAGCTCCTTGCCATCAACTCTGGGATCGATTCCTTTAAGGATGAGCGTTTTTAGTTTTTCTGCTTTCGGCGTATACGTGAAGTATTCTGCCTTTAGCCCCTCTAGTTCTTTGCGCACTTTTTTATAGTCCTCCATATTGTAGCATATAATTTTATGCTGTTTGGCCGAAATATGTTTGCTTACATAACATAATACTATCGCTTGTAGACAAAGTCACTTACATCGGGGGTACGTACATCTTCCCTCTTTTCCTGTTGTCGTTGGTGCTGGGGTTGTTGCTGCTGCGATTGTTGCTCGGCGAACTACTTCCACCCTTTTGCGGGACTTCAATCACTGCACCGGTTTCCATAGCCGGTAATTCGGCCGAGACACTCTTCTTTGTGTGTTTTCTTCAACGTATAAATTGAAAAACAATTAAAAGTACTGGGGTCTGGTTGGACTCTATTCAACGTTGACGATAAATATTACTTGGCTTACTTGCCACTTCTTCACTAATTCACAATGGAAAAATACTTCCGTAATTAACTAACTGCACCAAGCAACTTATAAATTTCTTACTGGCCAACTTGCCTCTTAACACTGTTTGCTTTTACTCTCGGATTTTAAAATCGCTTCCGCTAACTTGGTCGTCTATCCACTTCGGGAGTTGGTGAGCGACTGCGAACAATCTTAGCATCTTCCCTTTTTGATGTTACCCTTTTTCTGCCTCTACAAATTTTATTTTTTACACTTCCACATTCGTTAAATTTAGTAGTTATATTATAAATGGTTTTCCGGGTACAATCATATTTTTTAGAAAGTTCCACTGCAGAAAAAGCCCCCTGGAATTCTGGCTGCTCTTTTTTCGGGTGAAAGCTCCATAGTTTTTGGCTTCTCGTAAACCTTTTCCCTATTATGGACCTTGCAAAACTGAGCGCAATATTTGGACAACAAGCAAAATATCATATAACGAAAGAAATTTAGAACCGTTACTTTCCCAATGCAGTTTTTTTAACTTGTGTAAATAATTTTGCCTATGTTCAACTGATGTGTAAATAATTGTGCCACTTTGTTTTCTTTGAATTTAATTGTTACTTGTTGGAATTTGATTTATGTTTTCTTATGTACTGTTTGAATAAAACTGCAAACATTAGAAATGAGAAAAGTTAATAAACAATTTGTTCTTATTTTAAAAGTTACCTCGCTTTATAGGTTGGTTAAAGTGCTATCAATGCAATGTTTAAATAATTTTGCCAATGACTGTATGTATCGAACAATGATTAACAATATTTGGCAGCTCATTGACATTATAAAGAAAACGAGTGTTGGGTGGACGACTTTGACGTTTTGAATAATTTGGCTATAAATGATATAAATAATGTCGAAATGTGATTATACGAACGTTTATTCCGTAATTGAAAGTAATCGGTGTACATGCGAATAATTTTTTTTTTGCGTTATTGACCAACACTGAAAATTCTGTTTAGGGATAATTGGGCCAAAAGTAATTATGTGGAAGTTATGAAACAGAAATAATAATATACACATTAAATTTTATTCTATTTGGCAAAATAGTTTGTGAGAAATTTACAATTTTCTTTATATGGCCTAAATGCAAAAATCCGTTTAATGGATTTTCTCTAACTAATATGCTTAATCTATTTATACAGTTTAATCAAAATCGTTAGAGCCGTTTTCGAAAAAAAATGAGGTTACTTGTGATTTTTATATGGCAGGTACCGGTAATAACATGGCTAAAAACAAACAAAAACATATTAGAAGGCTACAATCCACTGTGTGGATCGTTGTATACCCTATCCCATCCCATCCTTTAAATTAAAATCCCTTAAATGTGGGTTTTATGGCAAAGAAATATTATAATTGAAATTGTCGCAACATATTGTTCAGACAGTTAATTAAAATCTTGTATGGTTCGACCAAAAACAACGTTTTTCTCCTGCATATGGTATGGCGTAGGGTATACAAATGGTTTTTGTATGAAAAGTGGGCGTGGCTAAAATTTATATATGGAAGAAATGTTAACATTACCAAGACGTTTACGTTTAAGATGTTTACAATTTTGCCGAAAAAAAATTGTTACTGAAAACTCGGTGACGTACGTACGGAAGAACGGACGGACAGACATGCCTTAATCGAATCAGCTATCGATTCTGAGTAAATTCATTTGCTTTAAACTATACCTACCTAAATAATTTCTTCATGTTAAAAGCTATGTATCAAAAATAGTATACCCCTATGGGATATGAGAAGCCTACAATCCGCTGTCCGGATCGTTTAATACCCTATCCCATGCCATCATTAAAATAAATATCCCCAAAATGTCGGCTTTATTGGGATGAAATATTTAAAATGTCGTTGTCACAACATGTTGTTCAGACAATTTATCAAAACCTCTTCTGGTTCGGCAAAAAATAACGTTTTTCGCGTGGTTATACTATGGAGAGAGTATACAGGTGGTTTTTGTATAAAAACGCCTCCAAACGTGGTCATGGGTAAAAATTATATGCAGACGAAATTTTTATATTATCACAGTCAATGATTTTGCATCAAAAGGTTTTTCAAATTCTCTACAAGTTCACCGAAAAAGGTTTTTTACTAAAAACGTCCGTAAAAAGTGGGCATGGTAAACAATTTTGTATAGACGATATAAAGATATTAAGATTGTTAAAATATCTCATTTTCAAAATTTTTCAAAACTCCTAAGCGTTTTGTCAAAAATACCGCTTTTATTAAAAGTGTGCGTGGCAGTGGGCAGATTATAAAAATGTTTACACTTGTTCTGCTTCGTCGGATAGAGATTCTATATACCAAATCGGTGACACACAGACGGACGTATTGATGACCGGGCGGACGTACGGACAGACAGACATGTCTAGATCGGCTCAGCTAGCGATTCTGAGTCAATCCATATACTTTAAAGTATATATGGCGAAACTATTTCTCTATATTACAAACTTAATGTCAAAACTAACACATCATATGAGAAAAACATACGAGACGGCTACAATCCGCTGTGCGGATCGTTTAGCACCCTGTCCCATTCCATCCTTAAAACAAATATCCCCAAAATGTCATTGTCATAACATTTTGTTCAGACAGTTTATCAAAATCTTACATGGTTCGACAAAAAACAATGATTTTCGCCTGGTTATGCTATGCAGTAGTGTACAGAAATCGTTTTTGTATGAAAATACCTCCAAAAGATGGACGTGGGTTAAAATCATATATAGAAGAAATGTTAATATTGTCATAACCATTGATTTCGCATCAACATGTTTTTCGAAATGTTTAAAATTTTACCAAAAAATATAGACATTAGAATTGTCTAGGTATATTGTTCAGGCACTTTTTTAAAATCTGGAATGGTTTGGCCTAAAACGAAGTTTTTCTAAAAAGGGGGCGCGGCAGTGCGCGGATTTCAAACATTTTACACTTGTTCTGCTTTGTCGGAAAGAGAGTCTGTGTACAAAATTTAAAAACTCTAGTTCAAATTTAATGGCCCAAAAATCGGTGACACACAGACGGACGAACGGACGGACAGACAGACATGGCTAGATCGACTCAGCTAGCGATTCTGAGTCGATCCATATACTTGAAGGTTATTATTTCACTATGTTACAAACTTAATGTCAAAAGTAATATACCCCTATGGGATAGGGAATAAAAAGTGTGGTGGTTTTAGTGGGTTAAATTTTCACACTACTGTGGGCACGTGCTCATCGTGTCTTTCGAGATTTCCACAATCCTACGGAAAATAAGGCATTAAAATTTGGTCGATCAACGCTAATTATGTGCAATGATGAAGCACCAGTAGATCGCCTTCCAAGTCTTCAGGAACTGACAAATTTTCAAAAGAAGTGAGCGCAGTCTTAGAAGGTACTGTAAAAACTGATTTATATAACACTGATAATTCCATGAAATCTGAAATAATTTATTGCGATTAAAAATGCTTGTAGTTTGTACTCCACAACCGCTCATTTCATTTGTCGTTGTCACAAATTTCAAAATATTCTTATACCGGAAAGAATTCAACAAATTAAAAAACTTAATTTAGGCTTTCATTGTTTCAAAACTACTGTGCATGTAGAAACTAATTGTCCATCGAGCTCGTGTCGCGAGTGTGGTGATAAGCACCCCGCCCTCTTACAGTTTAGTCAAAACACCCCTCGCATGAACCGCAAAACCCCACATAGTTCAGTCAGCTACTCGCAGTCATATTTTAAATTCAGCTGCTTGCCCCTATCAGCCGCAAGAAACTGTTTCCGCTCCAGTCAACCAAAATTACTTCATGCATGCTAGTTATAATGAGCAAAATATTTTGGGAACTGCCGTTGTCAATATTTAGAACAAGATCAAATAGCCAGTGCCTTTTCGTGTATTATTAGACTCCGGCACTCAAATACATATGATCTCGTAGAGATCATAATGCGCTGCATTAGCATTTGTCTACCGCGTAGCCTTTAGCGAACTCTGTTAACGTGTGCAAATGATATCGAAACCCCTACAAAATACAAAGCGGTGATAACTATCGGCTGTTGAATCAACGGAACCTCAAATTACTGGTCTTTTACCTAATAACAAAGTCGACATATATAGCTGGAAAATTCCTAAGAATATTCGATTATCAGATCCACTTTACCATATTCCGCAGCGCATAGACCTACACTTCTTGGTGTCGATCTATTCTTCAACCTTTTCTGCGTTGGTCAAATTAAATTGCAAGTTGATTTGCCGACAATTCGATTCGTCGTCAAAACCAGTTCGGGCAAATCTCTCAATGACATCATAGTGGTTGGGCCAATAATTATGCAACCTCATGTCGATCGTTTTGAGATTTCGCATTTACGAATACGTCATAACAGCGGACATAACAACTTTGAGATTATGGAGAAGTAATTCAAATGACTTTGAAAGCAATCATTGGTACCGCTTCTACATAATTTTTAGCTACCCATGCACTGAGACAGTTGGCTATCTATGAAGGTGCTCTATTTTATGCAGCAGCAAAAGCCGTGAGTTCAGATTTCTATGTTGATGACATTCTAACTGGTGCCAATTCATATACAGAAGCAGAAACACTTCAGTGTGAACTAAGTGCCATGTTGTACAAAAGCGGTTTTAATCTAAAAAAAATTGAGTTCGAATGCTCCTAAGCTGTTAGACAATATACCAGATAGTGATCGCCAGAAATGCTTTAGACACGTTGACGCCATAAAAACTTCGGGTATTATTTGGAACCCAGAAACGGATAACTTTCAATATGAAATTGCTCCCATCACTCATAAGCCCATTACGAAAAGAACTGTACTCTTTGACAGAGCTCAACTATTTGATCCACTTGTGTTAATAAATTCTCTAATTGTTCTTGTCAAAATATTTATGCAGCTGTTGTGGCGTCTAAGGCCAATTTCCGGAACAAGTTGCACGAACTCGACAGTTTGCGCATCAACCGACTCACATTCTTTGGTGATTCTGAACACTACCAGCTCCATGCATTCCATACATATATATACGATCAGTAGATGAAAACGGATCTGTCAGGGTGGAGCTGCTCTATGCTAAGTCAAAAATCGACTCGATACGTTTGACTTCACGCTTGAAAACATCACATACTATACCGATTCCACAGTTCTTTTAAATTATATCATGAGAGAATCCTCCAATTGGCAGACGTTTATCGCTAACAGGGTGGCTGTAATTCAACAGTACGTAATTGCAAAACTTCAGGCCAGTATATGGTAAACTAGCTGCACGCAAGGTGGTGCGTCAATGCATTCGTTGCGTTCGAGCTAAGCCATCGATAAACTACCAAATAATGGGCATTCTACCTCTGCAACGCGTGCAGCAATCAAGTACGTTTAACATTGTCGGTGGTGATTTCTGTGGCCCTTTCCAAGTTCTTTGTCGTCGTCGATGGACGTCGCCTGTAAAAACTTAGTTGCAGTCGTTGTATGTTTTTTTACGAAAGCCGTTAATCTTGAATTAGTGGAGAACCTGACTACAACAAGCTTAAAGCGATTTGTCGGCCGTCGTGGCTTATGTTCGATTATGAAGCGAATTCTGCAAAACACTTCGCTTACATATCCTGAACTAAACACTTTAATAAAACAAATTGAATCAATTTTAAATTCCAGGCCAATGGCTCTCACCCCTGGGAACATTATCATCGGAACAGCACTCAACGCATTAGTGGAACCTGACATGGATAACATACTAATATCAGCTCACTCAATCGGTATCAGCAACAACAATTGTCCTATGGTCCCGAGAGTACTAGCAGAATCTTTAACTTCGTACTAAGTGGTTTAAAACAGGAACGCTGATATCAGTCGGATATCGTTGTAATCCAAGACGAAAATCTACCGCCTCTGAAGTGCAGGTTGAGACGAATTGTTCAAGTGCATGCTGGTAACGCCGTCGTGCGGATGGTTAGTCTAAAGACAACCAGCGGTGAGACTCAACGAGCTACAGCCAAGATCCGACGTCTTCCTATTGAAGGATCTTAGTTCCTTCAAGAGAGGGAGAATGTTTAGTCTTAATTGCATTTAATAATAATCTTTTACAATGATATAAATTATAAATTGAACAAACTGTATAAGATTATCTAAAGTGTTATTATTACGAATGAATTGTTCAAATATGTTAACCTTCTTCTCAAATATACTGCCAAGCTGTTCAGATCGGGCATCTTGGTTGGTTCGACACAGCTAGCGATCCTGAGTAGATCAAAATACTTTGAGGTATATAAATATCTCTATGTTACCAACCACGTATCAAAACTTATATACCCCTATGAGATAGGGTATAAAACACATGAGAAGGCTACAGTCCGCTGTGCAGATCTTTTAATACCCTATCCTTTCTTATCATTTAAATGAATATCCATAAAATGTGGGCTTTAGTGCGACGAAATATAGCAAATTGAATTTTGTCACCACATGTTGTTCAGGCAGTTTATCAAAATCTTGTATGGTTCGACAATAAAACACGTTTTTCATGTACATATGGTATGGTGTAGGACATACAAATGGTTTTTATACAAAAACGACTCCAAAAAGTGGGCATGAAAAAAATCTTTGTAAGCCAAATATAGATATTAGGATTGTCTAAATATCTTGTTCAAAAACTTTTTCAAAATTCCTTGTCATTTTGCCAAAAAGAGCGTTTATCTTAAAAGTGGGCGTTGCAGTGGTTGGATTTCAAAAATGTTTACACATGATCTGCTTCGTCGGATAAAGAGTCTATTTACAAAATTTTTAAACTCTAGCTCAAAACTTAAGGCCCAAAAATCAGTGATACACAGACCTACGGATGGACGGACGGGCAGACATACATGGCTTGATTGACTGAGCCTGCGATTCTGAGTCGATCCAAATACTTTGAGGTATATCTAGCGAAATTATTTCACTATGTTACAAACTTAATATCAAAGCTAATACACCCCTAACGGATAGGGCATATAAGCTCATATGAGACGAATAGAGTTCTCTATGCGGATCGTTTGATACCCTATACCACTTCATCCTTAAAATAAATATCTCCAAAAGTGAGCTTCATTACAACTAAATATTAAAAATTTCATTGTCACTACATACTGTGCAGACATCAAACTCTTTTATGGTTCAACAAAAAGCAACGTTTTTCGCCTGGTTATGCTATGGCATAAGAGTATACAATTGTTTTTTTATTAAATCTTCTCAATCGAGTGTTGGGTGCACGACTGGATCGTACTCAACTTTCTCTTCCGCAGAAATGTCGAAATGTGATTATACGAACGTTTATTCCGTCATTGAAAGTAATCGGTGTCCATGTGAACAATAATGATTTTCTGTTATTGGCCCAAAACTGAAAATTCCGTTTAGAGATAATTGGGATAAAACCAATTACGTGTGACTCATGAAAACTGTAATTGTAGTATACAAATTAAATTTCATTCAATTTGGCGAAATAGTTTGCGAGAAATTGACATTTTTCTTTATATGGCCTAAATGCAAAAATCCGTTATATGGATTTCCTCCAATAATTTTTGTTGGAATTAATATGCTTAATCTATATATGAAGTTTAATCAAAATCGTTAGAGCCGTTTTCGAGAAAATTGAGGTTATTTGTGATTTTTATATGGCAGGTACCGGTAATAACATGGCTAAAACAAACAAAACGAGTGGTGGATGCACGACTGGGTCTTACGCAACTTTCTCTTTCACAGCGAGTTTATTTGACATTTTTATTAATTTGGCCTAATACACGATAATATTTATTTTGCTAAATGAAACTAAAAGTGATATAAATAATGTCGAAATGTGATTAAACGAACTTTAATTCCGTAATTGAAAGAAATCGGTGTCCATGTGAATAATATTGTTTTTCCGTTATTGGCCAAAACTGAAAATCCCGTTTAGGGATAATTGCACCAAAACCAATTATGCAGAACTCATACACACACTAAATGTAGTATACAAATTAAATTTCATTCAATTTGGCAAAATTGCTTGCGAGAAATCGACAATTTTCTTTATATGGCCTAAATGCAAAAATCAGTTATATGGATTTTCTCGAAAAAAAACTGGGTCAGTTTTGTTGGAACTTATATGCATATAGCATATTAGAAGTTTAATCAAAATCGTTAGAGCGGTTTTTGAGCAAATTGAGGTTATGTATGGTTTTTATATGGCAGGTACCAATAATAACATGGCTAAAAGCAAAAAAAAAATTTTTCCTAGTATTATGGCCAAACATACGCTAGTTACGAAGTTCGAAGAAAATCGGTCAAGTCGTTTAGGCTGGAGATGCTTGTACGGACAGACGGACCGACGAACCGACGGTCGGAATTCCAAAAACCACTTTGTTGAGTTCCGCTATCATCGTGATGTTAGAATCAATCAAAATCTCGAGGTCGAAAATCTTCACAAAAACAATATCTTTCTTTTTATAAGAGAAAGTTAAAAAAATGGCAAACTAATGGAGTTGACCCAATGAAGTCCTCTAAGAATAAATCTCTTTTGAATGCGTTCAATTTTGACTGTGTGTAAATTGTAGTTTGGATACAAGGCAATGGATGCAAATCCTAAAATGGAATGAACAAATGATGTATACACTAACCAAAACCTAAAAGAGCCCACCCGAGATTTAAGCGAAGAATTTTCTTGTAGAGTTTGCATGTGTATGACCGTTGACTTAAATAGACCAGGAAAAAAACACGGATTCAAGAAATCGAACTTAATAAACTAACCAAACAAAAAATAAGTGGGCATCTTTTTGTACCCTATCCCATAGAGGTATGTTAGTTTTGTTACATAGTTTGTAACATAGTAAAATAATTTAGCTAGGTATACCTCATTGTATATGGATCGACTCAGAATCGCTAGCTGAGTCGATTAAGCCATGTCTGTCTGTCTATCCGTTAATCCGTCTGTATGTAACCAGGTTTTGGGCCTTACATTTTGAGCTAGAATAATGAAATTTTGTACATGTGCTCCTTGTACATGCTTGTTCAAACAAGTATAAGCATTTCTGAAATCCGCTTACTGCCACGCCTCTTTTTTAGAAAAACCTAATTTTAGGCCAAACAGTTACAACTTTTGAAAAATTTACTGACAAACGCATCTAGACGCCCACTTTTTGGGGGCGTTTTCAATAAAAAAACTATTTTCGGTAAAATTTTAAACATTTCGAAAAAAGTTTGATGCAAAATAATTGGTTTTGGTAACATAAACTTTTCTTCTATATATCATTTTTACCCACGCCCACTATTTGGAGGCGTTTTCATACAGAAACCATTTGTATACCCTACGCCTTAGCATATGCAGGAGAAAAACGTTTCTTTTGGACGAACCATACAATATATTGATAAACTCTCTGAACAATGTGTTGCGACAATTTCAATTTAAATATTTATATGTCATAAAACCCACATTTAAGGGACATTAATTTTAAGGATGGGACGGGATAGGGCATAAAACGATCAACAATGTGGTTTGTAGACTTCTCATATGTTTATACCCTATCCCATAGGGGTATATTAGTTTTGATACATAGTTTGTAACATAGAGAAATAATTGAGTTAGGTATACCTACAAAGTATATGGATCGACTCAGAATCGATAGCTGAGTCGATTTAGCCATGTCTGTACGTAGGTCCGTCCGTCCGTCCGTACGTCTCCATTTTTAAGGCCTTTAGTTTTAAGCTAGGATGATGAAATTCGGTACACGTGTTTGTTGTTGCTCCCAGCAGAACAAGTGTAAACAATTTTGAAATCCGGTCACTGCCACTGTGTATAGAAATGGTTTTTGTATGAAATCTTACTCAAATCTTAAGTCCCAAATATCGGTGGCACACAGACGGACGGACAGACAGACATGGGTAGATCGACTCAGCTAGCGAATCTGAGTCGATCCATATACTTTGAGGTGTATCTAGCGAAATTATTTCATTATGATAAAAACTCAATGTCAAAACTTTGGGATAGGGTGTAAACATATGAGAAGGCTACAATCCCCTGTGCGGATCATTTAATACCCTATTCCATCCCATTCGTAATGTAAGCATCCCCAAAATGTCGGGTTTGTTTCATTGAAATAAAGAAAATGTCATTGTCAGAACATATTGCTCTAACAGTTTATAAAAAATCTTTTATGGTTCGACAAAAAACATCGTTTTTCGCCTTGTTATGCTATGCATATAGTGCATAGAAATGGGTTTCGTATGAAAACGCCTCCAAAAAGTAGGTGTGGGCTTAAATTATGTATGGGCGAATTATTTGTTTTATCAAACCCAATGATTTTGCATCAAACGTTTTTTCGAATATTTTATGGATAGAATATATAGACAAAAAATATATACTGGGATTGACTACATATGTTGTTTATTCACTTTTTCGAAATTCCCCTTCCGTTTGACAAAAAAAAACGTTCCTCTTAAAAGTGGGTGTGGCAGTGGGCGGATTAAAAAAATGTTAGCACTTGCTCGAACCGCACGTACTAGTATCACATGTACCAAATTTAATTATCCTAGCTAAGAATTTAAGGCTTAAAAACTGGTGACCTACAGACGGACGGAAGGAAGGACAGACAGACATGGCTTAATCGACTATGTATCAAAACTAATATACCTCTATGGGATAGGGTATAAAAAAAGAAAGAATGTTTGCTTTTCAAGTTTAGTTTATCATATTATTATTAGAATAGTGACATTTTAATGTTTTCTTTTCTTTTTTTAAGATTTGGTAGGTTGTTCCATAGACAGATGGAGTTTATAAAAAACTGACGTTCAGAAGTTAGCGATGAGGAGCGGATGAAATAACTGAATGTATCTGTTTGATGATAAGAGTAAGATTCTTCTGTATAGATATTCGGGTGGGTGTGATTATATGGTATCAGAACTTGAAGAAGGCTATCAAATGGCATATTGAAAATACGGCGATAGCAGTAAGGCACATGGTCAAACCTGCGTAGTCTATAAACATATCGTGTAATGCAACTATAAGCGACATAGGGTTTAATTGCATAGTCAAAGTTGCAGGAGATTTCACAGCCGTAAGTTAGCAGTGATATGAGCAATGTTTTTGAAAGTAGAATGCGGGTGGCCACGGGCTTAAAGTATTGGGTAGTCCAAAGAGGACGAAGCGCGCCATACGTTTTTCCGACTATTAGATTCATATGATTTTCCCAGGTAAGAGTTCTATTAAAGACCATGCCGAGTTTTCTTACGTTTTGACATACTATATTGAGGACTTATTGAATTCAGTTGGCTATCTAAGAAGGTGCTCTATTTTATGCAGCAGCAAAAGCCGTGAGTTCAGATTTCTATGTTGATGACATTCTAACTGGTGCCAATTCATATACAGAAGCAGAAACACTTCAGTGTGAACTAAGTGCCATGTTGTACAAAAGCGGTTTTAATCTAAAAAAAATTGAGTTCGAATGCTCCTAAGCTGTTAGACAATATACCAGATAGTGATCGCCAGAAATGCCTTAGACACGTTGATGCCATAAAAACTTTTGGTATTATTTGGAACCCAGAAACGGATAACTTTCAATATGAAATTGCTCCCATCACTCATAAGCCCATTACGAAAAGAACTGTACTCTTTGACAGAGCTCAACTATTTGATCCACTTGTATTAATAAATTCTCTAATTGTTCTTGTCAAAATATTTATGCAGCTGTTGTGGCGTCTAAGGCTTGATTGGGACGAATCATTGATGCAAGAGTGCTATCACCGTTGGGCCCATTTCGGGAACAAGTTGCACGAACTCGACAGTTTGCGCATCAACCGACTCACATTCTTTGGTGATTCTGAACACTACCAGCTCCATGCATTCCATACATATATATACGATCAGTAGATGAAAACGGATCTGTCAGGGTGGAGCTGCTCTGTGCTAAGTCAAAAATCGACTCGATACGTTTGACTTCACGCTTGAAAACATCACATACTATACCGATTCCACAGTTCTTTTAAATTATATCACGAGAGAATCCTCCAATTGGCAGACGTTTAATGCTAACAGGGTGGCTGTAATTCAACAGTACGTAATTGCAAAACTTCAGGCCAGTATATGGTAAACTAGCTGCACGCAAGGTGGTGCGTCAATACATTCGTTGCGTTCGAGCTAAGCCATCGATAAACTACCAAATAATGGGCATTCTACCTCTGCAACGCGTGCAGCAATCAAGGACGTTTAAGATTGTCGGTGGTGATTTCTGTGGCCCTTTCCAAGTTCTTTGTCGTCGTCGATGGACGTCGCCTGTAAAAACTTAGTTGCAGTCTTTGTATGTTTTTTTACGAAAGCCGTTAATCTTGAATTAGTGGAGAACCTGACTACAACAAGCTTAAAGCGATTTGTCGGCCGTCGTGGCTTATGTTCGATTATGAAGCGAATTCTGCAAAACACTTCGCTTACATATCCTGAACTAAACACTTTAATAAAACAAATTGAATCAATTTTAAATTCCAGGCCAATGGCTCTCACCCCTGGGAACATTATCATCGGAACAGCACTCAACGCATTAGTGGAACCTGACATGGATAACATACTAATATCAGCTCACTCAATCGGTATCAGCAACAACAATTGTCCTATGGTCCCGAGAGTACTAGCAGAATCTTTAACTTCGTACTAAGTGGTTTAAAACAGGAACGCTGATATCAGTCGGATATCGTTGTAATCCAAGACGAAAATCTACCGCCTCTGAAGTGCAGGTTGAGACGAATTGTTCAAGTGCATGCTGGTAACGCCGTCGTGCGGATGGTTAGTCTAAAGACAACCAGCGGTGAGACTCAACGAGCTACAGCCAAGATCCGACGTCTTCCTATTGAAGGATCTTAGTTCCTTCAAGAGAGGGAGAATGTTTAGTCTTAATTGCATTTAATAATAATCTTTTACAATGATATAAATTATAAATTGAACAAACTGTATAAGATTATCTAAAGTGTTATTATTACGAATGAATTGTTCAAATATGTTAACCTTCTTCTCAAATATACTGCCAAGCTGTTCAGATCGGGCATCTTGGTTGGTTCGACACAGCTAGCGATCCTGAGTAGATCAAAATACTTTGAGGTATATAAATATCTCTATGTTACCAACCACGTATCAAAACTTATATACCCCTATGAGATAGGGTATAAAACACATGAGAAGGCTACAGTCCGCTGTGCAGATCTTTTAATACCCTATCCTTTCTTATCATTTAAATGAATATCCATAAAATGTGGGCTTTAGTGCGACGAAATATAGCAAATTGAATTTTGTCACCACATGTTGTTCAGGCAGTTTATCAAAATCTTGTATGGTTCGACAATAAATCACGTTTTTCTTGTACATATGGTATGGTGTAGGACATACAAATGGTTTTTATACAAAACGACTCCAAAAAGTGGGCATGAAAAAAATCTTTGTAAGCCAAATATAGATATTAGGATTGTCTAAATATCTTGTTCAAAAACTTTTTCAAAATTCCTTGTCATTTTGCCAAAAAGAGCGTTTATCTTAAAAGTGGGCGTTGCAGTGGTTGGATTTCAAAAATGTTTACACATGATCTGCTTCGTCGGATAAAGAGTCTATTTACAAAATTTTTAAACTCTAGCTCAAAACTTAAGGCCCAAAAATCAGTGATACACAGACCTACGGATGGACGGACGGGCAGACATACATGGCTTGATTGACTGAGCCTGCGATTCTGAGTCGATCCAAATACTTTGAGGTATATCTAGCGAAATTATTTCACTATGTTACAAACTTAATGTCAAAGCTAATACACCCCTAACGGATAGGGCATATAAGCACATATGAGACGAATAGAGTTCTCTATGCGGATCGTTTGATACCCTATACCACTTCATCCTTAAAATAAATATCTCCAAAAGTGAGCTTCATTACAACTAAATATTAAAAATTTCATTGTCACTACATACTGTGCAGACATCAAACTCTTTTATGGTTCAACAAAAAGCAACGTTTTTCGCCTGGTTATGCTATGGCATAAGAGTATACAATTGTTTTTTTATTAAATCTTCTCAATCGAGTGTTGGGTGCACGACTGGATCGTACTCAACTTTCTCTTCCACAGAAATGTCGAAATGTGATTATACGAACGTTTATTCCGTCATTGAAAGTAATCGGTGTCCATGTGAACAATAATGATTTTCTGTTATTGGCCCAAAAAACGACTGGGTCGTACGCAACTTTCTCTTTCACAGCGAGTTTATTTGACATTTTTATTAATTTGGCCTAATACACGATAATATTTATTTTGCTAAATGAAACTAAAAGTGATATAAATAATGTCGAAATGTGATTAAACGAACTTTAATTCCGTAATTGAAAGAAATCGGTGTCCATGTGAATAATATTGTTTTTCCGTTATTGGCCAAAACTGAAAATCCCGTTTAGGGATAATTGCACCAAAACCAATTATGCAGAACTCATACACACACTAAATGTAGTATACAAATTAAATTTCATTCAATTTGGCAAAATAGTTTGCGAGAAATTGACATTTTTCTTTATATGGCCTAAATGCAAAAATCCGTTATATGGATTTCCTCGAATAATTTTTGTTGGAATTAATATGCTTAATCTATATATAAAGTTTAATCAAAATCGTTAGAGCCGTTTTCGAGAAAATTGAGGTTATTTGTGATTTTTATATGGCAGGTACCGGTAATAACATGGCTAAAACAAACAAAACGAGTGGTGGATGCACGACTGGGTCTTACGCAACTTTCTCTTTCACAGCGAGTTTATTTGACATTTTTATTAATTTGGCCTAATACACGATAATATTTATTTTGCTAAATGAAACTAAAAGTGATATAAATAATGTCGAAATGTGATTAAACGAACTTTAATTCCGTAATTGAAAGAAATCGGTGTCCATGTGAATAACATTGTTTTTCCGTTATTGGCCAAAACTGAAAATCCCGTTTAGGGATAATTGCACCAAAACCAATTATGCAGAACTCATACACACACTAAATGTAATATACAAATTAAATTTCATTCAATTTGGCAAAATTGCTTGCGAGAAATTAACAATTTTCTTTATATGGCCTTAATGCAAAAATCAGTTATATGGATTTTCTCGAAAAAAAACTGGGTCAGTTTTGTTGGAACTAATATGCATATAGCATATTCGAAGTTTAATCAAAATCGTTAGAGCGGTTTTTGAGCAAATTGAGGTTATGTATGATTTTTATATGGCAGGTACCAATAATAACATGGCTAAAAGCAAAAAAAAAAATTTTCCTAGAATTATGGCCAAACATACGCTAGTTACGAAGTTCGAAGAAAATCGGTCAAGTCGTTTAGGCTGGAGATGCTTGTACGGACAGACGGACCGACGAACCGACGGTCGGAATTCCAAAAACCACTTTGTTGAGTTCCGCTATCATCGTGATGTTAGAATCAATCAAAATCTCGAGGTCGAAAATCTTCACAAAAACAATATCTTTCTTTTTATAAGAGAAAGTTAAAAAAATGGCAAACTAATGGAGTTGACCCAATGAAGTCCTCTAAGAATAAATCTCTTTTGAATGCGTTCAATTTTGACTGTGTGTAAATTGTAGTTTGGATACAAGGCAATGGATGCAAATCCTAAAATGGAATGAACAAATGATGTATACACTAACCAAAACCTAAAAGAGCCCACCCGAGATTTAAGCGAAGAATTTTCTTGTAGAGTTTGCATGTGTATGACCGTTGACTTAAATAGACCAGGAAAAAAACACGGATTCAAGAAATCGAACTTAATAAACTAACCAAACAAAAAATAAGTGGGCATCTTTTTGTACCCTATCCCATAGAGGTATGTTAGTTTTGTTACATAGTTTGTAACATAGTAAAATAATTTAGCTAGGTATACCTCATTGTATATGGATCGACTCAGAATCGCTAGCTGAGTCGATTAAGCCATGCCTGTCTGTCTATCCGTTAATCCGTCTGTAGGTAACCAGTTTTTGGGCCTTACATTTTGAGCTAGAATAATGAAATTTTGTACATGTGCTCCTTGTACATGCTTGTTCAAACAAGTATAAGCATTTCTGAAATCCGCTTACTGCCACGCCTCTTTTTTAGAAAAACCTAATTTTAGGCCAAACAGTTACAACTTTTGAAAAATTTACTGACAAACGCATCTAGACGCCCACTTTTTGGGGGCGTTTTCAATAAAAAAAACTATTTTCGGTAAAATTTTAAACATTTCGAAAAAAGTTTGATGCAAAATAATTGGTTTTGGTAACATAAACTTTTCTTCTATATATCATTTTTACCCACGCCCACTATTTGGAGGCGTTTTCATACAGAAACCATTTGTATACCCTACGCCTTAGCATATGCAGGAGAAAAACGTTTCTTTTGGACGAACCATACAATATATTGATAAACTCTCTGAACAATGTGTTGCGACAATTTCAATTTAAATATTTATATGTCATAAAACCCACATTTAAGGGACATTAATTTTAAGGATGGGACGGGATAGGGCATAAAACGATCAACAATGTGGTTTGTAGACTTCTCATATGTTTATACCCTATCCCATAGGGGTATATTAGTTTTGATACATAGTTTGTAACATAGAAAAATAATTGAGTTAGGTATACCTACAAAGTATATGGATCGACTCAGAATCGATAGCTGAGTCGATTTAGCCATGTCTGTACGTAGGTCCGTCCGTCCGTCCGTACGTCTCCATTTTTAAGGCCTTTAGTTTTAAGCTAGGATGATGAAATTCGGTACACGTGTTTGTTGTTGCTCCCAGCAGAACAAGTGTAAACAATTTTGAAATCCGGTCACTGCCACTGTGTATAGAAATGGTTTTTGTATGAAATCTTACTCAAATCTTAAGTCCCAAATATCGGTGGCACACAGACGGACGGACGGACGGACAGACAGACATGGGTAGATCGACTCAGCTAGCGAATCTGAGTCGATCCATATACTTTGAGGTGTATCTAGCGAAATTATTTCATTATGATAAAAACTCAATTTCAAAACTAATACACCCCTTTGGGATAGGGTGTAAACATATGAGAAGACTACAATCCCCTGTGCGAATCATTTAATACCCTATTCCATCCCATTCGTAATGTAAGCATCCCCAAAATGTCGGGTTTGTTTCATTGAAATATAGAAAATGTCATTGTCAGAACATATTGCTCTAGCAGTTTATAAAAATCTTTTATGGTTCGACAAAAAACATCGTTTTTCGCCTTGTTATGCTATGCATATAGTGCATAGAAATGGCTTTCGTATGAAAACACCTCCAAAAAGTAGGTGTGGGCTTAAAGTATGTATGGGCAAATTATTTGTTTTATCAAACCCAATGATTTTGCATCAAAAGTTTTTTCGAATATTTTATGGATTAGAATATATAGACAAAAAATATATACTGGGATTGACTACATATGTTGTTTATTCACTTTTTCGAAATTCCCCTTCCGTTTGACAAAAAAAAAACGTTCCTCTTAAAAGTGGGCGTGGCAGTGGGCGGATTTAAAAAAATGTTAGCACTTGCTCGAACCGCACGTACTAGTATCACATGTACCAAATTTAATTATCCTAGCTCAAAATTTAAGGCTTAAAAACTGGTGACCTACAGACGGACGGAAGGAAGGACAGACAGACATGGCTTAATCGACTATGTATCAAAACTAATATACCTCTATGGGATAGGGTATAAAAAAAGAAAGAATGTTTGCTTTTCAAGTTTAGTTTATCATATTATTATTAGAATAGTGACATTTTAATGTTTTCTTTTCTATTTTTAAGATTTGGTAGGTTGTTCCATAGACAGATGGAGTTTATAAAAAACTGACGTTCAGAAGTTAGCGATGAGGAGCGGATGAATTAACTGAATGTATCTGTTTGATGATAAGAGTAAGATTCTTCTGTATAGATATTCGGGTGGGTGTGATTATATGGTATCAGAACTTGAAGAAGGCTATCAAATGGCATATTGAAAATACGGCGATAGCAGTAAGGCATATGGTCAAACCTGCGTAGTCTATAAACATATCGTGTTATGCAACTATAAGCGACATAGGGTTTAATTGCATAGTCAAAGTTGCAGGAGATTTCACAGTCGTAAGTTAGCAGTGATATGAGCAATGTTTTTGAAAGTAGAATGCGGGTAGCCACGGGCTTAAAGTATTGGGTAGTCCAAAGAGGACGAAGCGCGCCATACGTTTTTTCGACTATTAGATTCATATGATTTTCCCAGGTAAGAGTTCTATTAAAGACCATGCCGAGTTTTCTTACGTTTTGACATACTCTATTGAGGAGTTATTGAATTCTATTTTGGGAAAGTAAGACGTGTCAAATGGCTTCATTGATATAACAATGCACTTGGATTTCGTAGGTTTTAGCAAGAGACAATTCCATTCAGACCATCGACCTATTATCTCAAGTTCGTCATTAACACAGCTCGCTCCATGCTCAATCAAACCAAGCGGACAACTCATAGAGAGCTGGACATCGTCAGTATACATATGTATCGAACTACGATTAGGCAGATTTGGCAGCTCATTGACATATAAAGAAAACGAGTGTTGGGTGCACGACTGGATCGTACGCAACTTCCTCTTTCACGGCGAGTTTAATCAAAATCGTTAGATCCGTTTCGAGAAAATTGAGGTTATTTGTGATTTTTATATGGCAGGTACCGGTAATAACATGGCTAAAAGCAAACAAAACGAGTGGTGGATGCACGACTGGGTCGTACGCAACTTTCTCTTTCACAGCGAGTTTATTTAACATTTTTATTAATTTGGCCTAATACACTATAATATTTATTTTGCTAAATGAAACTAAAAGTGATATAAATAATGTCGAAATGTGATTAACCGAACTTTTATTCCGTAATTGAAAGAAATCGGTGTCCATGTGAATAATATTGTTTTTCCGTTATTGGCCAAAACTGAAAATTCCGTTTAGGGATAATTGCACCAAAACCAATTATGCAGAACTCATAAAAACACTAAATGTAGTATACAAATTAAATTTCATTCAATTTGGCAAAATTGCTTGCGAGAAATTGACAATTTCCTTTATATGGCCTAAATGCAGAAATCCGTTATATGGATTTTTTCGAAAGTTAAAAATAGCCTAGAATTATGACCAAAAAACGCTGGATGTAACTTTGTCCTTATCCATCGTCTGCCGTATGTCTTCAGATACATCAATGAGCGCCGCAATGCAGTTGTGTTTTGGTCGAAACCCAGATTGGTTGGATGTAAGCAAGCCATTATCTTGAATGTGTTGAATCTATTGACTAATTTGCTTTTTTACAATTTTTCCAAAAACTTTAGATATGAAGGGAAGAATAGATATTGGTCGGAATTCACCAGTAATAACATGGCTAAGAGCAAACAAGAAATGACCTAGAATTATGACCAAAAAAACGCTGGAAACGAAGTTTGAAGAAATTCGGTCAAGTCGTTAAGGCTAGAGAGAAGTGCACGGACAGACGGACCGACGGACGGAATTACAAAAAAAAACACTTTTTTGAGTTTCGCTATCATCGTTAGGTTAGAATCGATGAAAATCTCGAGGTCGAATTTATTTATATAATTTTAAGCATCATAAATGAAAATAAATATTAACAAAAACTCACCACTAGTTTTTTTGGAATTCCGTCCGTCGCGTCGCTTCGGTCCGTCTGTCCGTAATGGTCTCTGAAGCCTTAGCTGCTTGACCGAGTTTTTTTAATCTTCGTACCCAAGTTTGTTTTGGTCATAAGACTCAGCTTTTTTTTTACTTTTAGCCATGTTATTAACGGTTTTTACCATACAAAAATTACACATAACTTCAATTTTGTCGAAAACGGCCATAACGATTTAGATTAACTTCAATTCATACTACATATTAGCATATTAGTTCCATCAAAAATGCGTACCCAGCTTTTTTCGAGAAAACCCGTATAACGTATTTTTTGGATTTAGGCGATATAAGGAACATTTGGCAATTTATCGCAAGCTATTTGGTCAAATTGAATGAAATTGAATAAAGCTGGGTAATACATACTACTATTACTGTTTGTAACAATTCCACATTATTAGTTTTGTCCCAATTATTGCTTAACGAAATTTTCAGTTTTTGCCAATAACATTATTATTCACATGGACACTGATTTGCTTCCAATTCCACAACTAAAGTTTTTATAATCATAGTTCCTCATAAAGCATTTCTCTTGAATTGATATTACGCTAACCTCACTGTTAAAGAGAATGTAAGCACTTAAAATAAATTTCGAGATGGTATTATATGGTCGTATTTATATGTCAAAATGAAAATGACTTAGACAACCTCTAGGCAGAATTCGTTAGCGATTAAGTTAGGCAACCTCTGTACAACGTTGCCTAAATGTGAAAATCGATTAAAGATACCGATTTTGCACTTAGGTAGTACTTAGAGGTTTACTTAAGTTAACCAACTTCTAAAATGCTTTTATAGATAGGACTGTTAATACTTAAAAAAAGTTTATAGTGGGTTAAAATATCTTGTCTTTGACACAATTTAAAAAGGATATGCTTCAATTATTCAATAACTTCTAATTGAATTTTGATAAAATTTGATTTGTTGTTTGAATCTACTGTGAGAATGATCCCATCTGATACATAATAATAGCGAAGGGCTTGAATACCCTATCTCACCCTATTCTTAAAAATAATATACCCGAATGAAAAAAGTTATAGCCCACCCTAAGGCAAAAGAAACATCCCAACATGCGCAGTAGCAATTTATTTAAGGGATATTTTGTCTTTTAAGGTACTTTTGATCGCATGAAATTGTTAATGATATTCTCTACTTTAGCTTTTTTGCAGCGATATTGGGAAACGTAATTGTTTTATTATTGGTACGTTTTAAATGTCATCGAGTTTCACCAATTAATTATTATAGTAACTTGTGAAAAAGGTTTCATTCACGAAGTAAAACATTACAATCAAGAAAATAAAGATATCATGAAAAATATCACAATTGACATAAAATAATGTAAAAAGGTATAGTTTGGTAAAGGTCATAAAAGTCATTAAAGAAAATAAAAAAATTATAAAATCATGCAAAAACACGTAAAAATATACCTATTATGCACTTGAAAAAATGGGTTATTAAATGTGGGTTAACTATTGGACACTTAGGCCTTCTCATGAAAGTCGTATCGGCCTGTCTCAGGTCATTTTTTAGTGAGTAGAAAAGAGACCAATCTTTTCTTAACTAACCTAAAAATCTACCTGTCTACCTGCGTTCGTGTGAAGACCTGCGTGTCCATGCACAAAGTATAACGAAAATTCCATTTCAACCCTTTTTAATAGTTACTCAAAACTATGGCTTTCATTACTAAACACATATTTGAGAAGCACCGGAAGCACCTCAGCCTACACTTTTTACATCAGAGCTCGGAAAACTTTTCGAATCTCTTAGACTGAACCTAGTGGAGAACTTTTATCTTTTGGCCGGGGATTTAAATACCAAACACGAAGATTGGGGAAATCAATTACAGAATCCTCAGGGTAACCATCTTTACAATTGAATATAGAATTGAATATAGGATCGACATTCTCGCCACAGATAGGCCATCGTTTCCGAGAAGCGGTGCTTTCCTGGATCTTATACTGCGAGACACAAGACTGGCAGTTACTAACAGAATAGGTCAACACCCGCGAAACTGTTTACGGACGATCGAGTACGACAGTGATCACTGCGGACTCGCCGCCATAATACAGCTTCCGAACGAGCTTGTGGCGTTGAAGGAGTATGTGCCTGTTCATTCTTACAACTACGGTAAGATGCGCTGGCCTCGCTTCATCAACGCCTTATCAAGAAAACTACGTTCGAGGGCCATTTCACGACCAAACAACAGAAACCCAACAAACAACGAAATCGACGAATACTTACAACAAATGGACGAAACGATTCAACGAACAATTAACAGGACGATGCCGAAATACAAAGAACATCACATAACGTCTACGTACAGAAACGCGACCATTGACGCACTACACAGACAAAAAGCGGACTTCTGACAAGACTTAAACTCTTGTACAGACGACTGACAAACCCACGCGAACCGGATATTAGTACACTAAAGGCGTCGATCAAAAACATCAAAAAATTTATCAAGGAGAACTATCGGTTGCCCATTAATTTGTTTTGGAATAACAGAATTCGGGCCGCGACCCGTGTATGTTTCCACAAATTAATAAGATCTTTAGGAGGAAAGATCATAACGACCTTCCGTGTATTAAGCTCCAACGAACAACTAACAATACAAACATACTTTAGACAGCAGGAATTGATCCTAGGGCAGCCGTCTTAGACGAAGATTTCTATATTATTGAAGATCCTCAGGAGAAAGTGGAGGGCTGTCTTTCAGGAAGTGTATAAGGTGAATGATAGCATTTGCCCGAACCGCGTCCTGGAAAACAATGCCTGCTCCACCATTTCTAATTTCGAAACGACATAACGCAATGGCGATCTGAGAACCGTGGTTTCACCCGGTTTGATGACGAAAACTTGGCAAACGCTATAGTCGTCGAGCGAAGTGGGTCTAGTCCCCTGTTAATCTCGAAGGTGGAACTCCAGATCATCTTCGATTCCATAAAGAAAAAGAAGTAAGCGGAAGTCGATGGTATATCCAATATATCCAGTATATCCAGTATATCCAATCCATTGTACTGCGTCACTTACCCCCTGAAGCTGGGGACATTTACGCTACCCTGTTCCGCAACGCGCTGAATAATGCATATTATCCAGTGCGTTGGAAGACGGCGGTGGTTCATCCTCTCCCGAAAAAGGGAAAGGACAACTCCAATCCGGCGAATTTCCGGTCGATAAGTCTCCTTCCGAGTATCAGACAGGTTTTCGAAAAGATTCTCAATCGAGTTCTGTTCAAGTGGATTGAGGACACGGGTGCACGGGTGCATGTCTGGTTGATTTAGAGAAGGATTTTGACACCGTATCGTTAGAGGGCCTCTACCTAAAGCTGACCAGACTTGGCATAAGTAAGCCACTGCTATATATGCTTCATGAAATGCTGACTGGTAGAACGTTTGTTGTCAAAAGTGGCAATGTAACTTCTACCACAGAATTTTTCATTAAGAATGGTCTGCAACAGGGAGCGGTAAACTCGCCGATTCTCTTCAGCATTTACACCAGTGATATGATAGGTAGTCTTACTCAGGCAGTTGCGTATGCGGACGATCTTATCGCGTACAGAACAGCCTCTACTGTCGAAGTCATTCGAACTTTTTTGCAGCGGGACTTCGAGAAGATCCAGAGATATTGTGATGACTGGAAGTTTAAAATCAACTTTCAGAAATCAGAAACAATCCTGTTTAGGACACCGTTGTCTAGAGCCTCTAGGGATACGAGAAAGAACTGGCTAAAGCTGGTGATCGTTGGACCAAACGGACAGCCACTGGCGAGTAAAAGTGTAGTAAAGTATCTTGGCATCTGGTAAGATCAGTATCTATATTTCGGAAGACATGTAGATGCTGCTTTGGCTAGAGCTATGGTAGCATTTGCCCTGACAAGACGATTGTTTTATAGCAGTCGTCTTGACAGCAGGGTAAAGGTGATTTGCTACATGGCCCTCGTTAGACCGATGATTGCCTATGGGTGCCCAGTTTGGTTCAATGTTGCCCCATCTCAAATGGAAAACATACTGGTGTTTGAGAGGCAGTGTCTGAGGAGCTGCCATGGACTTTACAGAACATCAACATCAATGATGAATATTTTGAGAGTGTGCGTTTAAGCGGCTTTGTTCCGCCCAAAGCTTTCCTATATTTGGATAGTCGGGGGCTGATACAGGATAGATCGGCGGTTCCGCTAATCTACCACTTCTCCCGACGAACTGTGGATAGGCGGCTCCTATACGACCGAGATGTCGTCGATCAGGGCGGAGGAGAGCGCCTGCGGTTCAGCAAGAGTGTGTCCGATGGGGACCGTCGGAGTAGATTACAACAGGAGAACCTGTTGTGGTGGTTAAATTAGTTAAAGATAGTTGACCTAAAATTGTAATTTTATAGCCGACGTAGATAGTTTTTAGTCTTAAGGTTTACATCTAAACCTTAAGACAGTCATGGTGGCATAAAAGAAATACATATATAAAGGGTTTTTCAATAAGAGCGCTACTAAAGTTTTTTTTTAATGAAACAAAAACGGTTTTGGATATCGATGAATTTTTTTTCCTGCGAAAGAACGTACGATGCCATTATGTATGGAACTAGATATCTTTTGCATGCCCACCACGGGCACGCTTGCAGAAGTCCAGACGCTGAACCCAATTTTCGACGGTTTTCAATCATAAATCGGCCGATATTGTTGCAATCTCACGTTCGATATTCGTAGAAAGTTCTTCAATCGTCGCTGGCTTGTTGGCATAAACTATAGACTTGACGTAGCCCCACAATAAATAGTCTAACGGCGTCAAATCGCACGACCGAGGCGGCCAAGCGACTGGACCATTTCGTGAAATAACACGTTCTCCAAACATGGTTTCCAATAAATTGATTGGGGCATTCGCTGTGTGGCTCGTGGCGCCGTCCTGTTGGAACCACATGTCCTCCAAGTCCATATCATCCAATTGGGGCTAAAATTATTATCATTGAACGGTAGCGATTTCCATTCACAGTAACGTGCCGGTCTTGATCATCACGGAAGGAGTACGGCCCAATGACGTCGCTTGCCCATAATCCACACCAAATCGTAATTTTTTCGGGATGCAATGATGACTCATGGAGTACGTGTGGAATGCTGCCTAACCAATACCGCATATTTTGTTTATTGACGAAGCCATTCAGCCAGAAATGAGCCTCGTCGCTGAAGATGAATCGAATACGAATCATTTTCAAGTTGTTGCTCAGCCCAATTCACGAACATACGACGCTTCTGGTGGTCAAGCGGCTTCAGTTCTTGCGTCAATTTAATCTTGTAAGGATGTAGGCCAAGATCGTTTCGCAAAATTCGCCACAACGACGTCACAGAGATGCCCAACGCTTGAAAACGGCGCGTGAGAAACACATTTGGGCTTTCTTCAATTGAAGCCTCAGCGGCAGCAATGTTCTCGACACTACGGGAACTTTGTCTCACTGGCACGGAAACACTTTGTACTGTGCCTGTGGATTCAAATTTTTCCACTAGATGCTCAATTGTTGATCTGCTAGGACGATTATGACGACCATAAATTGGACGTAGCGCTCTTAACGTTGAGGCCACTGACTCCGAATTTCGGTTGTAAATTTTAATAATTTCGACTCGTTGTTGGATCGTATATCTTTCCATCATGAAATGGCAAACCTTACTGAAGAGAAATGTCAAAAGAGCGGCAAGAAATATGGCGTCCTTTGCAGTCCTTGTCGGTCAACTTTTGTAGCGTCCTTGTTGACAAACCCGATACATGTGTATACGGGTGATCCATTTCGAGGTTCCCTACTTTTTTAAAGAAAAAAACACAGAAAATTCAAATTTAATGGAGAATGTTTATTATCATTTGAAAGAACATTCTTTGGCATTTATTTTTTGAAGATTATGTCTATCATATGTTGGCCGTTGCTACGTCGCAGATGATCCATCCGTTGAGTCCAATTTTCGATCACTCGTTCGAGCATTTCGACTGGTAACTGGCGAATGACACGCGTGATGTTTTCCTCCAAGGCCTGAATCGAAGCGGGTTTGTCGGCATAAGCTTTTGACTTTACATACCCCACAGGAAAAAGTCTAACGGTGTGATATCACACGATCTTGGTGGCCAATCGACCAGCCCAAAACGTGAAATTATGTGCTCACCGAAATATTCTCTCAATAAGTCCATTGATTGATGCGATGTGTGGGAAGTGGCGCCGTCTTGCTGAAACCAAATGTCGCCGAGATCACGAGCTTCAATTTCAGGCATCAAATAGTCGGTTATCATGGCACGATAACGGTCGCCATTGACGGTTACGTTCTCACCGGCATCATTTTTAAAGAAATATGGACCGATGATTCCACCGGCCCACAAACCACAGCAAACCGTTGTTTTTTCTGGATGAAGTGGCAGTTCTTCAATCTCTTCAGGTTGCTCTTCGTCCCAAATGCGGCAATTTCGTTTGTTTACATACCCATTGAGCCAGAAATGGGCCTCATCGCTAAACAAAATTTGCCTCGAAAACGTCGGATCTTCTTGGAACATTTCAAGAGCCAATAGAGCGAAGCGATGTCGCTTGGGAAGGTCGATCGGCTTCAGTTGTTGCACAAGCTGTAATGCGCCAAGTCGTTCCATACGTCAGTCCGAGTTGCTGCGAACGGCGCCGAATCGACTCTCTGCGGTCTTCGTGTACACTCTCAGCTACGGCCGCTATATTTTCTTTACAGCATTCTGGGGGTGGTCTATTCGGTCGAATATTATCCAATAATGAATGCTGGGTCTCAAAATGGGTGATGGTGTTGCGAATAGTACGCTCAGTAGGCCGATTATGTTGACCATAAGTTGAGCGAAGTGCACGAAAAACATTCCTCACAGAACGTAAATTTTCATAATAAAGTTGAACAATTTGTAAACGTCGTCACGCGTAAGTCTTTCCATTATGAAATGCCAAACAATACTAAACAAAAATAACATGACAGCATGACACGACTCACACGTGATCCATTTCGAGGTTCCCAACTTTTTTAAAGAAAAAAACACAGAAAATTCATTCACCAGTTACCAGTCGAAATGCTCGAACGAGTGATCGAAAATTGGACTCAACGGATGGACCATCTGCGACGTAGCAACGGCCAACATTTGATAGACATAATCTTCAAAAAATAAATGCCAAAGGATGTTCTTTCAAATGATAATAAACATTCTCCATTAAATTTGAATTTTCTGTTTTTTTCTTTAAAAAAGTAGGGAATCTCGAAATGGATCACCCTTTAGTTTTAATTAATTTTAAGTAGTTAAAGTTAGTCGATAAGTAGTTTTAATTATCATGTAAGTTTAAATAAAATAAAAAAAAGACAAGGAACCAAGTTTTTCAAAGTTTTCTTGGTAAACATTGTGTTACTTCTAGATTTATAAATAATATAATAGGCCGAAAGGTATTAGAATTAAGTTATAGTGTAATTGAGGGCGCCCGCATGGCGCAAGTAAGTTTTTTAAGTAGCTACTTTTTTCATAAATTTTTGTCATGTTTGAGAAGTTTGAGAAGTGCAACACCCAGCAAATTTCCCTTTTCTTTGGGGTCTGTAAATGTGTATCTGTTGTATGCGCCAACGACGGAATTTGCACACATTTTTTAGCTGTAGTTCTGGTTGGAAAAGTAGTTTTGTTGTCGCTAGGAGAATAAAATTCCTGATTTGAAGAGACCTGGGCAAGAAATTTTCACTTAAGTTGGGATGGGCTATACGTTGTAACCAAATCTTGTTCAGATAGTATCAAAATCTTTTTTGTTTCGACAAAAAACGATATGTTTTTATTGAGCGTGAGCGTGGCAAAAACTTTTTATCGATGGAATACAGGTATCTCGATTTTCAAAATTACTTGTTCAGATATTCAGACATTGAAATTCTTTACAATCTGATCGAAAACAACTTGTTCTGTAAACACGGACAAGGATAATTTATACCAAATTTCATTATCCTAGCTCAAAATTTAAGATAACAGACATGGCTCATTCGACTCAGCTAGCGAATCTGACCATATAAATGGGTAAAAATGGAGATTTCAATGCAAGTGTATTCAAAATTTGTCTATTTGTTTTCAAATGTTTTCGTATGTATCCAAGTATATCCACGTGTATTTACGTATATTTGGCTGCATTCAAATTAATTTCCGCGTATTCACATATATTCCCGTGTGTTCCCATGCATTCACAAGTATTCAATATGTAATCACATTCATATTCCGTGTGCTTTTGGTTATTCTTTAGTGTAGGACCATGCAAAAATACTGATTACTTCCCCCTCGGTTATTGTGTGCTTCCTTCTCGGTAATTTTTTTTTTTGTGAAAAATTTCTTTTGACCTTTCCCAGTCCATTCGGGTTGATCTATTGGCTCTGCTCTCAAGTGAGCGCTCACAGTATTTCTAGATTGTTGTGGCGGGGTGGATATCCACACTCTTACCTTGGCTGTAACAAGATAGTGGTCTGAGTCGATGTTAGCTTCTCGGAAGGTTCGGACATCCAAAATACTGGATGCGTGCCTCTTGTCTATCACAATGTGATCAATTTGGTTGGCCGTTCGTTTATCTGGAGTTCACCATGTCCCCTTTGGATATTGACGTGAGGAAGCCGTGTGCTGGCTATAGTGGAATCTCGTTCCGTAGCGAAGTCATTTAGCCTAAGACCGTTACCAGACGTGTTGGCGTGAGGGCTATGTTTTCCAATAATACTACTGGAGATGTCTTCTCTTCCTACCTTTGCATTAAAAACTCCCAGCACGATTTTAACATCGTACTTCGTTAGTCGCTCATAGGTTTGGTCAAGGAGCTCATAGAAGCAATCATTAGCTATATCAAATTTTTCCTCCGTTGGGGCGTGGGCGCATATAAGGCTTATGTTATCGAATTTGGCCTGGATGCGGATTGTTACAAAGCGTTAGGTAATGTATGGGAAAATCAGACTTCTCGCCTAAGTCTGGCACTTATAACAAATCCGCATCGGAAAAGTCGCTGTTTCTCCTCACTATAACACGGTCCGTAATAGATGTCACAGATGTCATCCTCTGTTTGCCCGGCCCATCCCATCGTATTTTCTGGATTTCAGTAATGTCTGCTTTGTAGCAGTTTAGGGCTTCCGCTAGTTGTTCGATTGCACCTCTCCTGTTTAATGTTCTCACATTCACATTGGTCGCTTCGTAACCGTAAGTTTTTTCCAGTTAACCCAAAGCACAACTCCCAACCTGGAGGGCCAGTTCCAATTTATTAGATACCCCTAGGGGCCACTACGGGATTAAGAGCTGCCGTTGGCCTTTAGGTTCATACGCCACCATCTCTGTTCAAGAGGCTTGACTAACCCTTGAAATTCCTAGACAACCTGTTGTCCGAATTTGTTGAAGCAGCTTGCCTAGGTTTTCCTGGGGCAGCAGGCCGGGTATTCATTCCGTGGCATTCTGACGTTTAGCAAGTCAAATCCGGTTGAATGAGACCAGTAGGTACCCGATGGTTACCACTTGAAGGTTAAAAATAAGCACTTGATGTGTAGTCAGAGCTACACCCACTAAGCTATACCAAGTTAAGGCCAATCAATAATTTTCTTAGATTGGCTAGTTTATTATTCGACCAGGGAGTTGAGCAGATAGTCGGAATTAATTGCAACATTGAGACCTTCACAGCCAGATTCAGGCTGTCAATATCTCTGATGTTCCTATAGCAGTTGTCCGTGGAATCCATGAGTTCTAGGCTGTAAGTGACCCAATCTGTGGATCTAGGCAGCCTATAGGATTCAGAAATTTGGCAATCTACTAGGACGCCAAAGCAAATTTGACGACGGGGTGCATAGAGTGAGATCCAAGACCTATTTCTAAATCTGCTTATAAAGATTGTTTTTGTAAATAAATTCTCTTTTATTTATATTTAAGCTGCCCAGTTTGTATGGTGAGCATTCGCATCACACGCAATGAATAATTGGAGTCTTCTTCTGCCACGGTAGTCCAACAGTACTTGCAGTGGTAGGAGTCGCCAGCTAGGTAAGCTGAGCATATAACTGCATCTGTTTTACCTTCTTCAGTGGAAAGCTCAACTATTGCCGATGTCATATCATTGTTTGTGTGTTCTGGAATTGAAAGAGATTTTATATTCTTTTTAATCATAATACAAGCTCTAGGTCATCCTTCATTTACGGAATCGTAGAGTAACTCACCTGAGAGACCCTTTATCTGTTCTTAAATATATGGCTCCTGGATAAAGGCTACATCTAGCTGATCCGTGTTAAGTCTGTGGTTTAATACCGAAAAAGCGGCTTTATCATTCTGTTGATTGATTTGGATGCACCTGAAACCCATAGTAGGACTATTGTTTGGGTATGCTGGCAAATTTGCCAACATATTGTGCTCTCCTAATGGTCTGGCTGGCTTCTGAGATCTTTGATGTTGAGATTTGTCTTCTGACGTCATAGATCTTTGAGGCTCTGCCTTATCATTTACCACTGGTTTACTCGTTTCAGAACTGATTGGATTAGTTATCTGATGATTCACTTGGGGCTTAGTAGCTACAGTATTAGTTCCTTTTCTCGCATCGAACAATCTTTTTTGGGCGCTAATCTTTGGATGAGCTGACGCTCTGTCTTCGGTCTTGGCCTCAGGTTTTTTATTATGCTGGTCTCGTTGACCCTTTTATCTTATTACGATTTGCGAGAAGTTGAGGAATAGTTTACATCTTTATTTCGTGATGCAATATTTTGAGACCTCATCTAGTAAAAAGACGATAGCCTCACCACCGCTCTTCTCCTCTGTGACCATGAGGACTTGCCATTTCTTTGTGGATATACCTTAATTTTTTTAGCAATCTAAGCTATGTCCTTGGAAGGTTGTCAGCATGAGAAACCAAGTAAATGCAGATATTCAACTTGGGAACTTCGTCTTTATAGGGATATATTAGTTTTGATACATAGCTTGTAACATGGTGAAATAATTTAGCTTCATATACCTCAAAGTATTTATGTATATGGATCGACTCAGAATCGCTAGCTGACTCGATATAGCCATGTCTGTCAGTCCTTCCGTCCGTCCATCCGTCCGTCCGTCTGAAGGTAGCCGGTTTTTGTGCCTTAAATTTTGAGCTAGGATAATGAAATTTTTTTACATGTGATCCTTGTACGTGCTGTTCGAACCAGTGTTAACATTTTTGAAATGAAGGGATCTTAATTTAAAGGATGGGATACCCTATCAGATCCCACCCTTAAAATTAATATCACTAAAATGTGGGATTTATGGCAAAAATATTAAAATTGACATTGTCGCAACAAATTGTTCAAAATCTTCGACAAAAAACACGTTTTTCTATATCATGGCGTTGGGTACACAAATTATTTTTTGAATGAAAACGCCTCCAAAAAGTAGACGTGGGTCAAAATGATGTATAGACAAAATGTTGATATTATTACAGCCAATGATTTTGCATTTTTTTCGAAATGTTTAAGACTATACTGAAAAAGCCCCCTAAAAAGTGGGCGTGTCAAAAAACTTTGTGTGGACGAAATATAGACATTACGAATCTCTAGATATTTTGTGCAGTCACTTTTTCAAAATTTTTAGCGGTTTGGCCTAAAACTAAATTTTTCTTAAAGAGTGGCGTGGCAGTGGGCGGATTTAACAAAATTTTGCACTTGTTCAAAAACGTGCTCAAAATTTAAGGCCCAAAAACTGGTGACGTACGGACAGACATGGCTAAATCGATTCTGAGTCGATCCATATGCTTTGGGGTATACCTTGCTCAATTGTTTCTCTATGTTACAAGCTATGTATCAAAACTAATATACTTCTTTGGGAAAAGGTATTAATATTATCAATCAAGAAAATAACATGGCAAAAACTTGAGTTCCTCCAGGTTGCGTATCATGCATTTTGACTACAAATTATTTTTTGTTGTGTATAAGGAGTGCATAAAGTTATAGTGCACTCCAATAACAAATTGCTGTTCAAGGGAATCAAGCAAGTTTTCAAAGTCGGTTTTCTCACCCTTGCATGGTGGTGGGCAGTAAATAGAGGATATCTTTAGAAAGGATTGTCTGCTTTTGACATAGATCTAAAGATAAAATCTAAAATAAATATTATCTATCAAGAAAATAAAGGAATTCATAGAAAATTTCTCATAAGCTAATTATATGAATATGAGTTCCTTCTGGCTGCATATCATGTATTTTGACTATAAATTCTTTTTGTTGTGAATAAGGAGTGCCTAAAGTTATTTAAAGTGCCCTCCGATAACAAATTGCTGTTCAACGGAATCAAGAAATTTTTCAAAGTCGACTTTCTGACCCTTGCATGGCGGTGGGAGTAAATAGAAGATATCTTCAGAAAAGATTGTCTGCTTTTGACTGTAATAGAGCTAATTTGCATTGTTTCGATTTTTAATTTAATATCAATCGAATGTTAGGTACAATCTTTTACACATAGATCTAAAGATGAAATCTAGCCTAAATAGATCTGGAGCATGAGAGTAGAGGCAATCTATAATTTTTAGGCTGAAATTAATCTTTGCGTGAATTTCGGATATAAAACGATGTCAAGTTTTTTCAAAAGTGGACATTGGACATCACAGTACTTCGCACATGAATGCAACGAACTACAGACACGTAACAGCACTGGCGACTGAGGCCATCGGCTGAGGTTTTTCAAAAGTATATTAGTATATTCCACAAAAAAATGTTCAGCAATCTTTTCATGTTGAAGGTGGAGTACGTCTGTTGCGAATACTATTTTCAAGCTTAACTTTTTATACCCTATCCCATATATAGAAATAGTTAAGCTAGATATAGGTTAAAGTATATGGATCGATTCAGAATCGATAGTTGAGTCGATTTATTCATGTCTGTCCGTCCATCCGTACGTCACCAGTTTTTGGGCCTTAAATTTTTAGTTACGTTGATGAAATTTTATACACGTCTACTGCCACGCCCCCTTTTTAGTTTTAGTAGTTTTAGGCCAAACCGTTAGAGATTTTGGAAAAGTGTCTGAACAACATATCTATTAATCTTAATGTCTATATTTCGTCTTTACAATGTTTTTTGCAATTTTTGGGAGCATTTTCAGTTAAAAACCTTTTTCGGTACAATTTTAAGCTTTTCCAAAAACATTTTTTAATGCAAAATCAGTGGTTATGGTAATTTAAACATTCCTTCTATACATTATTTTGGCCCATGCACACTTTTTGAGGCGTTTTCATATAAAAACCGTTTGAAGACACTACGCCACACCATATTCACAAGAAAAACGTGATTTTTTGTCGAGCCATACAAGATATTGATAAACTCTCTGAACAATATGCTCTGACAAAATTCAATTATCTATATTTCATCGCAATAAAGCCAATATTTCGTGGGTATTTATTTAAAGGATGGGATGGGATAGGGTATTAAACGATCCGCACAGCGTATTGTAGCCAGCTCATATATATATACCCTATCCCATATATTAGTTTTGACAGTAAGTTTGTAATAAAGTGAAAGAATTTCGCTAGATATACCTCAAAGAGTATGGATCGACTCTGAATCGCTAGCTGAGTCGAGCTAGCCATGTCTGTCTTTCCGTCCATCCGTGTAACTGATTTGTGGGCTTTAAATTTTGAGCTAGAATTTATTAATTTGGTATATAGACTCTCTATCTAACGAAGCAGAACACGTGTAAAAAGTTTTGAAATCCGCCCACTGCCACGCCCCCTTTTTAGAAAAACATAAATGCAGGCCAAACCATTAGAGATTTGAAAAAATGTCTGAACAAGATATCTAGACAATCCTAATGCCTATATTTCGCTTATACAAAGTGTTTTTACCGAGCCCACTTTTTGGGGGCGTTTAAAGTTTTTTTTTGGTAAAATTTTAAACATTTCAAAAAAATTGGATGCGAAATCATTGGTTATGATAAAATAAACATTTCATCTTTTCTTTAACCTACGCCCACTTCTTAAAGGCGTTTTCATACAAAAACCATTTGTATACACTACTTTATCGCATAACCAGGCGAAAATCATTGTTTTTTGTCGAACCATGAAAGATTTTTATAAACTGTCTGAACAATATGAAGACATTTTGGGGATATTTATTTTAAGGATGTGATGGGATGCGGTACTAAACGATCCACATAGTGGATTGTAGCCATTTCATATGTTTATACCCTATTCCATAGGGGCATATTAGTTTTGATACATAATTTGTAACAAAGAGAAATAATTGAGATAGGTATACCTCAAAGGATATGGATCGACACAGAATCGCTAGCTGAGTCGATTAAGCCGTGTCTGTCTGTCCTTCTGTCCGTCCGTTCGTCCGTCTGTTGGTAACCGGTGTACAAAAACGTACAAAAACTATTTGTATACCATATGAAGGAGAAAAAAGATTTTTTTGGACGAACCACACAAGATTTTGCTAAACTGTCTGAATAATATGTTGCGACAATTTCAATTTTAATATTTCTTTGTCATAAAGCCCACATTTAAGGGATATTCATTTTAATGATGAGATGTTCTTTTGTTTATTTTATGAAGACTCTCGTAACTGGGGACGATGTTGAAAATTACTTCCACACACTTTTTTCATTTGCCGACTAGAACTACCTTATATCTTCTACGCTTAAGTAAATATAATAGCCTTAAAGTGGAGTTATTCGTACATGCGTTTAATTTTTAAAATGGATTTTTAACAAAATAGATTAAGACTTTCTAAGTGTGGTCGAAGTAAAATAATAAGTTAAAAGTACCTTGTATAGGAGTTGATAGGATCTGAACTTAGATTTCCTTCCTTTCTGACGGCTCAAATGAAAATGAACGTGGTGGCAAGGAATTAATTCGAAGTTCCCCTAATCGTTGTGTATACAGTTGGCACTACAACTTTCCACCAACGTACTTTTTGAACGAAGTACCAACGGACTTGTTGCTGAATTATTTTATACCACTTGCGTTCTTTATGTGGAATTACATTGGTGGCGAGATTAGTCGGGATAACGCTATACAATCCGTAACAACACCTTACCACCAGGCTACACTACTATCTTGCAGAAGAAACGGAAAAAAACAAAATGGGTTTATTGCTTGCTACAGGTGAAGTCTGTTTAGGCATAATCATATCGATTGCCATTTTGACCTTTTCAATAAACACTTTGACCGTTTCAATACCTAAAATCGGTTAGAGATTTAAATTGTAATGACAATACTACATGAAAAATGGAATTACTGACAAGCAGTGGCATGGAGTTAATATTAATGGTGCTAAGCTCAGAATCAACAAATACCAAATCTAGGACGTTATTAAAATCGTTGGGCACAATTAATTTTGTCGAAGATCAAACTGAGCAAGAGCATCAACAACTTCACGCTCATAATCATAATTTACATTAAATAGGAAAAGACTAGATATATTTGAAACAAATGACCAAACTAGATTTGGTAGGTTAAGGTCATCAATCATCATGATAACATGTTGATGATCTTTTAAGTTATTTATATAAAACATTTAGACTTAAGTTATTAATAACGTTTGCTTCCTGATAGTAGTTCAAGATGGTAAGCATTCGATTTCAAAATTGTCATGCGAATTCGATTTCAGATCTCTTGTTGATTTTAGAAGTTGTTGTTGATTAACTCCTTGTTAAACATATCTAATCTGGCTAAAGCAGTTTAATCCTTCAGGTATGGTCGGATAAGAGTCCGTCTGAAGATTAGGTTTTTCTGCCAGCAAGACTGTTTCCATCGAAGGTTCAACACTGGTAGGTAAAATGCTCAATATCGGTGGTTGAAGTTCAATATTAAAGGGATTTAGTTGTGCCTTGATGATATTATGGCTTAGCGAACCTGATTGTTGAATATCATGCAGTTTTTCTGCTGGTTTCAGAAGGATCCATACACTATAAATCCCTTTTGACCCCGCAATTTTAGAATACTGCTGTGTGATATGCAACCCATAATAAAACGTTCATTCAAATATAATTGATAATATACAAAAAACATGTCAGAAGGCTACAAACCGCTGTGCGTGTCGTTAAGTACCCTATCCCACCCCATCCTTAAAATATATATCCCCAAAATGTCGGCTTTATGACGATGAAATATAGAAAATGTCACTGTCAGAACATATTGTTCAGACAGTTTATAAAAATCTTTTGTGGTTCGACAGAAAACAAATGGTTTAAAATGATATATAGACGAAATGCTGATATTATAAAAACCAATGATTTGGCATCAAAAGTTTTTTTCGAATATTTTAAAATTCGACCTGAAAAAGTTTTTTTCTGAAAACGCCTTCAAAAATTTGGCGTGGCAAAAAACTTTGTAGGGACGAAATATAGATATTAGGATTGTCTTAATATCATGATCACAAACTTTCTCAAAATTCCCTATCATTTTGGCAAAAAGAACGTTTTTCTTAAGACTGGGCGTGGCAGTATGCGGATTTCAAAAATGTTTACACTTGTTCTGCTTTGTCGGATAGAAGGTCCTTATACCAAATTTAAAAACTCTAGCTCAAAATTTAAGGCCCAAAATCGGTGACATATGGCTAGATCGACTCAGACAGCGATTCTGAGTCGAAACATATACTTTGAGGCTTATCGAGCGAAAATATTTCTTTATATTAAAAACTTATCGTCAAAACAAATATACCCCTATGGGATTGGGTATAAACATATGAGAAGGCTACAACCCACTTTGGGGATCGTTTAATACCCTATGCCATCCCAGCCTTAAAATAAATATCCCAATAATGTCGTCTGTATGGCGATGAAGATGGATAGGCGTTTGCTGAAATTAGGTTTAGAAGATACATTTGTCTTACCAAACCCAATAAGTTTTATTTCGAATATTTTAAAATTCAACCGAAAAATGCTTTTTTTACCAAAAACGCCCCCAAAAAGTGGGCGTAGCAAAAAGCTTTATGTAGACGAAATAAAAATATTAGAATTTCTAAATATCTTGTTTACAAACTATTTCAAAATTCCTAACCGTTGCCCCAAATAACGTTTTTCTTAAAGTAGGGGTGGCAGAAAGCGGATTTCAAAAATGTTAAGTCTTTTTCTGCGTCGTCGGATAGAGAATCTATATTTAAGGTCCAAAAATCGGTGTCGCACAGACGGACGGACGGACGGACAGACATACATGGCTAGATTGACTCAGCTATCGATTCTGAGTCGATCCATATACTTTGAGGTATATCTAGCAAAGTTATTTCTCTATATTTCAAGCTCAATGTCTAAACTTATATACCCCTATGGGATAGTGTAACACAAGTAGCTACATATTGGCGCCACCACACCACCAACCCTTTGTAAATTAGCATCAGCCCGAGTTGTAACTTCACTTCTCTGCTTAGTTTGTCGTCGAATTTGTGTCTTTTATGTCTGTCACAGGTGGTGCCAAATTCTGACATATCAGAATTAACACTTCCTTGATATAATATAGTTTAAACAGGAGGAGTAAGAATCCGCATCACGGCCAAATTCTCCAATATAAGCCTTATATGCGCTCACGCCTCAACGAAGGAAAAAGACGATATAGCTAGGGACTGCTTCTATGAACTCCTTGACAAAAGCTATGAGCGACTTTAACGCAAAGGTAGGTAGAGAAGATATCCTCAGCAGTATTGTCGGAAAACATAGCATACACGACAACACGTCTGTTAACGGACTTAGGATAATTGACTTTGCTACGGAACGAAATGCCACTATAGCCAGCACACGTTTTCCTCACCTCGATATCCATAAGGGGACATGGCGGTCTCCAGATCAAAGAACGGTCAACCAAACTTATCACATAGCGATAGACAAGAGGCACGAGGGACGTTTAGTCCAGTATTTTGGTTGTCAGAATATTCCGAGGAGCTAACGTCTACTCGGACCACTTTCTTGTTGCAGCCAAGGTTAGAATGCGAATATCCACCTTTCCACAACAATCCGGAAATACTGTAAAAAAATTTAATGTCCAAAGACTGCAATCGAAACAGACCGCCAAGGCCTTCGCGCAACGCGTATCCCTAAACCTCTCGATGAACACCACACCAACTGCATCGAATGTCGAAGAACAATGACAACGATGCCAAAAAGCCATTAGATTAGCCGCAACTTATGTGCTATGTTTCTCGCGCCCACAAACAAGAAACCCCTGGTTTGATGAGGAATGCCAACAGATGCTCGCAGTCAAGAACGAGGCCTTCAAGGCTAAGCTGCAGGTGAAGACGAGAGCTGCCGTTGAGCTCTATAGGCAGAGAAGTAGGGAAGAACACCGGCTTTTCAGAAAGAAAGCTGGCGATCGAGGATATAGAGAGGTGCCACCCCAGGAACGATGTTCACAAGTATAAAACGTCAAAGCCAAGGATAGAAGGCACGAAAAAAAACCTGTCTATCGTAGTTGAGACACAGTCGATGATGAGTATATGGAAGAACCACTAATGCAGACTGTTAAACGGCGTGACGAACAACATTCCGCTGTCAGGCAGAACGAACCATTCAATATTGGCAACGACAGCGGGAACTGCCAACCACACAACCTGAGTGAAGTGAATATAGCAATATATAAACTGAAGCTCAATAAGGCTGCCGGATATGACGGCCTTCCCGCCAAGCTTCATAAAGCCGGCGGAGATGACTTGGTAAGTAACATACACCAACTCATAAGCCAAATCTGGTATGCCTGAAGAATAGAATCTCAGCAGCGTCTGCCCGATCCACAAAAAAGGAGACCCTCTAAGCTGCGCCAACAACATAGGCAAGAGTCTCCTCAACATCGCCTACAAAATCCTATCTGCCGTAATATGTGAACGCCTGAAACCGTTTACCAACAACCTGATCGGCCCTTATCAGTGTGGTTTAAGGCCAAGAAAGTCCACAACCGTTCAAATCGTCACACTTCGGCAGATCCTGGAAAAAAACAAGAATATCAAATCGATACCCAACGCCTATTCATCGATCTCAAAGCCGCATACGATAGCGCTTATAGAGGTGAACTATACAGAGCTCTTCGGCGCTGAAGCATGGAGCGTCTCAAAAGCGGATGAAGAAATCCTTGGTCGATTTGAGAGGAAAATTCTTCGAAAAATCTTCGGTACCGTTTGCGTGGACTGGCTATGGAGGCGAAGATTCAACCAAGAACTATACGAACTGTACAGCGACATGACCCTGGTCAAAATTGGACGTTTAAGATGGCTAGGACATGTAGAACGAATGGACACCAATACTCCGGCTCGCAGAGTCTTCGATTGCCAGCCAGACGTCGGACGCAGTAGAAGAAGACCTCGCCTTAAGTAGCGCGCACAAGTAGAACCCGACCTCAACCAACTTGGAGTGCGCAACTGGAGGCAGTTAGCTAAGTACCAGGCTAATTGGAGAGGAATGTTGATTAAATGCAGTAGAAGAAGACCTCGCCTTAAGTGGCGCGCACAAGTAGAACCCGACCTCAACCATCTTGGAGTGCGCAACTGGAGGCAGTTAGCTAAGTACCAGGCTAATTGGAGAGGAATGTTGATTGAGGCCAAGGTTCATTCCGCCACCTAAGTTAGTAAGTAAGTAAGATATAATTTAATGCCATTATTATTATATACGTTGGGATGTAGCCTACCAAATTCAAACTCTATACGGCCAATGTTCCAAGTCGGAATTTAATTTTGTATGGCTGAAATTCTATGTCCGAAGAATGCCCCAACCTTGACAGTAATTCAACTTTTAATTAATTTGATGGGCTGTCAGACTCCATCTCTATAATTGTATCCCTGCATCCTCACACTGAAATCGTCATTGCGGGCGATTTCAATGTACACAATTCTACGTGGCTTCAACATTCTGGACAGACAACACCCGAAGGAAGGTATTTTGAAATCTTTGCTGAGGTAAATAACCTAACCTAACTTGTTAATGAGCATACAGTACATACATACATACCTGATGTTAACAGTCAAGCCGCCAACATCCTGGACTTTTTTCTAACCTCTCACCCTGATAAATAAAACCTCAATGTATAATCTCCTCTAGGTTCGTCCGACCACTATGTCATATCATTGAATTTCTCGTACTCCAACCACAGACTTCAAGAACAAATTCCCAAAAAACTGTGTGACAATTCGAGAAAACCATTTGGGAAGCATAAACAGTTTTTTTGGAATTTCAACTGGTCACTATGTTTCCTCGATAGTGACGTGGATGCTACTGCTGATATGATATCAAACAGCATTCTCCTTGGTATGCGATATTTTATTCCCAACAGAATAAAAAGTATCAGACAACAGGCAAAATGGTGGTATGACTTCAGCTGCAAAGAAGCTTTCAGGTTGTGAGGGACAAAATTTGGGTTATACAAAATCAATCCAACAGAGGAAAACCGAACAAAATTCAAACCAGACAGAAATTACTGTAATTCCCATTTAAAACGTGTCAAATTCCTATATGACCAAAAGTTGAGGCAACAAATTCTACAATGTCCAGAGGTAGTAACAACTTTTGGTTATTTGTCAAAAATATAAAAAAAAATCGGCGTCATCATCAGTTCCGACGCTCATTCACAATGACATTCCAGCTATAAGCTCTTTAGACGAAGCCTATCTGCTTGCTGCGCATTTCGCAGCCAGTTCCAAAATCATAGCCAGAACGTAAATCATTCTATGGGACAAGTTCACTTTCACTCGTACAGTTGCAAGAGTTTTATTTGATCTTGACATTCACAAGTCCGCTGGTCCAGATGGTATTTCCCACATTATTCTGAAGAGGTGTTCTTCTACGCTAGCAAAACCACTGCGTTAGCTTTTCTATCTATCCTATTCATCAGGTCTCTTTACGAGTAGATGGAAAACTGCATTTGTCCAGCCTATACCAAAAAAAAAGGCGAATCTTCTTCTCTCTCCAACTACCTTCCAATTGCACTTACGTCCCTTCTTTCCAAGATCATCGAAACGCTGATAAATCGTCAGCTTAAGAAATATCTCGAAACACGAAAACTTCTTAATGACCGGGAGTATGGCTTTCGCAGCAACAGGTCCACTGGTGATTTGATGATATATCTCGCCGAAAAGTGGAACCACTCAATCCACGATGGTGAAGAAAGTGTGATTGTTGCACTTGATATAACATTGCATTAGACAGGGTTTGGCATCAAGCCCTTTTGTCGAAAATGCGTGCATTTGGAATCGATTAAAAACTACTTCTATGCATTATAAATTATCTTTCGAAACGTTCAATTCAAGTTGTTTTGGTCGGATTCAAGTCTGCAACTCAATAAATAAATGCTGGTGTCCCTCAAGGCTCAGTTTTGTCTCCGACTATCTTTCTCATTTTTATCAATGATCTCCTGTCTGCAACTTCTAATCCAATCCATACCTTCGCTGATGACAATACTCTCAGCTTCTCATATTTGTTTAGATTCGTACATGCAATCGACGACCCTATCCCATCCCATTCTTTAAATTAATATCCCTTAAATGTGGGTTTTGTGGCAAGGAAACATTAAAATATTGTTCAGACAGTTTATTAAAATCTTGTGTGGTTCGCGTGGCTAAAAATTATATATGGAAGAAATGTTACCATTACCAAAACCAATTATTTTGCATCAACATTTTTTTTCGAAATTTTCAAAATTTTACCGAAAAACGTTTTTTACTGAAAACACCAACAAAAAGTGGGCGTGGAAAAAAACGTTGTATAAACGAAATATAGACATTAGAATTATCTCAGACGTTTTTGTAAAATTTTGAGCGGTTTGGCCAAAGTAGGTTTTTCTACGAAGGGGCGTGGCAGTATGCAGATTTCAAAAATTTTACATTTACTTACTTGCACTTGTTCGAACAGCACGTGTAAGGGTCACATGTACCAAATTTCATTATCCTATCCCAGAATTTAAGGCCTAAAAACCGGTTATCTACAGACTGACGGACGGATAGACAGCCGGACGGACAGATCTTCTCAGCTAGCAATTCTGAGTCGATCCATATACTTTTAAGGTATACCTGGATAAATTATTTCACTAATGGGATCGATTATAAGAAATATATATATACCCCTATGGAATAGGTTATAAACAAACCGTGTTGTGCTTGAGATGTTAGTTGAAAAATGTAAACCGAATTGTTCAAATCAATTTAGGTATACATACGAAAAACGATTTTAACTCGGTTTGATTTTTATGCATACACAAAACTAAACCGAGTTATAATGTTATTCATTAAATTTTGTTGCGTTTTTTCGTTTTTTTCGTTTTTATACCGTAGTAAGAGAAATAATTTAGCTAGACTCAAAATCGATAGCTGAGTCGATTTAGTCATATCTGTCCATTCGTCCGTCTTTTGGTCCGTCCGTACTTCACCAGGTTTTGGGCCTTAAATTTTGAGCTACAATGATGAAATTCGTTACACGTCTTTGTTGTTGCTCCCAGCAAGTGTAAACATTTTTGAAATCCGCCCAGTGCCACTCCCCATTTTTAGAAAAACGTAGAGATTTTGAAAAAAGTGTCTGAACAACATATCTAAACTATCCTAATGTCTACATTTAATCTATCAAAATACGTCCTCTGTGAAAATATGCAAGTCCGCTCTTATATCGAAAAATTGTTTTCAGCGATGAGGCTCACTTCTATCTCAACGGATACGTAAACAGGCAAAACTGCTCGTGAAAAAATGGAAATGTTGAATAATGAATTTGGTGAGCAGTTAATCTCTCGAAATGGTTCTGGGCCGCCAAGATTATGCGATTTAACGCCTCATGATTATTTCTTGTGGCGTTATGTAGAGTCGTTAGTCTATGTGGACAAGCCGACCACGACTGAAGTCTTACAGGATAACATAATACGCGTAATTCGTGAAATTCAGGCCGAATCGCTAGAAAAAGTTACGCAAAATTGGACCTACGGAATGGACCATTTAAAACAGAGCCGTGGACAACATTTACATGAAGTTGTCTTTAAAACGTATATGGCAAAGGCCTATCTATCGATTACAATAAAATTTTTAAATATTTGATGCGAATTTGAGTGCTTCAATTAATTTTAAGAAAACTACACTTAAAAAATCATTGGTCCACTTTTTGTATCCCAGGGGGGTATATTAGTTTTGATACATAGTTTTTAACATAGAGAAATAATTTAGCTAGATATACCTTAAAGTATATGGATCGACTCAGAATCGATAGCTGAGTCGATTTAGCCATGTCTGCCCGTCCGTCCGTCCGTTCGTACGTCACCAGTTCTTGGGCCTTAAATTCTGTGGTAGAATTGTGAAATTTGGTGTACGTGTTTGTTGTTGCTCCCAGCAGAGAAGTGTAAATTTTTTTTAAATCCGCCCTCTGCAACGCCCCTTTTCAGAAAAACGTAGTTTAAGCCCAAACCAAATCCTAATGTCTATATTTCGTCTATACAAAGTTTTTTGCCACTCCCACTTTTTTGGGGCGTTTTCAAAAAAAAACTATTTTTGGTAAAATTTTAAGGATTTCGAAAAAAAAAATTTATGCAAAATGATGGGTTATGGTAATACAAACATTTTTCCATACAGCATTTCAAGCTGTGTGCTTACTTACCCAAACTCGGGTTGATACAGTTCTGTATTTTATTATTTGGTTGTTTTAATAGGTTTCGCCTAATCGGGCAAGAGCGAAATCCAACTCGAGCTAATTCGATTTAAGAGCAACTTGGGGCAACTGGAGTTTACAACTCCAGTTGACCAATCTCTAGTAAGTTATTGTCTTCTTTCGAGTTTTACTAAAATTGTACCCAAAAATTGGGCGTGGCAGAATACTTTATATGGATGAAATATAGATATTGATATTGTCTAAATGGGTTACCTAGGTCCGGTTTTTCAGTGCGAGATCATCCTAGTTTCGAGATTAAGCTCGAATTAACTCGACAAAGTAGTTTTTCAGTCAATTTAAATCCAGAGTTAACTTCGATTTAACCCCGCAAATTTGGTGAGTTAATCCTGGGACTAAATAATCGGATGTTTTTGACAGATGATAAAATACCAAAAAAACAGCTATTTGCAAATCCGTTTGTAAGGACATATTATCAAATTTTACTTTCTTAAAATACGTGTAAGATAAATTTACTTTTAGATACCAGTTACTCGAAACTGTTTTAGATATTCAGTTTGATTGTTTTAAGAGAAAAAAGAATTGTAAGATAGCGACAAAGGCAATTTCATTTGTATGGGGGAAAAATACACCAAACAGCTGATAGCTGAGCTGTTGCAGATTCTATACATTTCGATAACTTTTTGAAAGCAAACTCGATGAATCTTGATTGCTACCAAATTTAATCACCACACACAGAGTCAAACTTCATATTTCACTGAAAATATATGGACTAAATTTATTCTGGTGTTAGTTATTTCTGGGTTAATTCATGGTTAACTGAGCACTGAAAAGCCGTGCCCAGACACTTTTTCAATATTCATAACCGTTTGACTGAAAACATAGTTTTACTGAAAAGAAGGCGCGTCAGTGGGTTGTAAGTATTTAAAAAAATACTCTGCGCAATTTCATGATAGAATCGGTATAAGTGTATGTAAAGCTTTGTTTTGTTAATAGTTTATGTACATAGCTTAATTGTAATTATTTCGTTTATTGATTTTGTTAGTGATATTAAACCTAGTAACGTCTATGTTCTGTCATGTCCCACTGACATATGTATTTTTGAAGTCCCGTTATTATTTCTAAGGAGTGCAATTAAATATCGAGAAAATCAACATTTTTTAAAGTTGGACTAAAAATGTTCTTTTGATTAACTCTTTCTTAATACCCATACTACATACTAATGTTCATTTAATTCGACGCGGGCGGTCTTGAGAAATCGGTAGTTTTTAAAAAAGGCGTTTATGTGTATATTTGGTGAAAAATGCTTATGCTCTAACGTTACTTTTTAACTTTCTTTTACAAAGAGAAAGATATTGTTTCCGTGAAAATTTTTGACCTCGAGATTTTGATTGATTCTAGCGCAACTCAAAAAGGTGGTTTTTGGAATTCCGTCCGTCGGTTCGTCGGTCCGTCTGTCCGTACACGTCTCTCAAGCCTAAGCGACTTGACCTATTTTCTTCAAACTTCGTATCCAGCATTTTTTGGTCATGATTCTAGGCTATTTTTTTTGCTTTTAGCCATGTTATCACTGGTACCTGCCATATAAAAATCATACATAACCTCAATCTGCTCAAAAACGGCTCTAACGATTTTGATTAAACTGCTATAAACATATTAGTTCCAACAAAACTGCTTACCCATTTTTTTTTTCGAAAAAATTTATATAATGGATTTTTGCGTTTAGACCATATAAAGAAAATTGTAAATTTCTCGCAAACTATTTCGCCAAATTGAATTTGTATACTACTATTACTGCTTTTACCAGTTCCACATAATTGGTTTTGGCCCAACAGTTATGGCCAATAACGGAAAATAATTGTTATTCGCATGGACACTGATTACTTTCAATTACGGAATAATCGTTCGTGTAATCACATTTCGAAATTATTTATATCATTCTAGCATCATTAATCAAAATAAATATTATTGTGTATTCTGGGCAAATTCTTAAAAACGTCAAATTAACTCACTGTGAAAGAGCAAGTTGCGTACGACCCAGTCGTGCACCTACCACCCGTTTCAATAGCGTTGTTTTTACAGTTATTATTTATCAACTGGCTTTTCACTGGGATAACGTTGCTGAACACACTATTCATAAAACCATCACCAAATTCCGAACTATTGGATATTACTCCAACAGCCAGAATGCGAAGAGCCCGTAATAATGATTATATTGCTTCAGCAGCAGAGAGTATTCTTGAAGGCCATGATCAATAAATTCGTCCACATTCTCAAGTTTAGAGTATTTCATATGGAATGTCTTGGTATATTTTGCAGCGTTACCTTGGTTAAAATATGCAATTACAAATACAGCACGTTCCAGGAGTCGACTGCCGTTGGTTTACGTTTAAATTTCTGTTTTTAGACCTTGTAACGGCTACGTTAATAAGAAAATTGCCATATTTGGGCAGATGAACAGCGAGAGGCCATCCAAATGTTTGGTGCAGTTTATGTGCAGCGGCATTAACGGACATTACTCATTTGAAAGTGAGGAAGAGCGCATATTACTGTCAATGGAGTTATCGCTACATAGCAATGATCAATGATTTTTTGTAGAAGATATTAGTATCGCATCGACCGCTTAATTGAGGGAAACGTTCGATGAAAACGTCATCTCAAGACATTGTTATGTCACAGAATGGACTATCAAAGGGTTATTCGGGCCAAAATTTGAAGAAAACCATTTTAAATATTATATGGCATAGGCAAACTAAGACCACAAATAATGATTGTTTTCAGTACATAGATTTTTTTGTGTTTTATTTAAAAAAGAGTTAGAAAGCTATTTTTCGGATCACCCTTTAGATTTTTGTAAATTCTTAGTTGTTAATTTAATCAATATCGTTAGAGATATCGTTAATTTTTGTGACACAAATACAATTACATAAAAGTGTAGGACCCAAACGAACGCAAATACCAGAAATTTCAGTCAAATTTTCTATATAGATGCTCCATTATCAATAATAATAATAAATTAAATTGCTTAAAATCTCAACATACGATTTTCACGGAATTTATATTACGTATAACGGGTGATCCAAGTAGAGATACTTTTTTCAATAGCCTTTTTTGACAGATCACGTGTGAGTCGTGTCATGCTGTCATGTTATTTTTGTTTAGTATTGTTTGGCATTTCATAATGGAAAGACTTACGCGTGAACAACGTTTACAAATTGTTCAACTTTATTATGAAAATTCACGTTCTGTGAGGAATGTGTTTCGTGCACTTCGCTCAACTTATGGTCAACATAATCGGCCTACTGAGCGTACTATTCGCAACACCATCACCCATTTTGAGACCCAGCATTCATTATTGGATAATATTCGACCGAATAGACCACGTCCAGCACGCTGTGAAGAAAATAGTAGAGTGTACACGAAGACCGTAGAGAGTCGATTCGGCGCCGTTCGCAGCAACTCGGACTGACGTATGGAACGACTTGGCGCATTTTACGTCAAGATCTTAAGTTGAAAGTGTACAAAATACAGCTTGTGCAACAACTGAAGCCGATCGACCTTCCCAAGCGACATCGCTTCGCTCTATTGGCTCTTGAAATGTTCCAAGAAGATCCGACGTTTTCGAGGCAAATTTTGTTTAGCGATGAGGCCCATTTCTGGCTCAATGGGTATGTACAAACAAAATTGCCGCATTTGGAACGAAGAGCAACCTGAAGAGATTGAAGAACTGCCACTTCATCCAGAAAAAACAACGGTTTGGTGTGGTTTGTGGGCCGGTGGAGTCATCGGTCCATATTTCTTTAAAAATTATGCCGGTGCGAACTTAACCGTCAATGGCGACCGTTATCGTGCCATGATAACCGAATATTTGATGCCTGAAATTGAAGCTCGTGATCTCGGCGACATTTGGTTTCAGCAAGACGGCGCCACATCGCATCAATCAATGGACTTATTTAGAGAACATTTCGGTGAGCACATAATTTCACGTTTTGGGCTGGTCGATTGGCCACCAAGATCGTGTGATATCACACCGTTAGACTTTTTCCTGTGGGGATATGTAAAGTCAAAAGCTTATGCCGACAAACCCGCTTCGATTCAGGCCTTGGAGGAAAACATCACGCGTGTCATTCGCCAGTTACCAGTCGAAATGCTCGAACGAGTGATCGAAAATTGGACTCAACGGATGGACCATCTGCGACGTAGCAACGGCCAACATTTGATAGACATAATCTTCAAAAAATAAATGCCAAGGAATGTTATTTCAAATGACAATAAACATTCTCCATTAAATTTGAATTTCTGTGTTTTTTTTTCTTTAAAAAAGTAGGGAACCTCGAAATGGATCACCCTTTACATATACACTGTACAAACTAGGAAAATAAAAAACAACATATGAGAAGTGGATCGTTTAATACCCTATCCCATCACATCCCTAAAATAAATATCCCCAAAATGTCGGCTTTATTGGGATGAAATATTGCAAATGTCGTTGTTACAACATATTGTTCAGACAATTTATCAAAATCTCTTCTGGATCGACAAAAAATAACGATTTTCGCTTGGTGATGCTATGGGGTAGATGGTTTTTGTATAGAAACGCCCCAAAACAAACTCCTTAGCGTATTGCCAAAAAGAACGTTTTTTATTAAATGTGGGTGTGGCAGTGGGCAGATTATAAAAATACTTACACTTGTTCTGCTTCGTCGGATTGAGATTCTGTATAACAAATTTCAAAACTCTTGCTCCAAATGTAAGGCCTAGAAATCGGTGACACACAGACGGACGGATTGACGAACGGACGGACAGACGGACAGACAGACGGACAGACAGACATGTCTACAATCCGTATACTTTGAGGAACATCTAGTGAAACTATTTCTCTATATAACAAACTTAATGTCAAAACTAACACATAATATGAGAAAAACATACGAGACGTTTAGTACCCTATTCCATCATATCCTTAAAATAAACATCCCCAAAGTGTCGGCTTTATGTCGATGAAATATAGAAAATGTCATTGTAATAACATTGAACAGTTAAAATGATGTATAGAAAAAATGTTAATATTATCATAACCAATGATTTCGCATAAGCATGTTTTTCGAAATGTTTAAAATTTTACCAAAAAAGGTTTTTTATTGAAAACGTGATCTAGATATATTGTTCAGACACTTTTTCAAAATCTCTAATGGTTTGGCCCAAAACTATGTTTTTCTAAAAAGGGGGGGTTCTGCTGGGAGCAAAAACAAACACGTGTAATAAATTTCATCATCTTAGCCCAATTTTTAAGGCCCAAAAACTGGTGACGTATGGACGGACAGACTTGGCTAAATCGATTTAGCTATCGATTCTGAGTCTATCCATATACTTTAAGGTATACCTAACTCAATTATTTCTCTATGTTACAAACTATGTATCAAAGCTAATATACCCCTATGGGATAGAGTATAATCAGAAGTCAGAACATATTATTCATTTATTTTATCAAAATCATTTATGGTTAGAAAAAAAACATAGTTTTTTGCTGGGTATGCTAGAGATAGTGTATAGAAATGGTTTTTGTAACAAAAAACGCCTCCAAAAAGTGGGCGTGGGTTAAAATTATATATGGAAGAAATGTTTACATTAACAGAATGATTTTGCATCAACATTTTTTCGAAATGTTTATAATTTTACGTTGAGAACAAATAATATATAGCTGACACTTGGACGCATTTTTGGCATTTTTAGTTTATAAAATATATTTTGCTTTAATGAAGTAACAAGTGTCTTAAAATGCTTTATTAGTTGTTACGTATTATAAAATAGTCCTCTTTATTCTTTGTGACTTCGAAGTTTTATCTATACATACATTTTGACATGAAAATAGAACCTTACAAAAAAAAAACAAACCGAGTGTTATAATATCAAGCTTATTAACAAAACAAATATAAACAATTATATTGCTAAACAAATCAATATTTTCCAGTTTGTAACGAAATACAAATATATAAATATTGAGCATTTATATGTGTTTGTCAACATACTCTAAACTAACTGCAAGTGTTTTACCCATCAAACTACTTCGTGTTGGAGCTATCTGACGTCTAATTAAGTTCATTCGTTTATTAACCTGGATTAATTAATCATATCTTCAAGATTGGGTGTTATTACAGTTTATCTATGTTTCTTTTGGCATCATCACTTCGGATTCATAATTAATTATTAATCATTTATTTGACCTTCGCTAGAATTTAAATTTACTTCAATAGGAGAAGACACGCTTTAATCATTCCTCACTTAAACTTTCAAAATTTAACATATTATTTGTTTTTCATCATAGTGATTAATTTAATACAGAATGTCTATCAAAGTTAAGCTTTTGTTTTCCAAAAAGTTGAATTTTTAATGATTATGTTTACACCACACAAAACAAAGAATTAAAATAAGAGACTTAAATAATATAAAACAGTAAAGAAAAATGTTACATATTGATAAATTTGATCGAATTGGTGATCGTTCCACATTTCCCATACATGATTTGTACATTCCATTTTTTTTTTGAAAGTATGTCTTAGCCTTGGCCTTAGGTTCAACATTTCCACGCAGCAAAATCTTAATATGTAGACAACAAACGAAACCAACTGGTTTTTATTTCAAACTTAAAGAACACATATGAAATTTGTGTGTATAAGAACAAGTTCTTTCATTCTTACTATAAAAAAATTTGGGACAGTAATTTTGATTCGGGCAATAGATGCTGTTGTTTCAAGTGTTATCCATCGTTTGAAACAAAATTAAACGTTCTTAAATTAAACATCCCAAAAAAATCGTTTTATGGGACAAATATTTTTTTCCCTGGGCTGGCGGAAATCTTTATTGGCACGATAAGCACGTGCCCGAAGTAGTGCGAGATCTTTACAGTCGTGTTTATTAGATTTCCTTAGGCGGTGTCTCAGAGGTTGCCTAGTAAGGCATGCCTAAATATTTATGTTGTCTAAATTCCTTATCTATAATCAAATTTCCATTGCTGTCTAACTAGGCGAAGGTTATATCAAAACAAATAGAGATATTAGTTTTGATACATCGTTTGTAACATAGAGAAATAATTTAGCTAGAAATAGATTAAAGTAAATGGATCGACTAAGAATCGATAGCTGAGCAGATTAAGCCATGTCTGTAGGTCCGTCCCTCCGTGCGTCACCAGTATTTGTGCGTTAGATTTTGAGCTAGAATTATTAAATTTGGTACACGTGAATTTTGTTGCTCCCAAGTGTAAACATTTTTGAAATCCGCCAACTGTCACGCCCGCTTTTTAGAAAAACGTAGTTTTGTTCCAAGCCGTTAGAGATGTTGAAAAGGTGTCTGAACAACATGTCTAGACAATCCTGATGTCTTTATATCCATATTTCGCCCTTACACAGTTTTTTGCCACTTTTGATGCAAAATCATTGGGTTTGATTTATCAAATATTTCGCCTATACATCAACTAAGCCCACGCCCACTTTTTGGAGTCGTTTTCCTACAAAATCCATTTGGAAATATACCCTATGCCATACAACATACGGGAGAAACGCGTTATTTTTTGTCGAACCATACAAGAATTCGATAAACTGACTGAACGAGATGTTGCGACAATGTCAATATAAAAAATTGTTTGCCTTAATAGGGATATTAATTTTAAAGACGGGATAGGATAGGGTATAAAACACTCGACGCAGTGGACTGTAGCATTCTCATATTTTATTCCATTTACCGATTCCGATTACTGCCACGTCCTTTTTTTAGAAAAAGATAGTTTTTGGCCAAGTTATTGGAGCTTATAAAAAAGTGTCTGAACAAGATATCTAATGTCTATACATCGCTCTAACAAAGTTTTCAGTGAAAAACGGTTTTCGGTAAAATTTTAAACATTTCGAAAAAAAATTAGATGCAAGATCATTAGTTATGATGATATACAAATTTTTTCTATATATCATTTTAACTCACGCCCACTTTTTGGAATGGTTTTTATACAAAAACCATTTGTACACACTTCTTCAGAAAAAATGTACACATTCCTTAAATCCCCACTGCCCACTTTTAGCAAAAAAGTTATTTTTGCAAAACTGTAAGGAATTTTGAAATAGTTTGTAATCAAGATCAGGCCGCTTTTTGGAAGCGTTTCCTTAAAAACGTATTTTGGTCAAATGTTAAGATATTAAAAAAAAAAACTTTTGATGCAAAATCATTGGTTATGTATAAACATTTTGTTTTTATGTCATTTCAACCTACGCCCACCTTTAGGAATTGTTTTCCTACAAAAACTATTTGTATACCCTACGCCATACCATACACAGGAGAAAAACGTAGTTCTTTGACGAACCATACAAGACTTTGACAAACTGGATGTGAGCTAGAGTTTTGAAATTTGATATATAGACTCTCTATCCGACGAAGCAGAACAAGTGTACAACTTTTTGAAAACTGCCACGAATACTTTTAAGAAAAACGTTCTTTTTTGCAAAACGGTAAGAAATTTTGAAATAGTTTGTAAACAAGATATTTAGAAAATCTCAATATCTATATTTCGTCCATACAAAGCTTTTTGCCACTCCCACCTTTTTTTGGCATTTCCAGTAAAAATCTTTTTTAGGTCAAATTTTAAAATATTCAAAAAACTTTTGATGCAAAATTGTTGGCCCACTTTTGATACCCTATCCCATAGAAGTACCTATATTAGTTTTGTTACATTGTTTCTAACATATAGAAATAATTTAGCTGGATATAGCCAAAGGTATATGGATAGACTTACATTCGATAGCAGAGTCGTTTCGGCCATGCCTTTCCCGTCCGTTTGTCATAAGTTTTCGGGCCTTAAATTTTGAGCTAGAATTATGAAATTTGGTACACTTATTTGTTGTTGCTCCCAGCAGAAAAAGTGTACAAAAAAATTGAAATCCGCCTACTGCCACGCCCCTTTTTTGGAACAACCTCATTTTGGACCAATCCGTAAAAGATTTTGAAAAAAATGTCTAACAAAATATATAAACAATCTTAATGTCTATATTTCGTCCGTACAACGTTTTTTTTGCCATGCCCATTTTTGGGGGCATTTTCAGTAAAAACCTTTTTCGGTAAAATTTTTAACATATAAAAAAGTGTATATGCAAAAGCATTGTTTATGGTTATAACCCACGCCCACTTTTTGGAGGCGTTTTAATACGAAAACCATTTGTATACACTACCATAGCATAACAAGGCGAAAATCGATGTTTTTTGTCGAACCATCAATGATTTTGACAAACTGTCTGAAAATATGTTCTGACAATGACATTATCTATATTTCATCGACATAAATCCCACATTTTGGGGATATACACCTTAAGGATGGTATGGGATGGGGCATTCTCATATGTTTATATCCTATCCCACAGGGGTGTATTAGTTTTGACATTAAATTTGTAACCTAGTGAAATAATGTAGCTAGGTATACCTCAAAGTAAATATATGGATCGACTCAGAATCGCTAGCTGAGTCGATTAAGCCATGTCTGTCTATCCGTCCGTTCCTGCGTCCGCACCATATTACCATACTATTTTTGAAATGTTTAAAACTTTACCGAGAACGTTTTTTACTTAAAACGCCCCCAAAAAGTGGGCGTTGCAAAATATAGACATAAGGATTGTCTAGATATCTTGTTCAGACACTTTTCAAAATCTCTAATAGTTTGGCCTTTACTACGTTTTTCTAAAAAGGGGACGTGGCAGTTGGCGGATCTCAACAAATTTTACACTTGTTCTGCTTCGTCGTATAAAGAGTCTATTAACTAAATTGTAAAACTCTAGCTCAAAATATAAGGCCCAAAATTAAGTAACACACAGGCGGACGGACGGACAGACAGACATGGGTAGATCGACTCAGCTAGCGATTCTGAGGTGATGCATATTCTATGTTACAAACTTAATGTCAAATTTAATATACCCCTATAGTATAGGTTATGCAAATGTGTCGAAGCCGAAACAGGCTGTAATTGGAAATAAATTGTCTGAACAAAATGTTATGACAATGACATTTTCTATATTTTATCGCCATAAAGCCGACGTTTTGGGGATATTTATTTTAAGGATGAGATGGGATAGTGTACTAAACGACCAGCACAGTGGATTGTTTTTATATTCGTTTTGGTTTTTGGAATACGCGGCGGTGGAATATGCATAACTTTTGTCTTAAGTGCGTTGATAATTAACCCATGTTCGTGGCACCTAGCTGTGGCTCTAAGAAATTCTGGTTGTATTATTCTTTTAGCTTCCTCAACGTTTCTATGGCTAACTACACTCGCTGTGTTGTCTGCATATGAATGTCCTGTACTATATTTTAGCACTGAGAGCAGATCGTTTACATGTTTACATATAATATAAACAATAGTGGACATAGTTTTGATCCATGCGGGAGATATTTTCTGTCTCACGTCCTTCTTCGAAAATGGCTGAACAATATCGAACTGCTCTGCGAAGAGCTTCGTAAGAAAATTCTCCATCTTTAGAAAGAAAATATGACTCTAAGGAGTTCATTGAAAACACCTAATGAGCCAAAACCGTGTGTTAACGCCCCGTGAATTCCAAATACCATACGGATGAACAATAACTCAGTTGCGAAACCAACTGGATTAACATTTTAACATTTCTTCCATATATCATTTTTAACCATGCCCAATTTTTGGAGGCGTTTTCTTACAAAAACGATTTCTATACCCTAGTTCCTAGCATAACCAGGCGAAAATCATTGTCTTTTCTCGAACCATGAAAGATTTTGATAAACTGTCTGAACAAAATGTTATTACAATGACAATACCTTTAGTTCATCGCCAAAAAGCCGACATTTTGTAAATATTTATTTCAAGGATGGGATGGGATAGGTTACTAAACGATCACCACAGCGGATTTTTTTTATATTGATTTTGGTTTTTGAAATATGCGGCGGTCGAATATTCATAACTTTTGTCTTTGGTGCTTTTATTACTAACCCATGTTCGTGGCACCTAGCTGCGGCTCTATGAAATTCTGTTTATATTATTCTTGTGGCTTCCTCAATGTTTCTATGGCTAACTACACTCGTCTGCATATGAATATCCTGTACTATATTTTAGCACTGAGAGCAGATCGTTTACATATAATATAAACAATAGTGGACATAGTTTTGATCCATGCGGGAGACATTTTTTTCACGACGTTCTTCGAACACGGCTGAACAATATCGAACTGCTCTGCAAAGAGCTTCGTAAGGAAATCCTCCATCTTTTGGAAAAATATGACTATAAAGAGTTCATTGAAAACACCTTATGAGCCAAAACCATGTTCAAACTGCCCCGTGAATCCCGAATACCATATGAATGAAGAAGAACTCAGTCGGGACTGGATTCTAAGAAAAGACCGGCAAAAAGAGCAAAGCTGTATCACCTCCTGAAATTATAAACCGAGACAAAGAAATTGTTAATAAAGCGAAACAGCAGAAACAACGGCCCGCACCGCCAATTATTGTGATCGGTGTTGACGACTTTAACAAGTTACATACCTTGATAGCTTCGCTCAGAAAAAATACATGGAAAGTATGCGTAAAAGACCCGGAAAGTTACCGTCTATTATCTTGGAATCTATATAAATATAAAATTGAATGGCATTCATTTGAAAATATAACTGAAAGGCCTTTGGTTTGCAGCTAGAGGGTTACATGTGTCGTGCTCAAAGGATGACATTATTAACGATCTTAAAAGCAGGCAGTATAAAGATAAAGATGCCGTTAACATTGTCAAACGAGAAAAACGGCAAAAAGATGCCAAGGAAAATGTTATAAAACGATGTCTTCCTTTATTTATACTCACTTTCAATAAAGAAGAAAGTTTGAATAAAATTTATGAAATAAAAACTTAATATAGTTGAAAAAAATTGAACCCATGCGTTTGGATTCCAAATTAGTTCCTCAGTGCAGGCGCTGCCAAGAATATAATCATTCGCAAACCTATTGTCAAAAAGAACCGATGTTTGTAAAATGTGCGGGAAATCATATGACAGTAGATTGAAGGTCAGATAAGAAAACACCTCCTTTCTTCATCAACTTGTTAGTATTAATTCACAGAAACTGAATTAAAAAGCAAATGCCTAAGACTCCGATTAAACATATGAGAAGGCTACAATCCATCCTTAAAATAAGTATCCCCAAAATGTCGTGGATTAAATATAGAAAATGTCGTTCTCACAATTCAGACAGTTTATCAAAATCTTTCATGATTCGACAAAAACAACGATGTTTGCCTGGTTATGCTATGAAGAAGTGTATACAAATGGTTTTTTTACGTCTCCAAAAAGTGGGCTTGGGTTAAAATGATATATAGAAGAAAGGTTTATATTACCAAAACCAATGATTTTGCATCAAAATGAAATGCTTTTTTTTAAATGTTTAAAATTTTTCCGAAAAATGTGTTTTTTACTGAAAACGCCCTCAAAACGTAGGCGTGGAAAAATATAGACATCAGGATTGTCTAGATATCTTGTTCAGACACTTATAATTTGGCGTTTACTACGTTTTTCTAAAAAGGGGGCGTGGCAGTGGGCGGATTCAAAAAAAATGTACACTTGTTCCGCTTCGTCGGATGAAAAGTCTATAAATTAATTTTTAAAACCCTAGCTCATAATTACGCGCCCAAAAATAAGTAAAACACAGGTGGACGGAAGGACGGACAAACAGACATGGCTAGATCGACTCAGCTAGCGATTATGAGTTGATGCATATACTTTGAGGTACATCTATCGAAATGATTTCACTATGTCACAAACTTAATGTCAAATGGGTATAAAAATGTTTCGAAGCCAAAGCAGGCTGTAATTGGAAAACCCAGTTTTTCACAAACTACGCGGCCATCAGAGATCCGGATCCTGAACATCCAAAATCAAATGTACAAATTTATGCTCATGCTATAGTATCCGATGAAGATAAAAGAAATATCTCACCTGACCCATTTACAAATGCCTTTTCGATTATTCTTTCAAAACTTGAGGAACAAAATAAAACAAATAAATTTATTTTTGACAGGCTAGTTAAGGTCGAAAAAAGTATTCGCAACAAACATACCCCAGCTTCGGCATGAATAGATTACTTAAAATTCTTACGTGGAATGCCAATGGCCTTTGACAAAAACTTGGAGAACTTGAATTGTATATGCAAGTAAAAGATATCGACATTTGTTTATTATTCGAAACTCACGCAAAGAGTAATTCGAACTTAAAGATAAGGCGTAACCTCCTTTCTGAAGATATCTTCTATTTACTGCCCACCACGATGCAAGGTAAAGAAAATTGACTATGAAAACTTGCTTAATTTCCTTGGACAACGTTTTGTTATTGCTGTTGATTTTAATGCAAAACATGCTTCCTGGGGATGTAGATCTAGAAAGGTAGGATGATTTATGATTATGAATCAGGTGGCTGTGGCTCAGAGGAATGCGTATTTGACTGCTAAGCCAAACGCTGCAGGTTCAAGCCCCAGCTTCAGCAGCATTCTTTTTCTACAAAAATCGCCAGCTTATCTGAGGCCACCTGAGCGATAATATGAGACAATATAAATCTATGTCTCTTCCTCTGTGCCACGTAGGTTTATGTTGTATGGCTTTCCTTCTATGTGTCTATCTGTCTCTCTCTCTCTTGTGTTTATGTCTTGCTCTGTCCCAGCCGATGGCCTCAGTCACCAGTGCTGTTACGTGTCTGTAGTTCGTTGCTTTCAAGTGCGTTGTACTAAGATGTCAATGTCAATGTCAATAGGGATCTAGATGCACAACAAGGTAGGATGCTTTATGATGTAGGTAGAAAGAACAATACCGAATTTTATTCTACGGCATAACCAACTTACTGGCCAACTTATGTTAGTAAAATACCGGATTTAATCGATTTTTTCATTATAAAAGGTCAGTCATCTAATCGAGTCAAAGTTGAAGAACTCTCCGGTCATTCTAATAACGAGCAAGTCACTCATTAGAAATGAAAACCGACCCAGACTAACAAAAGCGAAAACCAATGCGAAGTATTCAAAAACGATATTGGAAATAATATTCGGGTGTATCGCTTAGAACCCCATTGGAGCTCGAAGTCGGTATTGCCTCCTTTATCGATACCGTTCAAAAAGCAGCTTGGAGTAATACTCCTCAACAACGCAAAATATAGTAATATCAAGTACCCAAGGGAAATAAAAAATTTGGTTAGACAAAAAAGAAAAGCTCGTAAAAGATGGCATCAAACTCGTGCCTCCCAAGATAATCATCATCTCAATCGGTTGCGTAACTTGCAATCGAATTTGATTAAAAACTTTAAAAACCATGCATTGGAAGCTTATCTGCAAAGCTTAGCAGCTGGAAAGGAATCGAATTGTTCGCTAAAACGTCCAAAAAACGCTGTCCCTCCAGTTAGTGTAACTCAAGATGACTGGGCAAAAACTCCTTCTCGGTTTTTGCTCAGTCGGCCGACGTTCTTGCGCACATCTTTAGGAAACATTTAAGCCATTTGATGGTCCAGAAATCATTAATTTATACGAGACTACAACCGATAATTATATATTTAGATATGCACGTATTGCTGAGCTTAAACGGGATAAACAGAAACTAAAGATTACATGAGAACTTCTTAAAATGTTCCCTCGGAAAACACTAACTAAACTCCTCTACACACCTAGGCATACCTAGGCAGTGGAAAGTCGCGGAAGTGATTATAGTTTTAAACCAGAAAATCACCAAATGAAATAAAATCTTACAGACCTATTTCACTTCTTCCAATAATTTCAGAAGTTTTTGAAAGGATATTACTCTGTCGCTTACATCCGCTTATTGATCAGAAACGCCTTTTACCTGACCATCAATTTGGGTTTAGAAGAAAACATTCGACTGTGGACCAAGTTAATCGAATTACTGATGTAATTAAGAAAGCTTTCGAAGAAATGAAAATTTGCTCAGCCGCATTTCTTGACGTGTCGCAAGCATTTGAAAAGGTCTGGCATAGAGAAAAAAAAAAACAATTTGCCAGTTTTTTTCAATACGGTTCGAGTCCTTTTGCAATTATAGCGAAATATCTCGGAATGACAATCGATACAAAATTAAAATGAAAGTCGCACATAAAAATGAAATGCGAATAACTCAAAAATAAATACAAAGAACTGTTCTGGTTACTCGGAAAATATTCGAAGCTTAACCTTGATAACAAGCTGCTGTTATACATGCAAGTGACAAAGCCGGTCTGGACATATGGTATATGGTTAGGGTTGTATAAGTGAAACGAGTCTAAGCATTCTACAAACTTTTGAAAACCAAATGTTAAGATCATTCGTCAATGCGCCGTGGTACCTTTATAAGCAATGAAGATCAACGCAGAGATCTGTGTAAATTAGAAGATTCACCATGATAGCTGCTATTGGACATATGGTATACAACTATGGGGTTGTACCCGTGACACGATTCTAAGCAGTCTACAACCTTTTGAGAAAAAAATGTTAAGATCATTCGCCAATGCGCCGTGGTATATAATTAATGAAGATCTACGCAGAGATCTGGATATTCCTGCGGTTAAAGATGAAACGAAAAAATTTTCAGGCAAAAATGAAAAACGTTTATTGGGACACGTTAAGACAACGGTACTCCAAACTCTTGAACAAACAAATTTATTGCGGCGTCTTCAAAGAACAAAGCCCTAAGATTTAGCCCGATAATAACATACCGCGCTATAAATTGCGGAAAAGCAAGAACTATCAAATAAAAGTTAACAGGCAAACATTCATTATTTTTGATAAAAAAGATTGCTGGATAAGTCGCATACTTAATTGCAATACAAATACAAAAAGTGTGATGGTTTTAGTGGGTTAACGTCTCACACGTGGGCACGTGCTCATCGTGTCTTTTGAGATTTACACCAGGCCACGGAAAAAAAGTTATTTTGATCAAACACCTTTTCAAAATCTCTCACGGTTTGGCCTAAGAGTACGTTTTTCTGAAAAGTAGGCCTAACTTTTTTGTAGTTTGTTTTAAGAAAAAACTTTTTTTTCCGAAAACAGAAAAAAAACATATGTATTTGCATTTCTTCATGATGAATATAGTAAACAAAAATATTATTCATAATAAATATATACAGTCAAATATATATGTCATTAATTTAACGCACATAGTCCAACAATAATATGATAACTTATTGCATTGCTTTGCTACAATACATTAAAATAGGGCGCGAATAAAATTTCGATAAAAATAAAATAAAATAAAATTCGACCGAATAAACCACGTCCAGCACGCTGTGAAGAAAAAAATAGAGTGTACACGAAGACCGTAGAGAGTCGATTCGGCGCCGTTCGCAGCAACTCGGACTGACGTACGGAACGACTTGGCGCATTTTACGTCAAGATCTTAAATTGAAAGCGTACAAAATACAGCTTGTTTAACAACTGAACCCGCTCGACCTTCCCAAGCGACATCGCTTCGCTCTATGGGCTCTTGAAAAGTTCCAAGAAGATCCGACGTTTTCGAGGCAAATTTTGTTTAGCGATGAGGCCCATTTCTGGCTCAATGGGTATGTAAACAAACAAAATTGCCGCCTTTGGGACGAAGAGCAACCTGAAGAGATTGAAGAACTGCCACTTCATCCAGAAAAAACAACGGTTTGGTGTGGTTTGTGGGCCGGTGGAATCATCGGTCCATAGTTCTTTAAAAATTATGCCGATGCGAACGTAACCGTCAATGGAGACCGTTATCGTGCCATGATAACCGACTATTTGATGCCTGAAATCGAAGCTCGTGATCTCGGCGACATTTGGTTTCAGCAAGATGGCGCTACTTCCCACACATCGCATCAATCAATGGACTTATTGAGAGAACATTTCGGTGAGCACAAAATTTCACGTTTTGGGCCGGTCGATTGGCCACCAAGATCGTGTGATATCACACCGTTAGACTTTTTCCTGTGGGGATATGTAAAGTCAAAAGCTTATGCCGACAAACCCGCTTCGATTCAGGCCTTGGAGGAAAACATCACGCGTGTCATTCGCCAGTTACCAGTCGAAATGCTCGAACGAGTGATCGAAAATTGGACTCAACGGATGGACCATCTGCGACGTAGCAACGGCCAATATTTGATAGACATAATCTTCAAAAAATAAATGCCAAAGAATGTTCTTTCAAATGATAATAAACATTCTCCATTAAATTTGAATTTTCTGTGTTTTTTTCCTTAAAAAAGTAGGGAACATCGAAATGGATCACCCTTTACAAGCAAGTCCTAAAGCCGGTCTGGACATACAGTATACAACTATGGGGTTGTACCAGTAAAACGAATTTAAGCATTCTACAAACGTTTGAAAACAAAAAGTTAGGATCATTCGTCAATTCGCCGTGGTATGTAATGAATGAACATCTACGCAGAGAACTGGGTACTCCCGCGGTTAAAGGTAAAACGAACAATTTTGCACGCAAACATAAAAAACGTTTATTGCGACACGTTAACACAATGGTCCTCCAAATTCTTGACGAAACAGAAACATCTAGTTTATTTTAAAGTAAAATGTAAACACTGCATATTTGAAACTTGTGGTAGATTGCATATCTGCATATTGAACTAGTCATTGAGATATGGATATATTTAAATAATAAGATCAAATGACGCATTTCATTAAATTAAAATTTGAACCATGTGTCAAATCTGTAATATTGATTAGCAATACAATGCACACTCTCTCTCTCTCTTTCACGCTCATCAATATCAATAAGATCAAATCGGTTGTCTCGTAACCGATAGCAGTTAAATGATAAAGAGAAAGTGGATTGTATGATCGTTGCAACTAACCCTTACATTAAGTGGGGGCATTAATAGTTAAATGTACCACAAATATATGTTAACACAGGCAGTTCACATTGAAGCAAAAAAACTATTTTGAATAAGAATTCAAGTTCAAGGTAAAATTTCACTTACCGGGAATGTTAAGAAATATGGAACTTAAAGTATGTTGAAACTACAGTAGCGTTTGACAACAAGGCTTCATGGGAACTAGTGTGAAGAAATTGCAATCACTTGCATGTATACATTGCATCTAATAAATTTTATAACTAGTACTCGTCGAGTTTTTCTATCGCGCATCTACAACGTTTAAATCAATTCCAAGTCATTAATTTGGGAAAAACTATTTCTGAGTTCAACTCAGAAGACAACTCGTAAAAAAAGTTTGTTGATTGCATTGGTGCACTATCTTGAGGACTAAAGTGTCTTAGCAAATCTGTTGGCCAGGTCTTTAAAATACTTCTCGTCCGCAAAATTATTTTTTAATATATCATCCATGTTTCTCAGCTTTTTCTCAAAAATTGAATCTACGATTTTCCAATCCACCTTCAGGTTATTTTTGCAGTTCTGCAAATTTTTTTCATAGAACCTTGCTTTCGTCCGTCTATCCGTCCGTCTGTAGATATGTCACCGATTTTTGTGGGATTATAAAAGCATTTGAGAAGGCTACAATCCGCTGTGCGGATCGGTTAATACTCTATTCCACTCCATCTTTAAAATTAATATCCTCAAAATGTGGGCTTTATAGCGTTAAAATATAAAAAATGAAAATATTCAATTACAAATACCTTGGAGTGGGTATACAAATGTTTAGTATTTGCATCAAATCTTTTTAACTTCTTGAAAATTTGACAAAACCCATTATAATATGAACGAATTGTGTAAATATCTTGTTTCGATAATCTTTTAGAATTTTTTAACACTTCTTACGAACTTAAGTGGCGCTACAGTCCGGAATGAACATGGGACTCAAGTTACATGCCAATAGCCCGGTCTTTAGCTAACTACCTTCAGTAGCGCACTCCAAGTTGGTTGAAGTCGGTTTCTACTCCTGCGCGTCACTTAAGGCGAGGTCTTCCTATACTGCGTCTGCGAGCCGGAGTATTGGTGTCCATTCGTTCTACATGTCATAGCCGTCTAAAACGTCCAGTGCTGAGTTTTTGACCAGGGGCAGTACAGTTCGTATATGTCTTGGTCGAATCTTCTTCTCCATAGCCCGTCAACGCAAACTGGACCGAAGATTTTTTGAAGAATTTTCCTCTCGAAACGACCAAGGATTTCTTCATCCGCTTTTTATATGGTCCAAGCTTCAGCGCCGTAGACCAGGACTGGGATGATCATGATCTTATGTAGGATCTCCTTAGTAGTTCGATTGAGGGCTTAACTACTGAATTGCCTTCTAAGCCCGAAGAAACAACTGTTGACAAGAGTAATTCCTAAATTATGACGAGATGTAGTTGTCAGAGCTAGTAGAGAAGCCGAGATAGACAAAGTCCCGTACTACCTCAAAGTTATGTCTGTCGATGGTGACGTTCTGTCCAATTTGTTGGGTGTCCTTTCGTGTTGACAGCATATACTTTGTCTTACCCTCATTTACTGCTAAACCCATTTTTGCCGCTTCCTTCTCTACACTAGCAAACGTGGCTATGACATAACGTTTAGTCCTACCAACGATGTCAATATCGTCTTCGTATGCTAGAAGTTGCAACAATTTTAGGGAAATTGTGCCTCTGGTGTTGACTTGGCAGTATTGGGATGGAACAGCGAGAATTTTCTATCGTCATCCTACACAAACGGAAGAGTTTGGGCGGTACCTAAACCAAAACTAGACATGGCTCTATTTAGTGAGTCCCTATAATGCGGCTTTGAAATCGACGAATAGGTGGTGGGTGTCGATTTGGACTTCATGGTTTTTTTTCCAGGATTTGCCGAAATGTGAAATGTGTGCCAGGACTTTCCTGGCATTAAACCGCACTGATAAGGGCACGTCAGTTTGTTGGTAAACGGTTTCAGGCGTTCACATACTACGGCAGATACGATCTTGTAGGCGATGTTGAGGAGACTTATGCCTCTGTAGTAGGCGCAGTTTAGAGGGTCTCCTGTTTTGTGGATTTAATTGTGAATTTTTAACCATTTGACCATAAACAACGTTTTTTATAAAATGCGGGCGTAGGTTCAAAATTTAAGGATTTAAAATCTTTGACATACAAACGGACAGACGGTGGGACGGGCAGACAGACGTGGCTCAATCGACTCAGCTAGCGATTCTGAGTCGATCCAAATACTAAGCGGTATAAATATATAAACTATTTCTCTATGCTAGCAAACTTAAATAACATACTCCTATGGGATATGGCATAAACATACATAATACACCAAAGCTTACAGAATTTCTTGCAATTTATTTATTTATAGCATATTTTCGTATTTTAGGTTTGAAAATAAACGAAGTTCTCTTGAACATTAAAATTCCATGAAGTGGGTGCGATTGCTGGTTGTATGCAACGAAATACAAATCTGGTTCATCTTAATTATAAAATGGAACTGCAAAATTATATTGCATAGTCTTAGGCATTTTCTTTAAATTGTAATCTTCCTTTCTTATAGTATTTACATGCTACCAAAGAGTATAGAACTATATATCTACGCATCACAGCTAAAAATTTTGTAGCCGTTTCTCTCGCGGGTGGTAAGTGCGAAGGGGTAATTTCGTAGATCGTATGCGTCGGCAAGGCTGTTGTTTGATGCTGGGGTAGCAATGTGAACACTGTGGTATCAATATCAGTACCCCACATAGAAAATATTCGTGGTATGAGATGCGCACTCTATGTAGTTCTATACTCTTTGATACTACCAAAGAGTATAGAACTAGTTACATAGAGTACGTACGCATCACAGCTAAAAATGTTACATCCGTTTCAGACGCGGACGTCTGTTCGAAGCGGAAATTTCGTAGATCGTATGCGTCGGCTATGCTGTTTTTTGATGCTGGGGTAGCAATGTAAACAATGGGGTATCAATATCAGTATCCCACATAGCAAATTTTCGTTGTATAAGATGTGCACTCTATGTAGTTCTATACTCTTTGGTATACAGATGACGCATTGAGAACAAAAAACAGAAACTTTTGCTCACCAGCTTCATGGTGTGGGTGGGCGGTGTGCTCGTGCACACATGAGGAACGAAATCCGAATACAAGGTGGGCCAAAAGAGATCACCCTATTGGAAAATGCTCTTATTTTTGCAAATAGCAGCCAATGTCAAATCTGTTTTGACATTTATGGACTAGACAGATGTATAATACATTTGAACAAGCCATTTAGCGATACACTCCGCAAGAACGCGGAATAATCGAAGTGGACGATTTTTCGACAATAAATCATAATGCGGGATGAGGCTCATTTCCACCTCAGCGGGTACGTGAAAAAACTAAATTATCGCTTCTGGGGCACCGAAATCCACGAGTAATACACGCGGATCCATTACACCCGCTCAAAGTTACTGCATTGTGCGCTGTTCACGCTGGAGGATTCATCGGGCCATTATTTTTTCGGGAACTCAAACGACAACAGTGGACAGTGCGCGCTATAGGGACATTTTAACTGATTTTTTTCCGCAATTGAACGAATTAGGACTGGAGAGCATGGGGTTCCAACATGATGGAGCAACGGCAACAGTGTGTGCGAGCCACAACCGGTAATCTGAAGGCCAAAAACATAGTATGATTTCTTTTGGCCCACCCGCGTCATCTGTATGACTTTATAATCTTTGATAAAAAGTACTGCACTTGGATACACTATCTATATAGAGTACATAACGCAGCTCAACAAATAAAATAAAAATCGTGCCGAGATACGGTGAATAGATTTTTATTAGGTGAGCATTGGTAACAATAAAAATACTTTTCTTTTTTTTTTCTACGTGTAGTTTAAGATCTGACCTCAGTTTTTAATAAAAGCATTAATCGGCACTTTTGTATGTACAGGTTGTAGTCTTATCGGCACATTTTTACCCTATCCTATAGGGGTATATTAGTTTTGATACACAGATATACCCCAAAGTATATGAATCGACTCAGAACCGTAGCTGAGTCGACTTAGCCATTTCTGTTCGTTCGTCCGACCGCCCGTCCGTACGTCGCTAGCTGTCGGGCCTTAAACGTTGAGCTATAATTATGAAAATCGGTACACGTGCTCGTTGTTGCTCCCAGCAGAACAAGTGTAAACGTTTTTAAAATCCTCATAGCGGCACGCCCCCTTGTTAAAAGAACTTAACTTTTGAGCAAACCGTAAAACATTTTGAAAAAGTGTATGAACATCAAGCGTAGACATTCTAAATGTCTAGATCTCGTCCTTACGAAGTTTTTTGCCACGCCCACTTTTTGGGGTCGCTTTCAGTAAAAAACTTTTTTCTGGAAAAATTTAAGATATTCGAAAATTATTGGGATGCAAAATGATTGGCTATGATAATATAAACATTTTTGGAGGCTCTTTCCACCAAAAAAAATATTTGTATACCCTACCCCATACTATATGCAGGAAAAAAACTTTTTTTCTTGTCGATTCATAAAAGATTTTAAAATAACTATTTTGGGGATATTATTTCAATGATGGGATGGGATAGGGTATAAAACGATCCGCACACCGAATTGTAGCCTTATCATATGTTTTCTTCTTGACGTCAGTTTGGTGTTCTTTTATTCTCATGCCTAATCCGATGTAAACTTGATCCCAGCTTTCATTGTTGTCTCCTTTACAAGAAGCGATCGAGTGAAAATTGGCACAATAAAGAGAGCATTAAGCATGAGAAAAAACTGACAATGTTTACCAATGTTTTTTTTTACCAACTACCAATGTTTGTGGAATCTTCGGTATTCAGATTACTACAATAAAGTTATTGTTAGGAAATCTTGGAAGGAAGTTGAAAAAGTTATATTCATACGATAACATTCATTAATTTTCTCAGGAAATTGTTGGAGACGGCCGGGCAAATGATGAAGTTCTCCATTAATCCTGCGTTCTACATTGATTGAAAGCACTGAAAATGTTTTTAAGTTTAGACTTTTCGAATACATTTAAGGGAGTATATAACTGATCTTTATTAACAAAATGCGTTTGACGTTTAAAATGCGTTTAATATATTACTATCCCTATCACGCGAGTACGTGTAGCCATGAACGCAGCCTTAATTGTGTTAAGTTTAATCATTTGTTCATTTATATTGAAATTATGTTCGTGTCCAACATTAATGTAGTTTAAACAAAATAGTAAGTCCCCAAACATGTAAAAATCTGCAGAACAATTAGCACTGATGTTTAACTTTAAAGAATCAATAATCGATTCCTGAAGAATGTGGAACATAACCATCGAAACTTAGAAGGTCATAATAAAAAAACTTGTATTATTTAAGCAAACAATTTAATCAACTTTTAGAAGACACTTAAAAACTAGTGGTGGGTGTACGACTGGGTCGTACGCAACTTTCTCTTTCACAGCGAGTTAATTTGACGTTTTTAACAATTTGGCCCAAATACACGATAATATTTATTTCGATTAATGATGCTAGAATAGTATAGAATGCGAAATTGAAAGTAATCGGTGTTCATGTGAATAATAATGATTTTCTGTTATTGGCCAAAACTGAAATTTGAGTTTGGGGATAATTCAATTTGGCAAAATAGTTTGCCAGAAATTGATAATTTCCTTTATATGGCCTAAACGCAAAAATCCGGAGAAAACTGGGTATGCAGTTTTGTTGGAACTAATATGCTAATAGAAGTTTAATCGAAATCGTTAGAGCCGTTTTTGAGACAATTGAGGTTATGTATGATGGCCTAAAATTATGACCAAAAAAATGGTGGATACGAGGTTTGAAGAAATTCGGTCATGTCGCTTAGGCTGGAGAGACTTGTACGTACAGACGGACCGACGAACCGACAGACGGAATTCCAAAAACCACATTTTTGAGTTCCTCTATCATCGTAATGTTAGAACCAATCAAAATCTCGAGGTCGAGATTTTTCACGAAAACTTTATCATTCTTTTTATAAGAGAAAGTTAAAAAAGTTGTTTGGTCTAACCGTTAAGTATTTTGAAAAGTATATGAGCACTAAATTTAAACAATTGGTTTATAAAACCGATTTCGGTGGGAATCGTTGAATAGCTTATCCTATTCCATTCTCAAGTAAAATATCAATAAAAATTTGAAAAGGCTAAAATCGGCTTTGAGAATCGTTTAATACCCTATCCCATTCCATCGTTAAGTTAAACATCTGAAAAAAGTGGGAGTGGTATTTCCACAATGTGTTGCTCACACAGTTTATTATAACACTTTATGATTCCTCAAAACAACAATTTTTTTATCGCATATTCCATGGGTTATAACAAAATTGGCACAACATACTCGTTCGAACCAATGGGCGAGGTTTCTCACAATCATTCACGTGTGCGTGTGATCATCCTGCATGTTACGATGAAATTTACCAATAAAAGTTCACACAAATTAAATTTTACTATTAAAAAGCCTAAAATTTCGCCTAAAATTATCTGAAAGCCAAAGCAGGCAACAATCGAAAAACCAACAAATTAAACAAATACCTCGGCCAACAGAAATACGATCGGATCTTGTACATCCAAAACCAAATGTACAAACTTATGCCTAAGCTACATTACTCCATAAAAATATTTCACCAGACCCCGTTTCCAACGTTTTTCCGATTATTCTTTCAAACGTATAAACTAATTTTTGACAGGCTAAAAAACCTGGAAATAGTATTCGCAACAGAAGTAATCTACCTTCACCATGAAAAGATTTCTTAAAATTCTTACGTGAAATGCCAATGGCCTTTGGCAGAAATTTAGAAAACTTGAATTGTTTATGCAGAAAAAATATATCGACGTCTGTTTAATATCTGAAACTCAAGCAAAGAGTAGTTTTCACTTAATGATTAAAGGTTATTATGATTATCATGCTCTACATCCATCAAAAAAGGCTAGAGGTGGAGCATCACTATATATAAAAAAGTGTATCGAACATTCGATTTATTTAAAATTAAGAGTCGAAACAATGCAAGTTTGCTCTATATAAGTCAAAAGCAGACAATCCTTTCTGAAGACATCTTCTATTTGCTGCCCTCCACGGTGCAAGGTTGAGCAAATTGACTTTGAAAACTTGCTTAATTCTTTTGGACAGCGTTTTATCATCGGAGGGGACTTTAATGCAAAACATACATTCTGGGGATCTAGATGCATATCACAGAAAGGTAGGATGCTTGTAGGTAGAAAGAACAATTTTATTCTACTCGAAAACCAATTTACTGACGTTACAAAAATACCGGGTTTGATCGATTTTTCCATTGTAATGCTTTGATCTTTGCTCTGATCATTCTTCGGTTATTCTAACAATGCGAGAATCAATCATTCGAGATGAAAACCCACCTAAACTAACAAACGGAAAAACCAACTGGGAAGGCTTCAAATACGACATTGAACATATGAGAAGGCTACAATCTACTGTGTGGATCGTTTTATACATTATCTCATCCCATCCTTAAAACAAAAACTTCCTCAAAATGTCGGCTGTTTGGCGATGAAATATAGAAAATTTTATTTTCAGACAGCTTATCAAAATCATTTATGGTTCGACAAAAAACGCCGATATTCGCCTGGTTATGCTATGAGGTAGTACATATATTGAAATGGTTTTTTTTTTATGAATACGCCTCCAAAAAGTGGGCGTGTCTTGAAGTGATTTATGGAAGAAATTTTTATATTAACAGAACCAATGATTTTGTATCAACATTTTTTTCGAAATGTTTAAAATTTTTCCGAAAAATGTTTTTAATAAAAACGCCCCCAAAAAGGCGGCGTGGCAAACAACTTTGTATGAACAAAATATTGACATTTTGAGTGTCTAGATATGTTGTCCAGACACTTTTTCAGTATCTCTAACAGTTTGGCCAACTATGTTTTTCTTAAAAGGGGGCGTGGCAGTGGGCGGATTTCAAAAATGTTTACACTACCTAGCTAAATTATTTCACTATGTTACAAACTGTGTATAAAAACTGATATACCCCTATGGGATAGGTTATACAAATAATATTTGACTGAGTATATCGCTTAGATCCCCATTATAATTGGAAGCCGCGGTTGACTCCTTTATCGATTATCGGTTGAGTAACAAGCTATCAAATTCGATTAAAAACTTTAAAAACCCTGCAGTACAAACTTTTCTGCAAAGCTTAACCGCTGGAAAAGAATCGAATTATTCACTTTGGAAAGCCATTAAAGTATTTAAACTAAGATAGTGGAAAGTCGCAGAAGTGATTATGGTTCTCAAACCAGAATAAAACCGAATGAAAAAAAATCTTACAGACCTATTTCACTTTTTCGAATAATTTCAAAAGTTTTTGAAAGGATATTACTCGGTCGCGTACACCCCATTATTGATCTGAAACGCTTTTTACCTGACCATCAATTTGGGTTTAAAAGTAATCATTCGACTGTGGACCAGCTCATCGAATTACTGATGTATGAGAAAGCTTTGGAAGAAAATAAAATTTGCTGAGTCGTATTTCTTGACGTATCGCAAGCATTTAAGAAGGTCTGGCAATACTTCAATACAAATTAAGACAAGTTAAGTTCTACCTGAGAAATTATATAAATTCCTTGTCTGGTATTTTGAGCGTTGACTCCTCTGTGTGAAACTTGGAAACGAATATTAAGAATTCAAAGAAATATTGGCGGAGTTCCCCGAGAAAGCGCCCTTGGACCACTCTTGTACGACCTATTTTTTTTTTATAATTTACACGTACTCAAGACAGAATAAAACAGCTAAATATAAGCTTACAGCGCCCACTAAGGGCCGATAAGTTAGATTAAGTAAACCAGTTATTGATAAGTTAGATTTAAGCATTTTTGTCTAGTAGTAAGTTAATATTTTAAGTAAATAAAAAATGAGTTTGAAAGTTAAAAAAAATACCCTTTATATGTTACCACAGTACGAGCGTTAGAGAAGGAGAAGAAAGAGAGTGGTAGGAAAGATTTTGGATGTAGTGGAGACTTAACTCCATGGGTGTGGTGTCCGACCGAACTAGAAGCGGGGAGTCACTTTTTCTTGTGTTCGTTAAATTTGAAGAAATTCAAGATGGTGTGCATACTTTTAGGTATTACACCGACCTTTTTTATTTCTCTTTTTAAATGAAAGTGAAATGGATTTTGGCCGGGATTGAACGCGGAACCTTCCACTCAACAGTCGAGCACATTACCACTACACCGCGGCCACCCCAACAAACAAACGATACAATAGTTACCACGTTTGCTGACGATACAGATATACTAGCAGTTGGCACTACAATAGAGGAAACAAATATGAAATTACAAATGCTCTTAATGAGGTTAATGAATGGACAAAATCCTGGCGGATTGCAGTTAACGAGAGCAAATCGATTCATGTAGATGTTTCCTATAAACAAACAAACAATTTGCCAGTATTTCTCAATAATGTTCGAGTCCCTTTTGCAAATGAAGCGAGATATGATGATATATGACTGGGTATGACACTCAATGCAAAATTAAAATGGAAGTTGCATGTTGAAAAGAAATGCGAAGAACTTAAAAATAAATACAGAGAATTGTACTGGTTACTCGGAAAATATTCGAATCTTAACCTTGATAATAAGTTGCTGTTATACAAGCAAGTGCTATAGCCTACAACCTTCTTACAACAAAATGTTAAGATCCTTCGTCAATTCACCGTGATATATAAGGAATGGAGAAATGAGCAGAGATCTGGGTATTCCCGCGGTTAAAGATGAAACGAAAAATTTTGAAAGTAAAGATAAAAAACGTTTATTGGGACACGTTGCTACGAAAATCCCTGTGGCGATCTGTCAAACACAGATCACTCACTCGAAGATTCGCAACTTCTCGTATGGGTACTACGAGAGCCCCGTTGACTCAGCGTGCGGGGTGGGTTCGAATTTCGTGTTCACACGAAATTTTAAAAAAATTTTTGGACGCCACGTAATTAATTTTCGGGAAATTATGAAACCTGAAAATTAAAAAAAAAAACGAAACCGATGAAATGAAAGGAAAATATTTTACCCACGTTAAATTTTATTATGACGAACTCTGTGGTTGATACTAAGTATATCAACAAAGGATGATGGCGGACCACAAAGATGGCCCCCGAACGAAATTTTCTCCCGAAATTTAACAAACAAATTAATTTAAAACGGGTCGCGTGTCCCGTCCTTTCTCGGGAAATTCTATCGGCTACGGAACAACCAACTGATTTTGCACTATTCTGCACAACTCGAATTTTCACTATTAAAACTCTACTTATCTTTTTCCTTCTTTTCCTCCTTTACTCCTCCGCTCTTCTGTTCTTCCTGCTTTTCCTACTCTTCTTCCTTCTTACCTACTCCATATCCTTATTTTCTTCTCTTCCTGTCGCGCAGGGCTTATAATCGCGAAAAAAAACAATTTCAAAACACAATCGGAAACACTTTCTGCCCTTTGGCTGGAAAGCGTGTTTGCGCTTACTTGTTTCGAGATACCCGCGTTCATAAGTGACTGGTCTTACTGCGCGTTTTAACGCATCGACGTGGGGTATTTCCCCAACGCGTGCTATCGCTGCCAGACACCTCACACTTGCGCACTCCAATTGGATATACCAATTGGATTTTTACAATCACACCTGTTTTTCTATAGGAAAACCCCGGTGTCAATACAGGACAACTATTTCCTGTCAATCCAACATTTTCCCAGAATACCTATGTTTGATTGACCGCGACCAATCCAAAAACCGAACGACCCGAACTATGGTGGAGAATTTTATATATCCGAAGGAGGGCACCTCACTTCCTCAGAAGAAGTGAACTTTGAGGAAGTAGGAAAAAATGAACTGTCAAAAAAAAAAAACATTCCGCGAACTGTCCCCTTCGACCGCCGTAGCACTCCTCTATAGCACTCATTATACCTGATGGTTGCATTACCAATTCTAAAGGTCGTGGACGGAACGTGGATTTTGCACTATTCTGCACTACTCGAATTTTCACTATTAAACTCTATCGTTTTCCTTCTTTTCCTCCTTTCTTCCTCCGCTCTTCTGTTCTTCCTGCCCTTTCCTACTCTTTTTCCTTCTTACCTTCTCCATATCCTTATTTTCTTCTCTTCCTGTCGCGCAGGGCTTATAATCGCGAAAAAAAAAACAATTTCAAAACACAATCGCAAACACTACTTTTCCATGAAATTTTTGTATTTACATATCTTTAAAAAAACGCACGTTTAACCGCTCCGCTAGATATACAAGAAGTGGAATCGATCCCGTTTATGCATTCACACGCATACATTCACACTTAGTAATCTCCACATGTAAGCCCAATGCAACTTCTAACACTTTCTGCCCTTTGGCTGGAAAGCGTGTTCGCGCTTACTAGTTTCGAGATACCCGCATTCATAAGTGACTGGTCTTACTGCGCGTTTTAACGCATCGACGTGGGGTATTTCCCCAACGCGTGCTATCGCTGCCAGACATCGAAGGAGGCACCTCACTTCCTCAGAAGCAGTGAACTTTGAGGAAGTACGAAAAAATGAACTGTCAAAAAAAAAACATTCCGCGAACTGTCCCCTTCGACAGCCGCTTGCCGTTTTGACAGCTAACGGATAATGTGACAGCTGCCTTTGGCCACTTTCACATTTGTCATTTAACTGTCTTTCGAGATGATGTGATATGTCTTTGGTGTCCATGTGTGTGTATTAAGTTTATTGAGAGTCAACTTTTCGGACCGCTCCTGTCCGATTCTGACCAGTGGCTGATGGAACCCTGGCTGCCCGCCACTTCCTTTAAAGTCTGGATTTGCAACCGCAAAGAAAAGAGGGAACGGAGGGATTTAAGGGGAATAAGAGAGTGAGCCTTGTTGCGGTAAAATTTACCGTAACAACGTTAACACAACGGTCATCCAAATTTTTTACGAAACAAATTTATTGCGGCGTCTTCAAAGAACTAAGCCCTTAGATTTGGCAATTACAAACCGCTCTATAAAGTGTGAAAAAAGCAGGAACTCTCAAAGGAAAGTAACCTGCTAAACACTCCTTATTCGTGATAAAAAAATTTCTAGATAAGTCGCATACTTAGTTGCAATACAAATACAAAAATGGTGGCCGCTTTATTTAGGGTTAAAGTCTCACACTACTTTAAGCACGTGCTCATCGTGTCTTTTGAGATTTCCACCAGCCCACGAAAAAAAAAATAACTTGTGCTTGTGCGTGTGTACTTCTCGCACAATGGCGGGACCTTTTGTTTTTTTGCCGAATCTGAAAGGCGAACTTGAGATAATTTGAGATACAATTTGTCGAATGATTTGTTAGATTATCACGAGAGGGGGCCATTAAAAAATCATTAAGGTATTGCTACGAATGGGAACCCCGAACGCAGACCTTCTGCGAAGCAGTTCATTGCACTAACCATCGCGCCACTGAGTCCGATGTATTTTTTAGGTAAACGACCACATGGGCGTAAGTCAAAATGATGTATCGGCGAAATCCAATTCTTTTTTCTTACATTACTTCTATCTTCTTCGAACAAAGCATCAAAACTTTTTTGTATTTTACTAAACTTTTGCCAAAAGTCGTTTTTTTTTTAATAAAACGACCATTGGGCATGACAAAAATCTTTATATGGATGAAATATAGACAATCACATAGTCTTAATATCTTGCTCAGATACTTTTTTAAAATTTCTAAAAAAAAGGGACATGGTAGTAGGCGGATTTTGAAAATTCGTACAATTGAGTTGGGATAGAAGGTACATTCTACTCAACATCAGGGGTAGCTGAAAACAAATCTTTGAATTTCTGAATTTCGTAAATCTTCCAAATATTGACATTTCTTGTATTTCGTTAAAAAGAAAAGGAAATATATAATTTATATATAAGACTAGGAAATAATGAAAGCTTTTTAATGCCGTAATAACATTTTAAAACCAGTCGAAAGATTTGGCTGATAGGTAAACAAAGTTTTCCTATTTTTAGAACCAAAGAAAAATTGTTTATTTTTATGAACATTTTCAGAGTTTTGGAGAAAAATCGAAAAACCTACTTTAAAAGTACCCTATACCATAGGGGTTCATTAGTTTCGGTAGATAATTTGTAACAAAGAGAAATAATTTAGGTAGATATAACTTAAACTGTATGGATCTTCTTAGAATCGCCGACCTACACATTAAAGATATTGCTTTATGCAGCGGTAAGACTAAAGGACTGCAAAGCTGTGTGCCCACAACAGACTATATCACACCCACACTAAGCTTCAAGAAAGCTTTCACGTAGGTTTTCCTACCAGAGCTCAGTGGAAGGAGAACAAAGTAGTGAAAGATTTCGACACGGTCGTCTACACTGACGGGGCTAAGATGAACTGTGGCCATCAACTCGGCTATTATATCCTCCAAGCTAGTACAGGCATGCAGGAACAAACTTGGGGAACGCTTCTGGGTCACACTACTCTGGGTCCCAGGCTACAGTGCAAGAGAAAGATTGCGTGCATCAGACTTACCATTCTTCGACAACCTTAGCGATATCTCGGGTAAAAGGATAAAATATCTAAACCTCACAGGTTGGATCTAGAGCTTGTATCACATCCACAATAATCATCATAACACACGTCACACGAGTCGTGGTAACAAAAAAGAAGACTCTCTAAACTGTGACAACTACAGAGGTATAAGGACATGTAGAACGAATGGACACCAATACTCCGGCTCGCAGAGTCTTCGATTCCCAGCCAGACATCGGACGCAGTAGAGGAAGACCTCGCCTTAAGTGGCGCGTACAAGTAGAAACCGACCTCAACTAACTTGGAGTGCGCAACTGGAGGCGCAGGTTAAGGCCCAGGTTCATTCCGGACTGTAGCGCCACTTAAGTAAGTAAGTAAGTAAGTGTTTGACATTTCGCGTAGATTGAAGGAAAATCAGATGTGTTTTAAATCTGATCCTTTGCTAAGTTTAACTTAAACTTTAATCTGCAACTTATTTTTGTATCACTCAAAAGCTATACTGTATCTATGTAAGATTTATGTTTTGTATTAGAAAACAGGCCTTAATTAAGCAAATTTCAATTACCTTACTAATTTTAAAAAGAAATACAATTCCAACATTAAAATTTAAAGACAACACAAATTAACATCAGCTGTAACAAATATCATATTAATGTTGTGCTCAAATTCTCAATATAAATACATTGTCGCTTTCGGTTTCATTCCATTTGATACTGTATAACAAAACATTTGCTATTGATGTCGATGTTGATACTGCTGAGTCAACCATTTTTTGGTTTTATGGTTTTGAATAAATCATATGATCTCCTCTTTGTTATTTTTAGACAATTCGTTAGCACGTCAATTCTGCTCAGTATTCTTGTAATTCCGGGTTCTTTAATCAATACAATAATCTTTTAAAACTTCGGATCAATTAAAACACTAAATTGATAAACAAACACGATGCTCTGGAGTGAGGGTAATATAAAGAATTTTATTATACATCTTGTTTTAAATTGACCCGCATTTTACTAAGACATTGAGTCATAACGATTGTTCAACTTCTGACCAAGGTTATTTTACATTTAGCGAAGTCGAAACACATAAATACATAATGCATATGCGTATACAATAAAATGCGTTTCTAATTAAAAATGGGTTCGATTATGAAAAATGGTCATTGGACATAAGAGTAAAATATGTTTGTATATAAGTGAGCGGTAATTGATCATGAAAAACACAGATTATTCGGATTGACCTCAACATTAGACTAGTCAATCGAAAAGACACGTTACATTTCATTGAAAGACTTTATAACGACGAATAAATCAATTTCTTGTTCAGGCACTTTTTAAAAAATTTCTTATAGTTTTACTAAAAATATGGTCTGTATCTGATGGGAGCAGTTTAAAGTTCATGTCTGCAACAATGGATGGTAGATTTATTTTGATCCAAATTAAACGGTTAAGAATTTGGACTTTTTGTTTGTTTACAATATAAATGTCAAATTTAGTAAGAACGTCTTTTTGGTGAATTGGCAAATGAGCTCATTTGAATTTCAGTGAGAACGTATTAATGAGCTTTTTCTTAAGATTTACATATTGAGGACTATAAATTCCATTTATTCCAGATTTTTTTTGAATTCATACTCATAATGTATTTTAGAGTATAAAAATTAATACATATATCGAATAAAACTGATTAATGAGACTGAAATTAATTTGACGCGATTTTATTAACAAATGTTTTCTCAAAAGGTTGTATCCCCTTAATCTAAGCGTATTACAATAATATCATCAATTCCTATATTCTGACCAAACTTAAGTTTTTTTTATTTATCCTAAAGCAATAAAATATGCCAAAAACGTTAAACCTTTTATCAATAGTGTATTAAATGAACACATTTACTTGCACCTTTCTAAGATCGGCCTATAAAATAGGTAATAAAACATTTCAGAAAAACGCGTTTTTTATCTTCCCTCATTTTTGATTTGTTAAATTTTGTCTTTGCAAACGATTAGGACCGACAACCGGGTTGAATAACCGACTAATAAATTGTTTTTTACCCTATCCCATAGAAGATAAGTTTTCACATTAAGTTTGTAACATAGTGAAATAATTTCAAAGTATATGGATCGACTCAGAATCGCTAGCTGAGTCGATTTAGCAATATCTTTCTTTATGTCTGTCTGTCTGTCCGTTCTTCCGTCCGTCTGTGTATCGCAAATTTTTGGGCCTTAAATTATGAGCTAGAGTTTCGAAAATTGGTATATAGACTCTCTATCCGACGAAGCAGAACAACAACCGCCCACCGGCTGGCACTTCGTAAGGTTCAGACTCAAACCGTTTTGAGACACCATATGGTAAAACTATTTAGGTCAGTTTTTAGTGAAAGCGAATCGCTAAGATCTCTTACACATTTGACTTTTTTCCTACCATCAGCATATATCAATATTTTGCTCTCTCGAATACAAGCTCTTACATCATTAATAACAAGTATAAATAAAATAATAAATGCAACAAAAGGTTTGGATTGAGAACATCTAAATTTTACCTGATAAGTTCTACATGAGAAATTCGTTACATTATCTGTGCTGTTATTCTTATCCTGAGCTTGTAACATAGAGAAATATTTAAGCTAGGTATACCTCAAAGAATATGGATTGACTCAGAATCGCTAAAATCGACATCAAGTCATGCCTGTCTGTCCGTCCATCTGTAATTCAACGGTTCTAAGGCCTTAAATTTTGGTACATGTGAACCTTGTACGTACTGTTCGAACATGTGTAAAAATTTTCAAAATCCGCCCACTGCTACGCCCACTTTTTAGAAAAACGTTATTTTTGGCTAAACGGTAGGGAATATTAAAAAAAACATATGTAGTCCACTTGAATATATTATATTTTGTCCATTTGAGGTTTTTCGCCACGCCCATTTTTTAAGGGCGTTTCAGGCGAAAACGTAGTTTTTGGTCGAACCATACACGATTTTGATAAACTGTCGGCACATAACGTTGTAACATTTGCTATATTTCATCTCCATAAAGCACATATTTGAGGAATATTAATTTTAAGGATGGGGTGTACAAAACGATCCACACAGTGGATTGTAGCCTTCAAATACGTTTATACCCTATCCCATAGGGGTATATTACTTTTGATAAATAGTGAAATAATTTAGCTAGGGTTCATTAGTTTCGGTAGATAATTTGTAACAAAGAGAAATAATTTAGGTAGATATAACTTAAACTGTATGGATCTTCTTAGAATCGCCGACCTACACATTAAAGATATTGCTTTATGCAGCGGTAAGACTAAAGGACTGCAAAGCTGTGTGCCCACAACAGACTATATCACACCCACACTAAGCTTCAAGAAAGCTTTCACGTAGGTTTTCCTACCAGAGCTCAGTGGAAGGAGAACAAAGTAGTGAAAGATTTCGACACGGTCGTCTACACTGACGGGGCTAAGATGAACTGTGGCCATCAACTCGGCTATTATATCCTCCAAGCTAGTACAGGCATGCAGGAACAAACTTGGGGAACGCTTCTGGGTCACACTACTCTGGGTCCCAGGCTACAGTGCAAGAGAAAGATTGCGTGCATCAGACTTACCATTCTTCGACAACCTTAGCTATATCTCGGGTAAAAGGATAAAATATCTAAACCTCACAGGTTGGATCTAGAGCTTGTATCACATCCACAATAATCATCATAACACACGTCACACGAGTCGTGGTAACAAAAAAGAAGACTCTCTAAACTGTGACAACTACAGAGGTATAAGGACATGTAGAACGAATGGACACCAATACTCCGGCTCGCAGAGTCTTCGATTCCCAGCCAGACATCGGACGCAGTAGAGGAAGACCTCGCCTTAAGTGGCGCGTACAAGTAGAAACCGACCTCAACTAACTTGGAGTGCGCAACTGGAGGCGCAGGTTAAGGCCCAGGTTCATTCCGGACTGTAGCGCCACTTAAGTAAGTAAGTAAGTAAGTGTTTGACATTTCGCGTAGATTGAAGGAAAATCAGATGTGTTTTAAATCTGATCCTTTGCTAAGTTTAACTTAAACTTTAATCTGCAACTTATTTTTGTATCACTCAAAAGCTATACTGTATCTATGTAAGATTTATGTTTTGTATTAGAAAACAGGCCTTAATTAAGCAAATTTCAATTACCTTACTAATTTTAAAAAGAAATACAATTCCAACATTAAAATTTAAAGACAACACAAATTAACATCAGCTGTAACAAATATCATATTAATGTTGTGCTCAAATTCTCAATATAAATACATTGTCGCTTTCGGTTTCATTCCATTTGATACTGTATAACAAAACATTTGCTATTGATGTCGATGTTGATACTGCTGAGTCAACCATTTTTTGGTTTTATGGTTTTGAATAAATCATATGATCTCCTCTTTGTTATTTTTAGACAATTCGTTAGCACGTCAATTCTGCTCAGTATTCTTGTAATTCCGGGTTCTTTAATCAATACAATAATCTTTTAAAACTTCGGATCAATTAAAACACTAAATTGATAAACAAACACGATGCTCTGGAGTGAGGGTAATATAAAGAATTTTATTATACATCTTGTTTTAAATTGACCCGCATTTTACTAAGACATTGAGTCATAACGATTGTTCAACTTCTGACCAAGGTTATTTTACATTTAGCGAAGTCGAAACACATAAATACATAATGCATATGCGTATACAATAAAATGCGTTTCTAATTAAAAATGGGTTCGATTATGAAAAATGGTCATTGGACATAAGAGTAAAATATGTTTGTATATAAGTGAGCGGTAATTGATCATGAAAAACACAGATTATTCGGATTGACCTCAACATTAGACTAGTCAATCGAAAAGACACGTTACATTTCATTGAAAGACTTTATAACGACGAATAAATCAATTTCTTGTTCAGGCACTTTTTAAAAAATTTCTTATAGTTTTACTAAAAATATGGTCTGTATCTGATGGGAGCAGTTTAAAGTTCATGTCTGCAACAATGGATGGTAGATTTATTTTGATCCAAATTAAACGGTTAAGAATTTGGACTTTTTGTTTGTTTACAATATAAATGTCAAATTTAGTAAGAACGTCTTTTTGGTGAATTGGCAAATGAGCTCATTTGAATTTCAGTGAGAACGTATTAATGAGCTTTTTCTTAAGATTTACATGTTGAGGACTATAAATTCCATTTATTCCAGATTTTTTTTGAATTCATACTCATAATGTATTTTAGAGTATAAAAATTAATACATATATCGAATAAAACTGATTAATGAGACTGAAATTAATTTGACGCGATTTTATTAACAAATGTTTTCTCAAAAGGTTGTATCCCCTTAATCTAAGCGTATTACAATAATATCATCAATTCCTATATTCTGACCAAACTTAAGTTTTTTTTATTTATCCTAAAGCAATAAAATATGCCAAAAACGTTAAACCTTTTATCAATAGTGTATTAAATGAACACATTTACTTGCACCTTTCTAAGATCGGCCTATAAAATAGGTAATAAAACATTTCAGAAAAACGCGTTTTTTATCTTCCCTCATTTTTGATTTGTTAAATTTTGTCTTTGCAAACGATTAGGACCGACAACCGGGTTGAATAACCGACTAATAAATTGTTTTTTACCCTATCCCATAGAAGATAAGTTTTCACATTAAGTTTGTAACATAGTGAAATAATTTCAAAGTATATGGATCGACTCAGAATCGCTAGCTGAGTCGATTTAGCAATATCTTTCTTTATGTCTGTCTGTCTGTCCGTTCTTCCGTCCGTCTGTGTATCGCAAATTTTTGGGCCTTAAATTATGAGCTAGAGTTTCGAAAATTGGTATATAGACTCTCTATCCGACGAAGCAGAACAACAACCGCCCACCGGCTGGCACTTCGTAAGGTTCAGACTCAAACCGTTTTGAGACACCATATGGTAAAACTATTTAGGTCAGTTTTTAGTGAAAGCGAATCGCTAAGATCTCTTACACATTTGACTTTTTTCCTACCATCAGCATATATCAATATTTTGCTCTCTCGAATACAAGCTCTTACATCATTAATAACAAGTATAAATAATATAATAAATGCAACAAAAGGTTTGGATTGAGAACATCTAAATTTTACCTGATAAGTTCTACATGAGAAATTCGTTACATTATCTGTGCTGTTATTCTTATCCTGAGCTTGTAACATAGAGAAATATTTAAGCTAGGTATACCTCAAAGAATATGGATTGACTCAGAATCGCTAAAATCGACATCAAGTCATGCCTGTCTGTCCGTCCATCTGTAATTCAACGGTTCTAAGGCCTTAAATTTTGGTACATGTGAACCTTGTACGTACTGTTCGAACATGTGTAAAAATTTTCAAAATCCGCCCACTGCTACGCCCACTTTTTAGAAAAACGTTATTTTTGGCTAAACGGTAGGGAATATTAAAAAAAACATATGTAGTCCACTTGAATATATTATATTTTGTCCATTTGAGGTTTTTCGCCACGCCCATTTTTTAAGGGCGTTTCAGGCGAAAACGTAGTTTTTGGTCGAACCATACACGATTTTGATAAACTGTCGGCACATAACGTTGTAACATTTGCTATATTTCATCTCCATAAAGCACATATTTGAGGAATATTAATTTTAAGGATGGGGTGTACAAAACGATCCACACAGTGGATTGTAGCCTTCAAATACGTTTATACCCTATCCCATAGGGGTATATTACTTTTGATAAATAGTGAAATAATTTAGCTAGCTGAGTCGATTAAGCCATGTCCTGTCCGTCAGTCCGTCCGTCCATCTGTAGGTAACCGGTTTTTGGGCCTTACATTTTGAGCTAGGTTAATGAACTTTGGTACATGTGATCCTCGTATGTGCAGTTCGAGCATGTGTAAAATTTTTTAAAATCCGCACACTGCCACGCCCCCTTTTTAGTAAAACGTAATTTTAGGCCAAACCGTTCAAAATTTTGAAAAAGTGTCTGAACAAGATATCTGGACAATGCTTCATCTATACAAAGTTTTTACCACGCCCACTTTTTGGGGGCGTTTTTAATAAAGAACCTTTTTCGGTAAATAATTGGTTTTGGCAATGCAAACATTTCTTCCATTTTTACCCACTTTTTGGAGACTTTTTCATACAAAAATCATTTGTATACCCTACACCATACCATGTGAAGGAGAAAAGCGTTGTTTTTGGTCGAGCCATATAACTTTTTGATAAACTGCGTGGACAATATGTTGCTATAATTTCAAGTTTAACATTTCTTTGCCATAAAACCTACATTTACGGGATATTAATTTAAAGGATGGGATAGGATAGGGTATAAAACGATAAACACGGTGGGTTGTAGCCTTCTCATATGTTTTTTTTTTATTTATTTAATACTTTCCATTATATTATATGTATACATATTTGAAGCATATAGTCGGTGGAAAAACTATGTGCAAGTTAAATGATTGTCAAATCATCCTATACTGATAATAAGTTGGACCAGTTTATTTTAGTACCTTTATGGCACTGCTCTTGTGACCAAAATAAAATAATATATTCCTACCACTTGTCTGTATACAATAGACAAAATGTATTCGTAATCGCTATAATTTGATTATTTAATTCAATTATACATTTATGTATACCCAGATTTGTTTGATCGTATTAAACTGCAAATGTGGTGTACTCCATATGTAGTATATAAGGTGAAAAAAAGAGAGTGTTTTTGTATACAAATAGCTCATGTGTTTCTTAGGCTATACTATTCCGTTGAACGATAAGCCTTGATAAGTTTTACCTTTACTAAACTGGTTGCTATAAATAAAGACGCGAACGAAATATCGACATCAATCGAAACATATCAAAGAAACATCAAACATCAAACAGCGATACAATGGTAATCGCATTAATTCCTTTTTATACAGAAGCAGTTCAATTAAAACACTATAAATGTTCTTTCAGAAATTAGTCATCGCGGTAGTTTGTCTAGCCGTATCTGCTTTGGCTGATGTTTCTCACTTGACACAAACTGGATATGTGTACAATGTTCCATCGCCAGCATTTGAACTACCAGCAGCCCCAGTCAAAGAATATTTGCCTCCAACTACAATAGCGCCAATCATTCAAGCCCCGGGACCTGAGTACCTGCCCCCTGTTCCAGCACCAATCGTCCCAGTTGCTCCTTCAAATGAGTACCTGCCACCAAGTTTACCTGAACCAGTCTCAGAAATTGTTTCAGAATCAATTCCTGAACCAGTAAGAGAATATCTTCCGCCTTCGGAAGCTCAAGCTGAAGTAGTACCTGAATCTGTTGGATATACGTACGAAGCCCCAGCAACCAGATTTATTTTCTAGACTAATCATAATCTGTTTTAATATTTGCCAATATAAATTATATAAATTAAAATAATAGAAAAACATAAGACAAGATAACTATTCGCTATCAGAATCTCTCAAACCTTATTCTATTCCATTTTCAGTAGCATGAATCTCTCAAAGTAATATTTATTGCAACATATGTAGTTGTTGATGTAAAACATAGAGCATTTTAAGGAAGACACTTCGATTATTTTTTGAAATCATTCAGTGGGCATCACTATGTTAAAGTAATAGTATCTAAAATGTTCAGATACTCAATATGAAAACTTATCCGCTGGAATTTGCTCTGGGATTTTAATGTTAAATGTAAAATGCTGTTAAATGTTGTTGGAAGTCTGATTTAATTTGAATTATAAATATAAAGAATTAGAATTAATTACTATAAAATTAACAATTGAAAATTCATCGTACTGTATCGAAATGCTCTGAGGTTTTATAGCCTTTCGATATAAAAAATACTCTGTTGCTCTCAATGAAATATTTATATTCGGAGATTTTAATTTAACCAACCTAAAATGGCATATAGAAATAGAGAAGAAGTCAACATAATATAATGTTGAAGAATTTGGACGATCTCATGACAGTACTTTGATTGAAAATATATTCCTTTCTGGAATTTCTCAAGTAAATGGCATTGTGAATGGGAGAAAGCGCTGCGCTGATCTGGTGTTTACATACTGCTTCGATTCATTTGGCTCAAGAAAACGTTCATATATATGAAAATAGCAGAGAAATGATATTATCTTTTAAAATTTTGACTGGATAAAATATCTTATATCCAGTGATGTCAATATTTGTACCGTTGAACTGTATACCATTTTGTGTACCTAATTCTGTTGCAATTTTATACATAGCTGGTATCATAGAAAATTAATGCAAGATAGAGAATTAATTTTGCTATATGCCTCAAAGTATATGGACCGACTCAGAATCGCTAGCTGTCAGTCCGTCCGTCACGAGGTCCGTCCATCTGTAGGTCACTGATTTTTATGGATTACATATTGAGCTAGGATAATGAAATTTTATATATGGGATCCTTGTCCCTGCCTTGTCCACCCACTACAACGCCCCCTTTTTAGAAAAAAAAAACCTAGTTTTCGACGAAACGGTAAGGAATATTGCGGTATTGTGTGAACATCATGTTAGGCAATCTTAATGCCTATATTTCATGAATAAAAATTGTTTTGCTACGGCAAATTTTTGGTGGGGCTTCTTCAAAAACCATTTGTATACCATGCGCCATACCATATGCAGGATAAAAACGTTGTTTTTTGTCGAACCATACAAGATTTTATAAAATGTCTGAACAATATGTTGTGGCAATGTTATTTTAAACATTAAGTTGTCATAAAGTCCACATTTGGGCATATTATGCTTATAGGTCTTATAGATCTGAAGTTATTTACATCGTCCATTTTTCCTTTTTTTGTGTATTAGTATGATTGCACTTTGCTTCCACTGTGATGGTATTTTTTGTTTTGAAATAATGGAGTTGAATAACTTTGTCAGAATAGGTGTAAGGGCTTTTCGTCCGTATTTTATCATCTCTGCATCTATGCCGTCGTTACCAGTGCATTTATCTGTTTTTAAATTGTCCATAGCGGAGGTAATTTCAGTTTCATCAAAATATTTTGAGTAAGTTAGGTTGTGCTCCGTAATTTCTTGTTCTGAAATGTGTTTGTCGATTTGAATAAGGACTCCAAGTAGATCGTCGCTGTTTCGTTAATGTCTATTCAATTTGTAGTATCTTTGTTATTATTTTTGAATGATATTATCCATTGTTTGTCATTGTTTAGGTAATTTTTTGTCTTTTTTATTGCTTTTGTATTGGTAAATACGTCTTTGATAGTTCTTTCGTTGTAATCTTGTTCTTGATTAGTTCGCATTTCTCGCTGTTGTCAAGGTTCATTGTGTTTCTCAAGTTTTCCCTTTTGTTTATTAGATTTTTTTGTGTTTTCTAAAACTTTGTCAATTTTTGTGGCTTTTGTTTTCATGTTTATTTTTTGTTATTACTTTAAGTTTGTTATAAATATTCTGAGTTTTCTTTGGTTCCGCTCTAATGTCCTGTGATTTATTGTTATTTTTCCTCTTAGCATTCGGTGGTGTTTTATTATGGATACATCACTTAAGGTGTTCCGTTTATTTGTCAGTATAAGGTCTATTTCGTTTCTTGTATTCCCGTCTGGTGATATTCATGTCCACTTGTTTGCGTCCTTTTTTTCAAAGCATGTATTTCCGACTGTTAAGTTCATTTCGTGTATCCATTTCGTTAGTTTAACACCTCGTCGATTTCATTGTCCATATCCAAATGATCCTATAAGTTGTTCGTCATCATTTCGCTGAATAAATTTTTGCGTTAAAGTCATAGAATATATTTATTTCTTCGTCTGATGCTTTATTTGTCAGTGCATAAACTTGTATGATCGTTAGTTTTGTTTTATAAATATTATTCTGAGTGCACAAATTCTCTCATTAAAAAAATGTCAATTATTTTGCTTTTAAGGAACTTTTTAATAAGGAAACCTACCGAATATAGTCCTTTGGTTTGTCCTATATAGCAGAATATATCTTTCTTGTTTTCAATGATTTTTCGTCCATAAATTTTTGTTTCTGAAAGTCCTATAATGATTTTTAGGGCTTACATTTTGAGCTAGGATAATGAAATTTTGTATATGGGATCCTTGCCCCTGCCTATAGAACAGTTTTAATTTTTTTTTAATTCGCCCACTGCAACGCACTCTTTTTTAAAAAAAACACCTAGTTTTTGGCGAATCGGTAAGGAATATTGCGGTACTGTGTGAACAACATATTAGACAATCTTAATGCCTATATTTCATGAATAAAAATTGTTTTGCTACGCCAAATTTTTGGTGGGGCTTCTTCTTGTATACCATGCGCCATACCATATGCAGGATAAGAAAGTTGTTTTTTGTCGAACCATACAGGATTTTATAAAATGTCTGAACAATATGTTGTGGCAATGTCATTTTAAATATTAACTTGTCATAATGCCCACATTTTGGCCATATTAATTTTAAGGATGGGATCAGATATGTTATAAAACGATTCGCGCAGCGGATTGTAGCCTTGGCATATGTTTATTAAATTACTATTTTTATATATACGTACTTACTGCAGAACGATTAATTAAGCGATCGTTCTTTGAATGGGTAGAAAAACGCAAAAAATGTATGTTTCAGCCATTTTTGTGAACATTAAATACTACACAAAGGATCGTTTTAAAATTGTTTGTTTTTTGTATTACGTGTCAAATTATTTTTTTTTAACACATATGTCGAATAACCAGATCATAAATTTACAAATTCAATTTATTTACTTTTTACAAACAAAACCTTAATTTTTTTGACTTGAAAATTATCGCACTCGTTATGGAAATTCTTCACAAATAGCAGTAGCTCTCAAATTGTATAGCACTAAGCACATTCTTTTTTTTTGTCACTATGTGTCGCTTTTGAACTTTTCCAATCGTCAATTGCCTGAAGGATCGTGTACAATTTCTAATCGACGTTACTGTCATTTTCCATTTTGGTAGTATTGCCTTATAAACTTCGATAGTAAGGAAACCAGATGTCAACAGTGAAAAGTGAGATGTCAAATAGTTTAATGTCAGATTATTTGTTTATGTGTGTGCATGAACCGAAAGGCCAGTGGCAGCACTCAATCCCGTAGTCGATACTGATAGCCCCATGTCCTAGGGGTATCTAATAAATTCGAACTGGCCCTCCAGGTTAGGGTTTGTCCTTCGGGTTAACTACCCACCCGTTTAAAATACGATGGGATGGGCCGGGCAAAAAGAGGATGAAAAACTGTGATATCTCCTAAAGAAAGGTCTTATAGCGAGCAGAAACAGCGACTTTTCGGATGCGAATTCGTTATAAGATCCAGTCTAAGGCAAGAAGTCTTATGTTTCCGAAACATTAGCAAACGCAATGTAAAAATCCGCATCAATGCAAAATTCGTCAACATAAGCATTATTTGCGCTCAGTCCCCAACGGAGGAAAAAGATGATTTAGCTAAGGATTGCTTCTTGAGCTCCTTGACAAAACCTATGAGCGACTACCGAAGTACGATGTTAAAATCGTACTGGAAGATTTTAATGTCAAGGTAGGAAGAGAAGAAATCTTTTGCAGTATTGTCGGAAATCATAGCCTACACGACAACACGCCTGGTAACGGACTTAGGCTAATTGACTTCGCTATGGAACGAAATGTCGCTATAGCCAGCACACGGTTTCCTCAACTCGATATCCATAAGGGCACATGGCGGTTTCCATATCAACGAAACAAATTGATCACATTGCGATTTGATGAGGCATACCGACAGATTTTCGTAGCCAAGAACGAGGCCTACGTGGCTAAGTTCCAGGTTAAGACGAGGGCTGCTATTGAGCTATAAACGCAAAGAAGAAGGGCTTTACAGAAAGAAGAAAATAGATCAAAAACGCGTGCAATCGAGGATTAGAATGTTTCACTGCGGGTTAGAAACACATGCAAACAAAAGAGCGAAATCTTGTGCCAAGAGATTTATCTCTGGTGCGAAATGGTAGCGTCATCTATTCAAAAGTTGGAAAACTACAATGAGTGATTTCAAATAAATTCTGCAATAACAATATATTTCTTTACTTATTGCCAAATATACTAACATCAATTAACATCAATTGTTTTTGCGATGTGAGTGAAGCAAACCATTATTTTGCTTACTTAGATTTCCACAGTTAAACAGTGGCGAGTATGTAGTTTTGGAACATACGTGAAGTTGCCTACTAGCAGTCCATATACAATAAGTCAATGTAGGTGCCACTCCAGGACGAATGTTCGCAAGTTTTACCAAAGTGTAAAACGTCAAAGCCAAGGCTAGAGCAGATTCCTGTCGATATGAGCAAAGAAATTTCCTAGTTGAGACACAGTCTATGCTGAGGATATGGAAGAACCACTTCTGCAGACTGTTATACTGCGATGACGAATAACATTCCGCTCTCAAGCAGAACGAACCGTTCAATACTGGCACCGACAGCGAAATCTGCCAACCACCCGACCTAAGGGACGTGAGGATAGCAATATCTCAACTCAAGCTTAATAAGGCCGCCGGAAAAGATGGCCTACCTGCTGATATTTATAAAGCCGGCGGAGATGACTTGGTATGTAACATCCAACAACTCACAAGCCAAATCTGGTCGGATAAAAGTGAAAAATGGAACCTCAGCATCGTTTGCCCGATCCACAAAAAAGGGGTCCCTCTGAACTGCGTCAACTACAGAGGCATAAGTCTCCTCAACATCATCTACAAGAAATATGTGAACGCCTGAAACCGGATAGCAACAACCTGATAAGCCCTTATCAGTGCGGTTTAAGGCCAGGAAAGTCAAGAAACAATCAAATTTTCACACTTCGGCAGATTCTGAAAAAAAACCCAAGAAGTCCAAATCGATATCCACCACCTATTGATCGAATTCAAGGCTGCATACGACAGCATTTATAGAGACGAACTATACAAAGCCATGTCTAGTTTTGGTATACCGCCCAAACGCGTCCGTTTGCGTAGGGTGGCGATGGACAATTCTCCATCGACCTCACCGACACATTCGATACTAAAAAAGGATTTAGGCAAGGCGATGGGCTTTCATGTGACGTCCTCAATTTGCTTATTGAGAGGATTGTGCAAAACTCCAGAGCCAACACCAGAAGCACAATTTTCCAAAAATCGGTGAAACTACTAGCATTGGCCGTCGATATTTACATTATTGGTAGGATGAAGCGTGATTTCATATCCACGTTTGCTAGTATAGAGAGAGAAGCGACAAGAATTGGATTAGCAGCAACTAGGGGCATGAATAAATATATGCTGTCAACAGGAAAGGCCACACAACATCGACGAATTGGACAGAACGTCACTATTGACTATTTGAGGTAGTACGAGACTTTGTATACCTCGGCTCCGCAATTACCTCTGATAACAAAATCTCGTCAGAAATTAAACGAAGAATTACTCTTGCCAACTGCTGTTTCTTCGGGTTAAGAAGAAAATTTAGTAGTAAAGCCCTCACTCGAACTACTAAGGAGATCCTATATAAGACCCTGATCATCCCAGTTTTGGTCTACGGCGCTGAAGCATAGACGGTATCAAATGCGAGAGGAAATTTGTTCGAAAAATCTTGACGAGCTATGGTGGCAAAGAATCAACCAATACCTATACGAGCTGTACAGCGACATGCCCCTGGTCAAAAAACGTTGCATTGGACGCTTAAGATTACTTGCCCACTTCGATGCAAGGTTGAGAAAATTGACTTTGAAAACTTGCTTAGTTCTCTTGGACAGTGTTTTGTCATCGGAGGGGACTTTAATGCAAAACATACATTCTGGGGACCTAGATGCCTATCACAGAAAGGTAGTATGCTTTACGGTGTAGGTAGAAAGTACAATACCGAATTTCATTCTACGGGAAAACCAACTTGCTGGCCAAATGATGTTACAAAAATACCTGATTTTTTTTATAATTTGCGCGTATTAAAGGGATTATGAATACCCTTTATATGTCTTACCACAATGTGGGCGTTGAGGAAATTCGGGATAAGTAAAAACGGAGATACCGATGCATATTGGTTTTAAATGCCTGTAAGTTAAAATGCAAACGGAAAACAGATTTTGGTTTCTTTTAAGTTTTTCCGCACGCGTTTGAATCCTATCTAAGAAGTGCAATGTTGTTTTTGTGGGCGTTAAGCTTAAAATTTAGGTCGTATAAACGCTTTACATATTGTGGCCAGATCAGAAGGGGTGGAAAATTTCTTACAACATGGAATATATGGTCGTTCCGACGTAAGTAGTTACTAACACACATACCTAGCATCAAAAGTTTTTCGGTTTCTTCAACGCAAGTGCCATGCATGGATAATGGCTGTAGATTTTGGTTTCGCTTTAACCACAGAAGACAGCATTTTGTCTTGGAAGCATTGAATTCTACTCTGTTGGATTTACGCCATATGATGATGCTGCCAAGGTCGGAAAATAATGAACTTAACATATGTTGTCGTTTACACTCCATGTTCGAATATGAGGGTCGTGGACCTGAAAACGGATATGAGAAGTTGAGGGTACTGAAGAAGAAAAAGTTTTTCATCGATTCCAATTGCACGCATTTTTGACAAAAGGGCTTGATGCCAAACCCTGTCAAATGCAATGAAATATCAAGCGCAACAATCTTACTTTCTCCAACATGGTGGAATGGGTGGTTCCACTTTTCGGCGAGATATATCATCAAATCACCAGTGCACCTGTTGCTGCGAAAACCATAATCCCGTCATTGAGAAGTTATCGTGTTTGGAGATATTTCGTACGCTGCCGATTTATGAGAAGGGAAGAAGATTCGCGTAATAGAACAACTTTTCAGAATAATGAGGGAAATGCCATCTGGAAAAGCGGAAAATAAAACTCTTGCAACTGTACGAGTACTAAATTGAACTTGTCCCATAGAATAATTTACGTTCTTAGTTACAGGAGGGGCACAATCTGGATATGTAGAACTGGTTGCGAAATGCGCAGCAAGCAGATTGGCTTTGTCTAAAGAGCTGACAGCTGGAATGTCATTGTGAATGAGCGTCGGAACTGACCAAAAGATTTTACTACCTCTGGGACCTTGTAGATTTTTTTTCCTCAACTTTTGGTCATATAGGAATTTGACACGTTTTAAATGCGAATTAATGTCATTTCTGTCTTGTTTGAATATTGTTCGGTTTTCCTCTCTTGGATTGGTTTTGTATAACCGAAAGTTTGTCTCTCAACCTGATAGCTTCACGGCAGCTGAAGTCTTTGCCTTTGGTCTGATACTTTTTTATTCTGTTGGGAATAAAAAATCGCATACCAAGGAGGATGATATTTGTTATCATATCAGCAGCAGCATCCACTTCACTATCGAGGAAACATAGTGACCAATTAAAATCCAAAAAAAACTGTTTTATGCTTCCCAATTGGCTTTCTCGTATTGCCATACAGTCTTTTTGGGAATTTGTTTTTTAACTCTGTGGTTGTAGTACGAGAAATTCGATGATATGACACAGTGGTCTGACGATTGATTTTGTATTGTATTTATCAGGGTGAGAGGTTAGAAACAAGTCCGTTGTGTTGGCTGCGGACTTGATTGATTTTTTCTATGGTTTATTAAAAATAATATTCTACTGGATGCATCGCTTGGATCCCATTAGAGCTCGAAGTCGCGGTTGACTCCTTTATCGATACCGTTCAAAAAGCAGCTTGGAGTAATACTCCTGAATAAGGCACAATAGCGGTCTAAAGTAATATAAAGTACCCACGGGAAATAAAAGATTTGGTTAGAAAAAAAAGCTCGAAAAAGATGGCACCAACTCGTGCCCCGCAAGATAATACCTATCTCAATCGGTTTAGTAACCAGCTACCAAATTCGATTAAAAACTTGAAAAACCATGTAATGAAACTTATCTTCCATCTACAGACCTATTTCACTTCTTCCAATAATTTAAAAAAAAATTGAAAGGTTTCTTGAGGTTAACATTTGACTGTGGGCCAAGTTCGTCGAATTACTGTAATTGAGAAAGCTTCCGAAGAGAAGAAAATTTTCTCAGTCGTATTTCTTGGCGTGTCGCAAGCTTTAGACAAGGTCTGGAATACAGGCCTTCAATACAAATTAAGACAAGTTCTGCCTGAAAAATTATATAAAATCTTTGCCTCGTATCTCGTGTGAAACTTGGAAACGAATATTAAGAATTCAAAGACATATTGGAGGAGTCCCCCAATGAAGCGTCCTTGGATCGCGTGTACCCTCTTTTCTCGGGAATTTCTATCGGCCACGGAACAACCAAGTGATTTTGCACTATTCTGCACTACTCAAATTTTAACTATTAAAACTCTACTTATATTTTTCCTTCTTTTCCTCCTTTCTTCCTCCGCTCTTCTGCTCATCCTGCCTTTTCCTACTCTTCTTCCTTCTTACCTTCTCGATATCCTTATTTCCTCTCTTCCTGTCGCGCAGGGTTTATAATCGCGAAAAAAAAAACAATTTCAAAGAACAATCGGAAACACTACTTTTCCATGAAATTTTTTTATTTACATATCTCTAAAAAAAAAAACGCACGTCTTACCGCTCTGCTATAATTCCAAGAAGTGGATTTTCTTTGCTAAAACGATACCGTTGTTCACACTTAGTAATCTCCACACGTAAGCCCACTGCGACTTCTTACACTTTCTGCCCTTTGGCTGGAAAGTGTGTTCGCGCTTACTAGTTTCGAGATACCAGCGTTCATAAGTGACTGTCCTCACTGCGCGTTTTACCGCATCGACGTGAGGTATTTCCCCAACGCGTGATATCGCTGCCAGACACCGCACACTTGCTCATTCAAATTGGATTTTTACTAACACACCTGTTTTTCCATAGGAAAACCCCGGTGTCAATCCACCATTTGCCCAGAATGCCTATGTTTGATTGACCGCGACCAATCCAAAAACCGAACGACCCTAACTATGGTGGAGAAGTTTTTATATCCGAAGGAAGGAGGGCACCTCACTTTCTCAGAAGCAGTGAACTTTGAGGAAGTAGGAAAAAATGAACTGTCAAAAAAAAACATTCCGCGAACTGTCCCCTTCGACAGCCGCTTGCCGTTTTGACAGCTATCTGATAATGTGACAGCTGCCCTTGGACACTTTGATAGTTGTCATTTAACTGTCTTTCGACATGATGTGCGATGTCTTTGGTGTCCATGTGTGTGTATTAAGTTTATTGAGAGTGTTTGTACCTGGCCGTCCGCCTAAACACTTCTGTTGCTCCTCCGTTGCTCCAGCGTTGGGGGAAAGAGATCGTCATCTCTTTGCCATCGAATCTGACTTCTATTGTTGCGACTTTGTTGGAGGGGTGTCTCTTGGGCCGTCCGCCCCACGCCTCTGCTGTTCCTCCGTTGCTTCCTCGTTGGGTGAAATAGGAGAACGTCTACTCCATGCCATCGTACTTTTTCCGTGTGTTTGCGCCAATAATGGTGCGGCGCAAACGATTTGTTGGGGTGTAGGTTCCAGGGATCGTCCTCCCCTACCAGTCATCATCGTGGTGGGGTCGACGAGGTATCGTTCTCCCTCACCCATCGAACTTTTCGGACCGCTCCTGTTCGATGCTGCCCGTCGCGAGTCTCCCACGTCCATTGGGCTTCGACGACGGCCTTGTGTGGCGTTGCTCTGTCGTGAGTCTCCCCCTCCCAAGGCTACACCGAACAGAGTTGGGCAATCTTCTCCTTGAGTGGACTCCACTGTCGCACTCATTACACCTGTTGGTTGCATTACCAATTCTTAAGGTCGTGGACCGACGGCTGATGGAACCCTGGCTGCCCGCCACTTCCTTTAACGTCTGGATTTGCAACCGCAAAGACAAGAGGGAACGAAGGGATTAAAGGGAAATAAGATAGTGAGCCTTGTTGCGGTGAAATTTACCGTAACAACGTTAACACAGCGATCATCCAAATTCTTTACGAAACAAATTTGTTGCGGCGTCTTCAAAGAACTAAGCTTATATTTGGCCCGATAATAACAAACCGCGCTATAAATTGCGGAAAAAAGCAGGAACTCTCAAAGGAAAGTTACTTGCCAAACATTCTTTACTCGTGATAAGAAAATGCTTGGTAAGTCGCATACGTAGTTACAACGTGCTCATCGTGTCTTTTGATATTTCCACCATCCCACGGAAAGAATAAAAACAATTCTCCGGCTCGCAGAGTCTTCGATTTCCAGTCAGACGTTGGACGCTGTAGAGAAAGACCTCGCTTTAAGTGGCGCGCAAGAGTAGAAACCGATCTCACCAACCAGTTAGCTAAGAACCGGGCTAATTGGGGAGGCATGTTGGTTGAGGCCCATGTTAATCGCGGACTGTATCGCCACTTAAGTTAGTAGCATCATTGATGTTAATAAGCTATCTGCATTACAACATGCGTATTGCAAAAGAAAATCTGTAGAAATAGCACTTTAAACATTAGTACGTTTGGAACTAAGTCGTAAACTTAGTCATCAACCTGGATGACGATGCTATCGCAGTCTCAGGAAAGCACCTGAATATACTTAATGAGCTGTTTTGCACAAGTTCAAAAAACTTTCAAATATGCAGCCAGTTATGGTCTATTAGTCAATCCCCACAAGACTGAACTGGTCCTGTTGACTAGGAAATATAAAATTTCTCACCCCCCGTTACTAAACGGAATCGAATTAGCCTTCTCAGACAAGGAAGCTTAACTGGAAGCTGAACATAACAGAAAGAGAGAGTAAGGAAAGCGACAGTCTCACATTTGTTCCTGTAATAAAGCCGCAGCATAAAATGGAAAATGAAACCTCGTATCACGCATTGGCTCCATATTATGGTGCACAGCGCTAGAAATAGCTATAAACAGCAAAGAACTATAGAAGGTGCAAAGAACTGCGTGTGTATCGGTGGTGCACTCCGTACAGCACTGCACATTCTTCTTCAATTACTACATACTCATAAATATTTTAAGCAAGCAAATGGCAGCTTACTAAGCCATCCATCCAACAGAGGTCAAATATAAAAACTGGTCACTCAGAATTTTAAACGACATACAAATATTCATAAAAGCATCGACTTCACTCTTACCTGGTTAAACTTTGACATGAGTTTCCAAGTTACAATCCCAGACAGATTGTTATGATAGAGTAACGAACCTGTGAAGTGTGACTGGATCCATTTGTTTACTGCTGTCTCCAAATCAAATGACGGAGTGGGTGCTTCTGTCTACTCCGAAAGGCTAAGTCTCAGCCTATATTTTCGTCTTGCTTATCAATGCAGCGTGTTCTAGGCGGAACTCATGGCGATCGAAAAATCCTTGCTGAAAGAAAATGTAATATTCGAATTTTCTCCAATATCCGAGTGGGAAATTTAATCCCTGGAATCAGACTCAACAAATTCAGGCATACCAGAGAACTTAAGGCTGATGAACTCACCAGACCAAAGACTAATTTACCAATTGTACCCGACATTGGTGCACTAGATATTCCTATCGCTACATGCAAAAGCTTACTAGCGCAATATGCTAACAACAAATCAAATCTATGATGGAGTCCTTAGCAAGCGACATGTTAAATAACCGAACAAATTTGCCCAAAGCTGGATTTGAGAAGATCTAAGGGACGGATTTCGCTTGATAGATCATACATTAGCACCACTATAGTCGTCATCACTGATGTGCTTGCCTATTAAACAGTAATAGGCAAGCACACAGAAAGGCTAGGTATCTACCCAAACGACTTCTGCATGGAGTAGGAAGGAACAATACTTCATCTCGTTTGTAACTGCCCGGCCCTTACACACAATAGGAAGCTCCTTCTTCGAGCTTATTACTTTTAAAATCTCAGCGATTTGAACCAAACGGAAGCAGAAAGTCTACTCTTTTTCGAGATTTTTAAACGTTTTGCCAAAAAGACGATGGGCGTGGCAGTGGGCAGATTTTAAAAATGTTAACACTTGTTCTGCTTCGTCAGGCAGAAAGTTTATAGTAAATTTCATCACTCAAGCTCAAAATTGAAGGCCTACAATTCGGTGACATACGGACGGACGGACAGACAGACATGGCTTGATCGACTAAGTTGAGTCGATCCATATACTACTTTATAGTATATATACATTAACATTAATTTTCTTTGTTACAAACCTAATGACAAAACCGATATACCCTTAAGTGTCAAATCCCTATGTGATATGGAATAAAAATATTAAGAAACACTTGGAAAGAGAGATAGTGAAATAGGCCTAAATACTGTTTATAAAAAATAAAGGGTTTTTCAATAAGAGCGCAACAAAAGTTTTTTTTTAAATAAAACAAAAACGGTTTTGGATATCAATGAAATTCTTTATTCCTGTGAAAGTACGTTTGATGCCGTTATGTGTGGAACTCGGCCAAGCGACTGGACCATTTCGTGAGATAACACGTTCTCCAAACATGGTTTCCAATAAATTGATTGTGGCATTCGCTATGTGGCGCCGTCTTGTTGGAACCACATGTCCTCCAAGTCTATATCATCCAATTGGGGCCAAAAATATTCGGTTATCATTGAACGGTAGCGATTCCCATTCACAGTAACGTGCCGGTCTTGATCATCACGGAAGAAGTACGGCCAATGAAGCCGCCGTCCCATAAACCGCACCAAACCGTATTTTTTTGGGATGCAATGATGACTCGTGGAGTACGTGTGGATTGCTGCCTGATTAATACCGCATATTTTGTTTATTGACGAAGCCATTCGGCCAGAAATGAGCCTCATCGCTGAAGATGATTTTTCGATGAAAATCCGAATCATTTTCAAGTTGTTGCTCAGCCCAATTCACGAACATCCGACGCTTCTGGTGGTCAAGTGGCATCAGTTCTTGCGTCAATTTAATCTTGTAAGGATGAAGGCCAAGATCTTTTCGCACAATTCACCACAACGACGTCACAGAGATGACCAACGCTTGAGAACGACGTGTGAGAGACACATTTGGGCTTTCTTCAATTGAAGCCTCAGCCTGTGGATTCAAGTTTTTCCACTAGTCGCTCAATTGTTGATCTGCTAGGACGATTATGACGACCATAAATTGGACGTAGAGCTCTTAACGTTGAGGCCACTGACTCCGAATTTCGGTTGTAAATTTTAATAATTTCGACTTGTTGTTGGATCGTATATCTTTCCATCATGAAATGGCAAACCTTACTGAAGAGAAATGTCAAAAGAGCGGCAGGAAATATGGCGTCGTTTGCTGTCCTTGTCGCTCAACTTTTGTAGCGTCCCTGTTGAAAAACCCGATATATATTGTAGACTGTTAAAAGTCTTTGAAAATTTTTGGACAAATGTTCTGTATTCGAAATGCGTTCATTCAAACGTTTTTTTAACTTGATGTTTTACTATCAATCAATCGATGAATTAATTGTCCTGTTCTTCGAAAAATCAAATTTGCAATTTTCATTTCATCAAAATCCTCTTAGTTCAAACTAAGTTTGTTTAACCAAAATGGTGCAATAATGAAAAAAGATGAACATTAACGAATATTTTTATTTGAAACCTAATACACACAAAAATTAAATCTTTTCACTTGTTTGCTATTAAAAATGGAAAGGTGGCTGAGGATCGTTGTTGTACGAGTATCCTTTATGCTCCACAATCGCTTTTTGAGTGGGTAGGATTGGCTTCACTGTTACGGTTGTTGGCTGGTAAATTATTTTTGGCTTTTCAACAATGTGCACAACAGCAGGGACTGTGACTTTCACAATAGGGACAGGTGGCAAATAATCCTTTACTATGGTAGGCTTTGGTGTTACAATAGGAGCGTATGTGGGCTGTGGCTTTGGCTTGGGAATAACAATGTGTACTGCGGGTGTTGGTTTGTAAACAACAGCAGGTACTGTAACTTTCACAACAGGAACAGGTGGTAAATACTCCTTTACTATGGTAGGCTTTGGTGTTACAATAGGAGCGTATGTGTGCTGTGGCTTTGGCTTCGGAATAATAACAGGAGCATATGTAGGCTTAAGCTTCGGAATCAGAACAGGAGCATATGTTGGCTGAGGTATAGGAAGAATGACTTTATTTGATTTCGCTGGTGCTGGAATATCAACGATTACTGAATGAGAAGGAAATGGTTTGGTTGGAGTCTGGTAATGATATCCATCCACCTTCAATTCTCCTGACACAACAGGAGTGTATGTGGGCTGTGGCTTAGAAATCACAACAGGAGCGTATGTAGGTTTTGACTTAGGAATCACTACAGGAGCATATGTGGGCTGTGGCTTGGGAATCACAATAGGAGCGTATGTGGACTGGGGTTTTGGTATTATGATAGGAGCATAGGTTGGCTTAGGAACATTTACTTTGATTCGTACTGGAATATCGACTACAACGGGTTCAGGAACAAAGGGTTTACTTGGAGTCTGGTAATGGTATCCATCTTTCTTCAATATCCCCGATATAACAGGAGTAGGTCTAGGCTGTGGCTTGGGGATCACAATTGGTGCATACGGCTGTGGTTTAGGAATCACAATAGGTGAATATGTCGGCTGCAGTTTTGGAGTCACTACAGGTGCATGTGTCGATTGTGGTTGAGGAATTGTGACTTCTACTGGCGGTAAATAGTGTGACACAACCGGGACTACAGGCTTCACTGGAATGATTGGGGGCAAGTAAGTTTTTTCCAATGGTGCTGGAGTTGAAACATGCACTACCACATTTGTGGCAGGAAATGGGCTGTTTGGAATATTATAGTGATATCCATCTTCCTTTAAAATGTGCGAAACATCAGCTGTAGCAGCAGCTAAAACCGCCAACATAATTAAGGTTTTCTATAAAAAAGATGAAAAATATTTTAATCTCATTATCTATTGTATATAGATAAATTAAAATTACCATTTTATATTATTACGCTAATAACAAGGAGATACTCGAAGTGATCTCCACCTAAGAATGTAGAGAAATGACAATCAAGAATTTCATCCCATCAGTTTTATAAGTAATGAAACAATATAATGACCAAACAAAAGATGTGAAATTTATTCAGAATCCATCTACCGGATTTGTCACGCCCAGTGCAAGGTTGTAGAAACTCCTTTATACGTATGTTGTTTTTATTTGATGTTTCTGGATGTATCAATGTATGTATTAGTTATATGTTGAACAAAAAATTGCTAAGGTTAAAATTATACGCTGAAAGCTTAATATATATATAGGTTTATGTATAGTGTTCGGTAAAATATAAACCTCATATTATAAACCAGAAAATGATAATGGGGTAGGTCAGATGAAGTTCATTGATTTCTTAATATACATACGCCATCGGATTAGTACAAGCCATACAACCTTTACCTATCTTAAGTATTTTCATAAAGCGGAACTGAATACACCATAAAAACCAGTAATAAACAGACAAGCAAAAACATGGGCATTGTTTTCGTGGAATCCGTTAAAACAAGTTTTATATAGCACACGCTTTTGGGCTTAGGTCCATTTTTATATTTATTTTTATCGATTATGTGTGAAATGTTAAATTGATGTAACCTACTAAACTGCGTTTAGAATCCAATTTTAAGAAAACATACTCTTTTATTTTATATTTTTATACTTCATCCATATGGGTCTATAAGTTTTAACATTAAGTTTATAACATAGAGGAAGATTTTTCGACAGTTAGCTGAGCCGATATTACCATGTCTGTCTGTCCGCGCACCCGTCTGTGTTTCGCTTGTTTTTGGGACTTCAATTTTGAGCAAGAGTGATGAAATTCGGTATGAAATTCAGTAAAACGTATTTTCTGGAAAAATTAAAAAAAGAACTGTCCCAGTGGCGCTCCTGGCCCTCCTATCGTGATGGTTTGACAGTATCAATTGTCCGGAAAAGCTTATCTCAACCGTTAAGAGTCGACATAAAACAGGAGGTCCTGCCATCGTGCTTAAGTAAACATGTATACATGAAAGGTTGTGAGAAAGCTAGGCCCTGGGTACTAACGAGCCTGTTGCGCCAAAAATTTGTATTGGCATTTTTTATCGGAATAGTAGGTATATTTAGACAATCTTTATATCTAGGTATATTTTGTTAATATAAAGCCTTTTGTCACGACCACATTTTGTGGCCGTTTTTCTAGACAAAACGTTTTTTGTTCAATCACACAATATTTAGATAAAGCATCTGAACAAGATGATTTTCGGAGGCATTTGTTGTTGGGATAGGATTGCAAATTGTATTCATTCAGGGAATTCGATTCACATAGCGGATTGTAGCCTTCCTATACATATATATATTACTTACATATCCATCTTATGTAATTATTTGTAAAATTTAATTTATCAGATTTTTAATGGTTAAAGGTATAACATCACGTAGTTCTGTGATCAATGCAAAATATCAGCTGGAGTATTGAGTTCCTTGTTAGTTTCCAACATATAGATAGTACTTTGCCAATAAAAACATATTTTGAAATTTTGTGTTTTTTTGTTTACATAATATAAATAGACCATCATGGCTTGAATAATTCCCCCTTGGGTGAAATATTTTCTATTAAATTTTGTTTCTTTTATGGAAAGTCAATCCGCTGGGTTCAGTAGCATCTATACTGCTCACCTAATAAAGAAAAATCAACACAGTACAAAAAGTAGTTGTGTTACAGTACAAGCAAACAAAAGCTCGAACTTCCAAACGACACCTTTACACCATTATACGATCTAAACAATTCAAGATCAGAGTCAATAAACACCTGGAAGCATCATCTCACTTCTCAGGAGGCTTTTTGAGCATGATAAGGTCGCCTCATCTGTCAAAAAAGTTTTTATACCTTGTCCCATAGGGGTATATTAGTTTTGATACATAGTTTGTAACATAGAGAAATAATTTAGGTAGATATACACCAACGTTTGTAGAACGAGGCTAGACTCTGACATCAAGTGGTAACCATCGGGTACTGGTCTCATCCAATCGAATTTGACTTGCTAAACGATAAGCGCGAATGTTGATAACACAACGAAAAACAGCAACACTATAAACAGCCAGGTCAGAATGGCACGGAATGAAAACCCGGCCTGTTGTCCAAGTTGTCAAGGAATTTCAACGGTTGGTCAGGCCCCTTGAACAGAAATGGTGGCGGATGAGCCAAAAGGCCAACGGCCTTTCAGTAGTGGATACTGATGGCCCCGTGTCCTAGGGGTATAAACAAAATTATGTTTACTTCAAAATTGGTTGGGGGTTGTGCTTTGGGTTAACTACCCAAGCATGGAAAAAACTAACGGTTACGAAGCAACCAATAGCCTCAGAAAGGACTTATTTTATTGTTGACGACCCGGCTAAACGAAAAAATGACAACGACGTTCGAATCTGCACCTGGAACGTCTCCAAGATATTAGCGAACGCATTGTAACAATCCGCATTAAGGCCGAATTCGCCAATATAAGCCTCATATGCGATCACGCCCCAACGGAAGAAAAATATGATATAGCTAAGGATTGCTTCTATGAGCTCCTTGATCAAACATTTGAGCGACTACCGCAATACGATGTTAAAATCGTGCTGGGTGATTTTAACGCAAAGGAAGGAAGAGAAGACGTCTTAAGCAGTATTGTTGGAAACATAGCCTACACAACAGCACGTCTGGTAACGAACTTAAGCTAACTGAATTCGCTACGGAACGAAATGCAACTATAGACAGCACACGGTTTCCTCACCTCAATATCCATAAGCGGACATGGCGGTCTCCAGATAAACAAACGGTCAACCAAATTGATCATATTGCGATAGACAGGAGGCATGCATTCAGTATTTTGAATGTCCGAACATTCCGAGGAGCTAACATCGACTCGGACCACTACCTTGTTGCAGCCAAGGTAAGAATGCGGATATCCTCCACGCCGAAAAAATCAAGAAATACTGTGAAAAAATTTAATGATGAAAGACTAAGCCATCGATTTAGCCATGTCTGTCTGTCTGTCCGTCCGTCCGTCAATCTGTAGGTAAACGGTTTTTGGGCCTTAAAGTTTGAGCTAGGATAATGAAATTTTGTATATGTGGTCCAAGGGTAAAACTATTCAAAATTGGACAATTTTTGTGATGCAAAATTATTGGTTATGGTAATTTACGCATTACTCCTATATATCGTTTTAACCCGTCCCCACTTTTAAGAGGCGTTTTCATACTAAAACCATTTGTATACACTATCTAATAGCATAACCATGCGAAAAACGTTGTTTTTGGTCGAACCACAGAAGGTTTTGATGAACTGTCTGAACAATGTGTTGTGACAATGATATTTTCTATATTTCATCGCCATTACTAACCAGTGCTGCCAACCTGAAAAACTTAACTCTTTAAAATTCACCCGTTATATGAATCGACTCAGAATCGATAGCTGAGTCGATTTAACCATGACTGTCTGTCTGTCCGTCCGCCCGTCCGTCTTTATTTGATGTTTCTGGATGTATCAATGTATATATAGTTATATGTTGAAAAACAAATTCCTAAGGTTAAAATTATTCGATGAAAGCTTCATATATATAGGCTTATGTATATTGTCCGGTAAAATATAAACCCCATATTATAAACCAGAAAATGACAATGGGGTAAGTCAGATGAAGTTCATTGATTTCTTAATATACATACGCCATCGGAATAGTACAAGCCATACAACCTTTACCTATCTTAAGTATTTTCATAAAGCGGAACTGAATACACCATAAAAACCGGTAATAAACAGACAAGCAAAAGCATGGGCATTGTTTTCGTGGAATCCGTTAAAACAAGTTTTATATAGCACACGCTTTTGGGCTTAGGTCCATTTTTATATTTATTTTTATCGATTATGTGTGAAATGTTAAATTGATGTAACCTACGATATAACTGCGTTTAGAATCCAATTTTAAGAAAACATACTCTTTTATTTTATATTTTTATACTTCATCCATATGGGTCTATAAGTTTTAACATTAAGTTTATAACATAGAGGAAGACATTTCGACAGTTAGCTGAGCCGATATTACCATGTCTATCTGTCCGCGCACCCGTCTGTGTATCGCTGGTTTTTGAGACTTCAATTTTGAGCAAGAGTGATGAAATTCGGTATAAAGACTCTCTGTTTCACGAAGCAGGTAAGTGAACAAATTTCTTACATCCCATTTTCAGTAAAACGTATTTTCTGGAAAAACGGTTAAGAATTAAAAAAAAGAAGTGTCTCAGTGGCGCTCCTGGCCCTCCTATCGTGATGGTTTGACAGTATCAATTGTCCAGGAAAGCTTATCTCAACTATGCCGTTAAGAGTCGACATAAAACAGGAGGTCCCGCCATCGTGCAAAAAGTACACATGTATACATAACAGGTTGTGAGAAAGCTAGACCCTGGGTACTAACGAGCCTGTTGCGCCATAAATTTATTTTTTATTTTGTTTGGTATTATTTCTTTCATATTGATTTTTATTTTTTGAGACATGACTCTCAATTCTCTTTTATTAATTTTGTTGTGGTAGAATCATGCATAATCATCTATCTTACAAATTGAGTGCCTTATGATGTAGATGACGTGGAAATGGTTCACAGTGTGGAAGGTGTCATGAAATTTGTATAACAATTGGCCAGTTCTTTTTTGTTTTCCAAATTTTGTTTGTATGTACAGTTCTGTATTTTGTGTATCGACATTGAGCTTCCCACTCCCAATGTTAGAACACTTTCCAAATTATCGAGCCAAAAAAAAATAAAATAAAAATAAATTTATGGCGCAACAGGCTCGTTAGTACCTAGGGCCTAGCATTCTTCTCACAACCATTCTTGTGTGCGTGTGTACTTCTTTGCACGATGGCGGGACCTCCTGTCGCGCCACTGAGCCCCCCGCAGACAAGAGGTCATAAATAAAAATGAGAAAGAGTGTCGGAGATAGAACGGAGCCCTGGGAAACACCAGCATTTATTTCGTGAGAAGTACACTTGAAACCATCCAAAACAACTTGAAATGAACGTTTCGAGAGATAGTTTCATATCCATATAAGAAGAGTTTCATCGATTCCAAAAGCACGCATTTTCGATAAAGGGCTTGATGCCAAACCCTGTCAAATGCCTTTGAAACATCAAGTGCAACGATCTTGTTTTCGCCACCGAAGTTAATAGATTGGTTCCACTTTTCGGTGAGACCTGTCAGGAGTTTTCGTGATTCACGATATTTCATAAGCTGAAATCTACTTCAATCTACTCGGGGAGAGTCCTGATGAATATGGCAGATAGAAAAGCTTACGCAGTGGTTTTGCCAGTGCGGAAGAACACCTCTTCAGAATAATGGGGGAGATACCATCTGGACCAGACGATTTGTAAATGTTGAGAGCTAATTATACTCTTGCGACTGTACGAGTACGAAATTGGATTGGTCCCATAGAATGTTCTACGTTCTCAAGTACAGTAGGAGACTTGGCACAATCTGGTAACGCGGAACTGGCTGCAAAATTGGCAGCAAGCAGATTGGCTTTGACAGCTGGAATGTCATTGTAAATGAGTGTTGGGATGGAAGATGAGGTCGAATTTTTAATGCTTTTGACAAACGACCAAAAGTTTTTACTACCTTTGGGACTTTTTTTTTTTACTTTTAAATTCATTTTTTATTTCCTTAAAATATTAACTTAATACTAGACAAAAATGCTTAAATCTAACTTGTCAATAACATATTTACTTAAACTAAATTATGGCCCTTAGCGGGCGCTGTAAGCTTACATCTAACAGTTCTTATTTTGCCTTTCGGCTTCAAACTACCTTTGGGACATAGTAGAATTTTTTGCCTCAGCTTTTGGTCGTGGGAGAATTTGACACGCTTAATGCGGGCATTACAACCGTTTCTAGCTCGTTTGAACTTAGATCGGTTTTCCTCAGTAGGATTTGTCTTATATAACCGAAAACCCAACTCTTTCAACCTAACAGCCTCTTTGCATGGCTAGGACATGAAGAACGAATGGGCACCAATACTCCGGATTGCAGAGTCTTCGGTTCCCAGCCAGACGTGTCGGTCGCGGTAGAGAAAGACCTCACCTCAGTAGAAACCGATCTCAACCAACTTGGTGTGACCAACTGGAGGTACTTACAAGTTGACCGGGCTAATTTGAGAGGCATGTGGGTTGAGTCCCGGGTTCATTCCGGTCTCTAGCGCGAATTAAGAAAGTAAGTAAGTATGTACCATTATATTTTGTTTAATTTTATATGATTAGAAACATCCAGTTTGTATATATCGGCCGAAATCTAAGGGCTTAGTTCTTTGAAGACGCCGCAATAAATTTGTTTCTTCAAGAATTTGAAGGACCGTTGCGTTAACGTGTCCCAATGAACGATTTTTACGTTTTTTTGTTTCTTCTTTAACCGCGAGAATACCTAGAACACTGCTTGGATTTTCATTCCCTATATATCACATTATGTTTTCAAAAGTTTGTAGAATGTTTAGATTTGTTTCACTGGTACAACCCCATGGTTGTATACCATATGTCCAGACCAGCTTTAGCACTTGTTATCAAGGTTTGCTTTCGAATATTTTGCGAGTAACCAGTACAGTTCTCTGTATTTACTTTTAAGTTCTTCGCCTTTTTTTTACATGACTTCCATTTAAATTTTGCATCGAGTGTCATTCCGAGTTACTACTTTTTCTAAATTCCCTACTGTTTGGCCAAAAAAAGTTTTTCTAAAAAGTAGGCGTGACAGTCGGCGGCTTTTAAATTTTAACACTTGTTCGAACAGCACGTACAAGAATCACACGTACTAAATTTCATTATCCCAGAGAGTTTATAAAAAACGTTTTTCTAATTGATTTTTATTTTACGCCGTCTTAAACGCACTTACATGCTAGACAAAAATTCATGAAAAACTAGCCTGCTTATCAGAGCAGGCGCTCTCCTCCGCCCTGAACAACGACGTCTCGGTCGTATAGGAGCCGCCTATCCACAGTTCGCCGCGAGACGTGGTAGATTGGCGGAACCGCTCATATATCCTGTATCAGCCCTCGACTACCCAAATATAGGAAAGCTTCGGTCGGAATAGAGCCGCTTAAGCGCGCACTCTCAAGATATTCATCATTGGGGTAGCCATCTCTCTTGCAGCATAAAACCGAATGAGTTTTACCAAAAAATTGTCTTTTCTGTTTATGTTGGCCCCGTTGTATAGGACCTGGATGGAATAATATTTTGTGTATTCAGATACTGATGTTCTGTGAAGTCCAAGAAAGCTTCTTAAACACTGCCTCTCAAGCACCCGTTTTTTTCATTTGACATGGGGCAACGTTGAACCACACCGGGCACCAATAGGCAATCGTCGGCCTAATGAGTGCCATGTAGCAAATCACCTTCACCCTGCTGTCAAGACGGCTGCTATAAAGCAATCGTCTTGTCAGGGCTCTCCCCTAGCTCTCACCAGAGCAGCATCTACATGTCTTCCGAAATATAGATACTGATCTAACCAGATGCCAAGGTACTTTACTACACTTTTACTCGCCAGTGGCTGTCCGTTTGGTCCAACGATCATCAGCTTTCGCCAGTTCTTGCTCATATCCCATATATCCCATTTCTGATTTCTGAAAGTTGATTTTCAACTTTCAGTCATTACAATATCTCTGGACCTTGTCGTAGTCCTGCTGGAAAATAGTTGGAATGACTTCGACAGTAGGGGCTGTTCTGTACGCGATAAGATCGTCCGCATACGCAATTGACTGAGTAACATTACCTGTCATATCACTGGTGTAAATGCTGAAAATAATCGTCGAGTTTACCGCTCCCTGTTGCAGAACATTCTTAATTCGGTGGCAGAAGTTACATTGGCACTTTGGACAACAAACGTTCTACCAGTCAGCATGTCAAGAAGCATATATAGCAGTGGTTTACTTATGCTAAGTCTGGTCAGCCTAAGATAGAGGCCCTCTAACCATACGGTGTCAAAAACTTTCTCTTAATCGACCAGACATGCATCCGTGCACTGTTTTTTGGCTTTGTTCCATTGTAAATCAGAGACGAGTTTGGAGGCGGCATGAATACAGTCATGTCCGGCCTTGAAACCAAACTAGTTCTCCGCTATAATATTATTGTCCCCAGACCACTTAAACAGAGCTCGATTGAGAATCTTTTCGAAAACCTTGCTGATACTCGGAAGGAGACTTATCGACCGGAAATTTGCCGGATTGGAGTTGTCCTTTCCCTTTTCGGAAGAGGATGAACAACCGTTGTCTTCCAACGCACGGGATAAAACGCATTATTCAGCGCGTTGTTGAACAGCGTGGCGTAAATGTCCACAGCTTCAGGGGGAAAGTGTCGCAGTACAATGTTGGATATACCATCGACTCCTGCTGACTTATTTTGCTTTATGGAATCGAAGATGATCTGGAGTTCCACCTTCGAGATTAACAGGGGACTAGACCCACTTCGCTCGGCGACTATAGCGTTTGCCAAGTTTTCGTCATCAAACCGGGTGAGATCACGGTTCTCAGATCGCCATTGCGTTATGTCGTTTCGAAATTAGATATGGTGGAGCAGGCATTGTTTTCCAGGACGCGGTTCGGGCAAATGCTATCATTCACCTTATACACTTCCTGAAAGACAGCCCCCACTGCCTTCACTTTCTCCTGAGGATCTTCAATAACATAGAAATCGTCATCGAAGACGGCTTTCCCCGGTTCAATTCCTGCTGTCAAAAGTATGTTTGTATTGTCAGTTGTTCGTTCTAGCTTTATACACGGAAGGTCGTTTTGACCTTTCATCCTAAAGATCTTATCAATTTATTTATTTATTTAATCTACGATTTGTAATCTATAGATTTCTAAATATATTGACAAGGTGTTACATAATAAATTTAATTAATAATAAAATAATAATTCAATGATTAATTAGAGTAATAAACAATTTTTTGAAAATATATTCTAGGCAAAAATATATCTAATTCTGTACAGTGAAAATTAAACATTTTAATAGACAAAGAGATAGGTTCACGCTGACCAAACACTGTACTATGACGACAAATAACAGCGGTCTTAGCCTAAGAGCTCTAGAAGGCGCATACAAATTCAAACAACTAAGCCAATTCTCACTATCAACTGTTGCACATAAAATATAACGAATAAACATAACGTTGTTCATACATATTTCGCCACAATTAAAGAGTCTGCGTCTCAAGCAATAGACATTTCCAACGATACGAATGATGAACCTCAATACCAAATATTGTAAAATAAGTGACGAAGAGCAAATCTGATGAATTTTTGCTGAACACTTTCATTTCTTCTGGAAACTATGCTATTGATGTATCGATGAAATGTTAATTTGCTATCCAAAAGTACTCCTAGATCTTAAAAATCATCAACTACTTTTATTTGTGTACTGTTAAATCTGTAACATGGATAGATTGGATGGAAAGTTCAGCTATAGCTCATACATGCACGTTTTTCAACATTTAATACCAAGTCGTTTAAGCTACACCATTCAGTGAAAGTGTTTAAATCTTTTTGCAGCATATGACAATCATTTACTGTTGATATTCTTGCAACAAATTTTATATCATCAGCATTCATTAGACAAAAACAATTCTTTAATAAATCCGGTGAATCATTGATTAAAATAATGAATAACAAGGGACCAAGATGGCTTCCTTCTGGAAAACCTGAGCTAACTTGAATTTCCATAGAATAATAGTCTCCTATAACAACATATTGTCACTCAGATACGACGAAAACCATTGCAGCAATAGACCATAAGAGCCACAAGCTTCAAGTTTTTCTATGAGAATATTCAAGTTTACTCTACTAAACGCTTTTACGAAGTCAGTGTATATTACATGCACCTGTTTATGACTTTCTAATGAGTTAATACAGAAATTGGTAAATTCTACTAAGTTGGAGACAGTTGATCTACCCTTCCAAGAAATGTTTCTATTTGCTGATATGTTGCGTGATTGTGAATGAAAGTATATCTTTTACAAGACTATCTAAGATTTTAGGAATGACCGAGAGCTTAGTAGTGGGTCTGAAGTAAGGAATGTTATTTTTATTACCAGCTTTATAAACTGGATTTTATGTAGACACCTTCCACTCATTAATAAAAATTCCATTAGCAAGGGATTGATTAAACAATTCGTACAAGGGAAAACATAGTGAGCTTGCACAGTTACGTAGGACAATAGGGAAAAAAACCCAAAATTTCTGGCTTCCTTTGAGGTTTTAAGTTGCTTAAGGTAGATTGAACGTCACTGACATCAAAAATGTAGGAGGAACAATCAACAACAGATGGAAGAGAAGGAAAATAATTTAAATTAATTGAAGCTGATGCGGTTGAATCATAAATACCTTGAAAATAATCAGAAAACATATCTGCGATATCTTTAGGGCCAGATTGTTTATCATTGCTGAAAATCCAATACTTTTTCTTTTCGTGTTTATAAATTTCCAAAAAGTTTTTGGACTATTTTTATGATTTGCTTCTATCGAACGAATGTAATTACGGTACAGGAATTTAGACAAGAAAACAAACTCTTATCTCAGACGCAAAAAAATAGCATATACATCACCCGAACTCGATTTCTTAGACTTATTATTCTTTATTTGCATTCTTTAATTAATTTAGTCTTTTATTATACCAAGCCGGATGAGAATTTACTATTTTTTGAATCATAGCCACACGTTTATTAAGGACATTGTTAAAAATAAGTTTGAATGTGTAAAATTTCTCTGATATATTTTTGCTCAGAAATTCGTTTAACAAATTAATATTATTAAAACAATCATTCATACGCGATAGGTTGTTAACATCAAATTTATATACAATTTTTGAATTATGATTGAATTTATTCAAATTGTTATTATTGTAATATTTAATACAAACGTTTATTGCATTATGATGAATTGAATTTAAAAAAAAGAATGGACAACATTCCATAACAGATCCATTTAAATCATCTGAAATAAATATTAGATCAAGTAGTAAATTTAAAGAGTTATATACATAATTAATTTGATTTAAGCTATAAGATAATAACGAATCAATTAACAAAATATCAACTTCAGATGAAAGCGAAATTGACATTAATTTATAATCTTTTGTTTCCGACCAAATTATATCACCGCAATTAAAATCGCCAAGTACAAAAATATTGTAATTAACATATTCAGGCAATGCGGTAGCCCTGTCAATATTCTCCATATGTTTGCTATAGACAATTGGTGAACTCCTAGCAGAGATAAGGGAAGTAAAGAGATACCAATCTTCGCGGTTTGCCTACAAGCTAAATTCACCCATAATTACGTATCTTACACATACTATCACATTTTTAAACAAGTATGCGTGAGATAAGTTATTCCCCACATTTTTTGCTCAAAATTTTTCGATTTTCCCCCGCTACCTCGCCGACCTCACCCATACCCATCACAGAAAGGGGTGAAAATTTACATTGGAGTAAAAACAGCTGTAGCATTGCCACCACCAATGAGCGCATCCAAGAAAATTTCAAGAAATAAGCACCGCGTTCAGTTTTGAATTATCAATTTAATCAAATTTTGAAAATATATTTATTTATTTTTTATGTTATGGTTGAAAAAATATTAGTACAAAACAAACCTACTGAGAACAATAAAATAGAATTCTAATTTTTCGTGGGCGTTGAATTCATTAATACTTCCATTAATTTTGTATTTGTGTTGTTACTGCATATGTAACTAAGTCCACATGTTTGCGATAAATCGTGCCAATTGTCCTATTTATCTGTCTAACTCATTCTGTGATATTTTGATATATTATCTTTGGAAAAACGGATAAGGGTCTTATTACATTTACCTACATGCAATTAACACAATGTACAATGAAAAAGGATATTAGTTTTATTACGTATAACCGGCTGTCGCAGACCTTCATAAAAACGCAAGATGTTCTTAATGAGGAAACATTTTTGTTGTTTTTTTTTTCATTTTAAAAAGTACATATTGACATAAGTTCGAATCGAGAACATCGTAAATGAAGGAATAAATATTGAAGTTCGATCAGAAGTTTACCCATTTGATTTATATTGCGGGCTTATGCCATTCTAAAACACATTTTTCACTTTTATCCAAGCATAAATCTTACTACGAAAATTATTGTAACAAGGATATTTTACAAGATATACATACTTTGCTTAGTTATGATAAAAAATAACAGGAATACAGACTGTGACACAACTGTTGCAGCCGTATTAATACAAAAATTAACAATTATTATATAATCTTTTGATTAAAAGCTAATTATGAATTAAGAATTTTCTTAATAGCTAATTGACGTTTAGTGACAAATCTCTTACTAAGTACATATATTCGATATTCCGTTGTTGTTTATGTTATTTTTATTCTATATGTGCAACATAGTTTGCGATTTCATGTGCAGAGGAAGTCACAATTCAATTCACCTACTTCGGTAATTTAGTTTATTTTATGGTTAACAACGTAAATAAACTTATATTTGTTTTATTTTAATCTGCTCAACATCTCGCTAAAATTTATCCAGTGGCTAATTGGCCATTTAAAAAAAATGGGTTCAAATATGTTATGATTACATTTGCTTCTGTTGAAAATAAGATCAAAATGCAATTTATATTGAAAAGTAGCATATAGCTGTTTTGTATGGCATGTACGGTTACCATTTGAAATAAATTGTTTTTGTTTTGTACCTACCAACCAGAAAACACGTGTTTTAATTATTTAAGGTTTTCAATATTGCGTTTAAACTCTGAATAATATAAGTTTCGATATATGTTGAATATGTTTAACATGAACAAAGTAGGGCGGACATCTTTATTCCGTGTGTCAATTGCGTTAAATTTTAACCAGTGAATAATTGTTGGAGTTAGAATGGTGCAGAAAAGTCAAAAATTAAACAAAAAAAGAGGATAAAGTGTAACCCTTTTTTTAACGCAATTGACATACGGCCTTAGAAGTTAAATCCATTGATTAAAGATAATTCACATTTAATTTGCTTTAATTAATACGAAATAAATTTATCAGCAAAAAAACAGTTTATCAAAAATATGAATTGGGCGAATTCGTCACCATTATATATGAAACTCAACTTTTTATGATCAACAGAGACATAATAAAAGTCGGTGTTTCAAACACCATTTATATCATTTATAAAAATAAGAAATTATCCTACTTATAATAACTCTGAGTTGGAAATATACTATCTTCAGAATCTTGCTTATCGAATAACGCAACACCAGATCACTCCGAAGTAGGAATCGACTACGAAAACTCGTAGAGAATTATTAAATTAATACATCCTCTCGGAAATCATCTTGTTTAAAAATGAATTATTACACTTAAATATTTTGTTTTTGTCTTTAAAAAGGAGTTGGATAAATTCAACTCATATAATTTACAAAACAAACATTTACTTCACTGAATATATTCAAAAACATATGTTTGTATTCACCAAAACATACAATTTTGAGCTGTCATTTAATAAATTGGTTTGTTAACATTTTTTTTTACTATTTTCGTTTGTTTGTGTAACATTGAAGTGCAAAATAAAACAAAAAAGTGCGCCCAAAAGCTTACATAAAGTTAATTTGTGAAGTGCGACAGGAAAAAGTGCGAATATATTTCCACGCACGCAAAAACAACAAACGCAAAAAAATAAATGAATGTCGACTGAAATGTCATAAAAAAATAAATCTACCGCACTGCTAAACAGCTGTTAATGAAAGTGTCCAAACCCAAAATTTCTCGTCTGCTGAATTCTTTTACTCGGAAATACATGTATAGTCCGTACCAAAACAGTTGGCCAACGGTCGATTGCGCAGAGAGAGGATTTAAGAGAACAAAAATGACGCGAAAGAGATTTAATCACTAAGCGGTTTTGCCTGTAATTTACAATGCGTAACCCAACTTTACAGTGCTTAGAACTAAAATGCTGTTGAATATCTAAATAAACTTAATTTTTTATTAGGAGGTCGACTTTTATACATTTCTACCTAGAAGTCCAATTGTATTTGAAAGGGTTCCCAACCCTTTTTATGGTTGAACATTTCGTGGTTTAGCGCTAGGTACCTGTATGGGTGGTGTGCTTGGTTAGCATTAATTTTATGATGTTTGATTTTACCTGTTTGACTTAAGTTTAAAAGTTTTACGACATGATTAGTGTTTGCATTTGGTAGGGGCAAGGAATAAATTTGTTGCTTGGTTTTTTATAGTTTTTTTTAGATTTTTTTTAGAGTTTTTTATTTTAAGATAACGCATATATATTTAGATTTCCTATTTGGAATTCACTTTCACGAAAACAAAAGCATTGCTAGGACATAAGTTTATTAAAATAAAACAAATTGTCATGGATCTTTCAAGAAAAGGAAAACCAATAGGAAGTCTAGGACTTTACTTTGCGTGCCAATATCAGTACCTACATGATCAATATGCACGACACAATTAATGATGATCAACGAAAGCATAATGAGCAAATAGGGTTTAAATCTAAAACCGTACACCTTCATACAGACACAGTCACACAATCAATTCATGTGCAATGTTTTGCTTAATCTATCCGACCGTGATCACATCATACTCCTACAAAGAACCGACAAGACAAAAAACGAAACAATATATTTTCCTCCAAGTAAAGTTGACAAATAATGGTCTATATTTTTCCTCCGCTCCTAATTTCAGTATAAACGAAGGAAAATGAAGAAACCACCCTCAGTGAGATCGCGATAGCGATCTTGAACACAAGGCAGGGTATACGTCGTTTTTCATTATGGCTCTGCCCATTTTCGTCTCTTTATGCTTGTTTTTGCAATTTTAAGAGATTGTAAAACACATTTTAAGAGACCTGCGCAGTAGAATGGCCAACTGTTTTGGTACGCACTATATTCACAGACATGAGTGCATTGGCGGTGGATTACAACAAAAACAACTAACTCTTGCAGGGATTCAGGGTGAGAGAGGTAGAAGTTTGGTATCTCTTTACTTCCTTTATCTCTGCTCCTAGGTGGAATAAAACTGAGAAATATCAGCATACCCCGAACAACAGTATCCAAACGTACACATAGTTGATCAATATGTAATTGATTTTCAACAAAAACAACATCAAGTTCTATAGCAACAGGTTCAAGTAAGCGCCTTGCAGCAATCAAAACACCACCTCAACAACATTTTGTAACATCATAGCGGTTGATACGAAAAAACGGAGAATGAAGAAATTTTGAAAAACTCTTCCACTTTAATGCTCTCATAGAGCCATGTCTCGGTAAATGCAATGATATCGTAGTTACATGCATCGATTGCAAAAGAAAGCTATCTTATTCTGCATTGTTGTTGTTTTGCACGTGCGAATGCAGACGATGTCTTGTTTCTTCATTCACTGGTGGTGATTGAGCTTGTGATGAATGTTACGTCAAATCATTGTTGTAGGATTGGAGTTTTTTGGGAGAGACTTAAAATTTCTCACATATACATTTACGGGTCAATTGTTTGCATTAGTTTCACAAATAATTTTTTCGGCAGGAACACCAATTTTAAGACGAACAAATTTTATTTTTGTTAGGTCAGTGTTTTTTTTTATTAGTTTGTAGCACTGAACTTCGTTAATAGGAATGTCCAAATTTATACATAATTGATACATCACATTTTATTGTTTCTTCCAATGTTGTCACAGAAAACTTTGACACACGTAGCCATTTTTTTGGTATGATAACATCCATACTAACAGGTAGAGTGTCAGTGCCGACAGCACTACGCTTTTCGCGTTTATATTTGACATTTTGCCACACACTCTTTTCACTTACACTTAGTCGTAGACTATTGTTATTGTTATTTTCTACGAAACTGCAGAAGAATGGGGCAATAGGGGGGCAATTAATTTTGCTTCTGCATTTGCATTTGGTTGTAATGATGATTCATAATCGTAAGCACTCGAAGAATTGTTTAAATAGTCTAGGCATAAATCTCTAATACTTACAATGTTATTGTTCGGTTTACCATGAGTACAATTTAAGAGTTCATTCAACTTTGATTGAAGTGATCACTGTCGTACTCGATCGTCCGTAAACAGTTTCACAGGAGTTGACCTACTCTGTTATTAACTGTCAGTCTTGTGCTTTGCAGTAAAAGATCCAGGAAAGCACCGCTTCTCGGAAATAATGGCCTATCTGTGTCGAGTATGTCGATCCTGTATTGAAAATTGTAGTGGACCATCCAATTGTAAAGATGGTTACCCCGAGGATTTTGTAATTGATTTCCCCAATCTTAGTGTTTGGCATTTAAATCTCCGGCCAAAAGATAAAAGTTATCCAACACAAAACGACGTTTTTCTCCTGCATATGATATGTCGTAGGGTATGCAAATGGTTTTTGTAGGAAAACGCCTCAAAAAAGTGGGTGTGGGATTAAATGATATATCGACGAAATGTTTATACCAATGATTTTGCACCAAAAGTTTGTATAGCCATTGTATAGATGAAATATAGATAGTAAGATATTCTTAATGCCTTGTTTACAAACTTTTTCAAAATTGACTACCGTTTTGCAAAAAAAACGTTTTTCTTAAAAGTGGGCATGGCAGTAGGCGGCTTTCAAAAATGTTTTCACTTGTTCTGCTGGGATCAACAGCAAACACATGTTCCAACTTTCATCATTCTCAACATTTAAGGCCCAAAACTAATATACCGCTATACTAAAGGAACATCGGATTCAGAAATCACACATAAATCAGTGATAAATATCCTTGTTAGTATAGAGTCGACCCTTGCTTTTAGGTAAAGTTAAGTTTACATGTGACCCCCTGACATCCGTACTGCATGAATCATTTATTATACCCTATCCCATAGAGTATATTAGTTTTGACTTAAAGTTTGTAACATAGAAAAATAATGACGTACCTCAAAGTATATGGATCGTCTCAGAATCGCTAGCTGAGTCGATCTTGCGATGTCTTTCTGTCCGTCCGTCCGTCGGTCCGTCATTTATGTGTCACCGATTTTTGGGCTTTAAATTTTGAGCTAGAATTTTGAAATTTCGTATATTGACTCCCTCTCCGACGAACAGAACCATTGTAGAAACATTTGAAATGAAATGACATTTTCTAAATTTTATCAATATAAATCCCATATTATTCTTCTATTTAAGTGGCGCTACGGTCCGGAATGCACCTGGGCCTCAACCCACATGCCTCTCCAATTAGACCAGACCTTAGCTAACTGACTCCAGTTGCGCACTCCAAGTCTGGCTGGGAATCGAAGACTCTGCGAGCCCGAGTATTGGTTTCCATTCATTCTAAATGTCCTAGCCCTCTTAAACGTCCAACGCGGAGTTAGTTTGATCGGGGGCATGTCGCTGTACAGCTCGTACAGTTCTTGGTTGAATCTTAGTCTCCATAGCCCGTCAACGCAAACGGGACCGAAGATTTTTCGAAGAATTTTCCTCTCAAATCGACCAAGGATTTCTTCATCGGCTTTTGAGATGGTCCATGCTTCAGCACCGTAGAGCAGGACTGGGATGATCAGGGTCTTAAACCTGATCTGCTAGTAGTTCGAGCGAGGGCTTTACTACTGAATTGCCTTCTTAGCCCGAAGAAACAGCGGTTGGCAAGAGTAATTCTTTGTCTAATTTCTGACGAGTTGTTGTTGTCAGAGTTAATAGCGGAGCCGAGATAGATAAAGTCCGTACTACCTCAAAGTTATATCTGTCAATGGTGACGTTCTGTCCAATTCATCGATGTTGTGTGTCCTTTCGTGTTGACACACAAACACGTTTGTTTTGTTTGGACGAGCTTTTGCGGTATACCAAAACTAGACATTGCTCTGTATAGTTCGTCTCTATAAATGCTGTCGTATGCGGCTTTGAAATCGATCAATAGGTGGTGGGCATCGATTTGGATTTGAACGGTTGTGGACTTTCCTGGCCTAAAACCACACTGATAAGGGCCGATCAGGTTGTTGGTAAACAGTTTCAGGCGTTCACATATTACGGCAGATAGGATACTTATGCCTATGTAATTGGCGGAGTAGACTTATGCCTATGTAGTTGGCGCAGTTTAGAGGGTCTCCTTTATTGTGGATCGGGAAAACGATGCTGAGGTTCCATTCTTCAGGCATACTTTCTTCCGACCAGATTCGGCTTATGAGTTGGTGGCCGTCTCCGCCGGCTTTATAAAGATCGTCGGGAAGGCCGTCACTTACGGCAGCCTTATTAAGCTTCAGTTTAGATATTGCTATCCTCACTTCACTCAGGTCGGGTGGTTGGCAGATTTCACTGTCGTTGGCAATACTAAATGGTTCGTTCTGCCTGACAGCGGAATGTTGTTCGTCATCGCCGTTTAACAGTCTGCAGAAGTGGTTCTTCCATATCCTCAGCATTGACATAATTAAATCCGATTATATTGGTTATATAAAAGTTTGACTATAGATACCGCTTTGTCTCTTAAGGTAATACGAAATGGTAAAAAATTCTCATTTTTATTGATTTGCGGTACTTTTTATTAATATAAATAAAAAGAAAAAAACTGTAACGAAATATAATTAAAGCGGACTAACGGCTTTCATCTACTTGATGTTCATCGTTTGTAACCGGCAGATAGTATTAACAAAATCAATTCAGAATAATATAACTAAAAACCGGTTTTCCGTAATCTAATTTTAACGTTTTTTGACATCTGTTGGGTTTTTACCATATGTACAATTCGTTTGTCACCAATTACCAAGTTGGAATTAGCTAATTAATATTAAATTTATTACTAAGTTAAACTGGACTCGCTTGATTGTGGACTACACAAACATTTAAAACTGGATCATTCAGCATTTGTGGACATCTGTTAAAATTGTTTTTTTTTATTTACTTTAAATTGAAAACTGTCCAAAGACGTTGTATATCTCCAATTATCAATTGTCTTCTATAATTGTCACTAATGATTCAATTTCAGAGACCTGTTGTAGTCTGTTCAATGTCTGACTACGTAAATACATTAAATGTTTGAATAAATTTCATTACGCTCTATCGGCTTTGTTGTTTTGCCGGGTATAATAATAGCTTACTATTCTCATATACATATACTATGAAAATCAGCAGGTTTCAACCTCATTACTTCTTCTCCCTCCACGTTGTGATGTATTAATTGGATAGCAAACCTTTCCTATAGTCAATCGAATATTCTTTTACCAAACATTCTCATGTATTTAAAATAGGATGATGATAAGTCATATAAACTTCCTCTTTGTAAAATAAATTCTTTCAGACATTTAAAAAAGCATCTGAAGAATATATTCAAATATCATTATGTTTAACTATCGATCCAGAAAATGTATTCATACTTATCATAATATGTTATAATTTATAAATAATAACACTCTGCGAATTATCAGTGTCATATACACTTCATAAATATATTTTATAGTCGCTAAAAAGCAAACAACATCAGCAAAAAGGAAATGAAAGATTAAGAAATTAAGTTTACAACAACCTATGACGATATAACTGCAACAGAGCCCACAGCAGATAATGAAAGATATTTATACTTGCTCTGCTGGGAGCAACGAAAAGAACTTGTACCAAATATTAACATTCTAGATCAAATTTTAATTTACAAAATTCGGCGACGTACGGTAAAATAGACTGATCGTTTATAGATTTCAAAGCAATCGAAAGCAAGATATACGTAAAAAACATATGAGAAGGCTACAATAAGCTGTGCGAATCGTTGAATACCCTATACCATTTCACCCTGTAATTAGATATCCCCAAAAAGTGGGCGTGGCTAAAAACGTATACAGAAAATGACAAAGTAAAAATTGTTCATAGTTCGACAAGGTTTTTCTTTTGCATGTGCCTAGAGGTAATCTAAACAAATGTTTTATTTATAGGAAAACACGAAGAACTGTTGAAAATAACTTTATTAGTGTTATTGGATCGAATTTTTGTTTTCAAGTTTTATTGAAATTTTACCGGAAACCATTTTTATTAAGAAAACGCCCCTTAAGAGTGGGAGTGCTAAAAAACATTGTATTGAAATATAGATATTCATTGTCTAAATAGCTTGTGCGAATAGTGTCCTAAACATCCTTACCGTTTTACCAAAAAAAAAGTAGGCGTGGCAGTAGACGGATTTTGACAATTTGAACACTCCCATGTACCAAATTTTATTAACCAAGCTCAAAAATTAAGATCTTTAGATCTGTGACATACAGATAGACGGACTGACGGACAGACAGATATTGCTCCTTCGACTAGCGATACTGAATCGATCCGTATATATTGAGGTATATCTGCCTAAATTCTTTCTCTATGTTACAAACGTATCAAAACTAATATACTAATATATTAAATTTGAAACTGAATATGTGATGTTGTTGTGTGTCGCTGTTCTGTTCTGAGAATTTCATGGAACCGAATGCATCTGCACCGGGCCGGTTACCTAAAGTACGACGAAAGTGGACACAACTTTTTAGCCGATGAGATTATATTTCGGGTTCGGATGTCGTATTAACTAAGATTATAAAGTCATACAGATGAACCATTGAAAACAAAAACATATGATAAGGCTACAATCAGTGCTGACAAGGTGTAAGTGCAGATAAATAAAAAAAATTGCAGAGTGTAATTAGATATCCCCAAAAAGTGGGCGTATTCAGAAAATGACAAAGTAAAAATAGTTCATAGTTCGACAAGGTTTTTCTATTGCATGTGCCTAGAGGTAATCTAAACAAATGTTTTTTTTTTATAAGAAAACACGAAGAACTGTTGAAAATAACTTAATTTGTGTTATTGCATCGAATTTTTTTTTAAGTTTTATTGAAATTTTACCGGAAACCATTTTAATTAAGAAAACGCCCCTTAAAAGTGGGAGTGCTAAAACACTTTGTATTGAAATATAGATATTCATTGTCTAAATAGCTTGTGCGAGTAGTGTCCTAAACTTCCTTACCGTTTTACCAAAAAAATAAGTTCTTCAAAAAAGTAGGCGTGGCAGTAGACGGATTTTGACAATTTGAACACTCCCATGTACCAAATTTTATTAACCAAGCTCACTGTTCTGTTCTGAGAATTTCATGGAACCGAATGCATCTGTACCGAGCCGGTTACCTAAAGTACGACGAAAGTGGACACAACTTTTTAGCCGATGAGTTTATATTTCGGGTTCGGATGTCGTATTAACTAAGATTATAAAGTCATACAGATGAACCATTGAAAACAAAAACATATGAGAGGGCTACAATCCGCTGTACCAAGTTTTTTTGATTAACCTATTACCTCCCATCCTTAAAATAAATATCCCAATAAAGTCGGCTTTATAGCGATGAAATATAGAAAATGTCTTTGTCAGAACATATTGTTCAGACAGTTTATCAAAATATTTTATGGTTCGAGGGAAAAACGTTTTTAATAAAAACGCCCCAACAAGTAGGCGTGGAAAAAAACTTGGTTCAGACACTTTGTCAATATCTCTAACGGTTTGGCCTATAATTACGTTTTTCTGTAAACTGGGCGGGGCAGTGGGCGGATTTAAAATTTTTTGCATTTGTTCTGATGTACACAAACACGTGTACCAAATTTCATCATTCTAGCTCAAAATTTAAGGCACAAAAACTGGTGACGTACGGACGGACGGAAGGACGGAAGGACAGACATGGCTTTATCGACTCAGCTTTCGATTCTGAGTCGATCCGTATACTTAGAGTTATACCTAGCTAAATTATTTCACTATGTTACAAACTGTCAAAACTAATATACCCCTATGGGATAGGGTATAATGAATGAATTTAGGTGTATGCACCCTGTTCATAAAAATCATGTACAAAATTATTTTCAGTGCTGACAAGGTGTAAGTGCAGATAAAAAAAAATTGCAGAGTGGAGAAATGGTTTTGGTAAGAGAAGAACCCCTACTCGGCAGTACTATGTCGGATATTGCAAACTAAATTTCATATAATTGAGTTGGGGTATATACGGTCAACAATGATAAAACGGTGGGGCTGATGGGCTAACGTAATGTTAAGAATCTAGAAGTTAATTGTTGTAACACTTTTTGCAAACGTAACATAACTATATATGTAGATTTTTGTAACATTCTTGAACGTGTTTGTCAATATTCGTAGTTATTCTATAAGTTATAATATTCGAATTTACTTGTTTCAAAAAAATACTTTTTAGAACCTCCCACTGGTTCAAATAAAACACTCAATCACGTTATAAAATATTTATTGCCGTTCCTCTCGGGGGTACAAACTAGAATGAATCCTCATAATTTAATTCTATATTTCTTAACCTAAATATGCTGATCTGCACTTCCCATGCAGATCCATTAAATCTTCATTGCCTGGCTCGGGTGTCGAGTACGAATGCCCTCGTCCGGTGCAAGCGGATACGCGTGTGCTACAATCGCAGCGCATGTGCTTCGCTTGCATTTTTGTTGTGCCAGACTGATATCCGATCGTGATAACTGCCGGCCCTTCATATATCTGCGTCCCGCAGATCACTCGACGAACAGGTGAATGAACCTGGGTTTCCGCTGGGGTTATTGGCTTGTTGAGGAGGTTGTGGCAGGGGGCGTGGATTTGATGTTCGACGGAAGGAAAGGCGGAGTTCCGGGATGTTGACCTTCTGATAGATCTTCTTCCAGAATAGAAAGATAACGGTAGTGACTGCTATGATAATAAAAATCTCTGTAATGATAGAAGAGTTAAGATTTCCATTTAAGTTGTTGATTTGCTCGATATTCCTTCGGTTTAACCTTGTTACTCAATTATTTTGTTAATTTTCAATGTGACTTCTCAGTTGTTTCGAACAGTTTTTCGTTAATTATGTATTGTCGGTTGTTATTCCCTACAATGTCCGCCTGTTTTTCTAAAATATTGTCCCAGTCAGTCGCATCAGGAGATCCACCTACCCATTTCCAGGCAGTCCCTATCCAATTTATTGACCTAGCTTTCCTCATTCTTGAGTCCCGCAGTTCGTTTAGTCGGTCCTTGATTTGATCTAGATGATAACTTAAAATAGGCTGCATTTGTTTGTCTTTAACGTGTTTAAGCATCAGTCGCTCAGTATCCTGGATAAGTGCGTCATATTTTGTCAAGTCGATAACATGTACCAATTTAAAAACTCCGTTTGTCACCCAAGCATTTCCTTCTTTAATCGTCACAATTGGAGAATCATAGGCAAAAATATGTAGAGTCTGCATGGCAGTGAAAAGAACTACTAATCTGCAATACATATAATCAAAGTTTATTCAATATGAGGTTCACAATTTTATCTTAATGTATAAATTCCAATAAGTATGTACGTATGGCATTACTATATAGCCTTGATTGCTTGTATTTTGTTCATTTTCATGTTAACATTTGGATTCGTTTTTTCATTACTCTCCTGATCCTATTTCCAATATGAGATAGCTCTCCATTAAATTTTCGGGGTAGTCACTCCGGATCGGAAGGTTCGTATTTGTCCGCTTTGGCTTGTAAGGTTAAAAAAATATCAAACAGCCTACTAGGGTACGAGGATCAACACCACCGTAATTACTGTTACATAATTGTTTAAGCCACGTAGACAAGTTCCTTGACCTTAAAGTCCGCTCTAAGGCACCGATATATTTCTAGGTAGAGTGGACTCTCTCTATCTGGCCATTGACCTCGCTTCGATGGGATGGAGTTAGGTAAACGTTTATTCCTTAATTCCTGATCAGGTTTAGGACAGGCTGAGGAAGCCCCTTTAATTGCCCGTGACCAGAATCAGAGGAACCGTAAAATAATGCAAGATTTTTATTACGTTGGATCATATATAAATTGCGGATCTGTCTTTTATGTGGAAAAATTTAGAAAATTTCGAGAACTTGTCAACTACGGTCAGAAATTTCTCATTCTGAATCTCCATTATATCCATGTGGATTATCTCACATGGGTACCTAGGAACGGGTGTCGGTTGGAATTCGGGATTTATTGGATGCCTGTCATATTTGTTAGCATTACAGATTTCGCAAGAGGTCGCAAATTTTCTTATGCTGGCCATCATTTTTGGAAAATAGAATCGTTAGAGGATTTGTTCCCTATTTTCCCTGGGGGCGCGGTGAGCTCTTCTGTGTTCGTTCTCAATGATACAGAATTTGCGTTCCTCGCTGGCTACATCCTCCACGACTCTCTGCGTTACCCTAATCCTATATTTCCCGAAGCTTTCTAAGTACAGGTTTTGGAGTAAGCCAAGGTATTCCTCAGGAATCTTTATTGCATTGATTACGTTCGGATTAAGGTTTTCTACTAAAGACTCAGCAAGGTTATCCTTGTCTATGGTTCTCATGGAGATATAATGGCGGTGATAGCCAGGGTGTGTTCTTCATTAGAACAGAGGTCAATGCCAATCCTAAAGATTATTTGATTCCTAAATACGTTAATCGGGGCCTCTACGTGAGGTATTAGGTCCGAGCTGTCTTGGTCAGCGCTGTGCATAGTGCACGAATCTTCGTCGTCAGGCGATTCTTCACATAGCCCTTTCTCAGCAGTGCCTGTTTCCGCTCCGTCTGTCCTTACACTTCGTATGTCGTCAATACTTCCTGTATTTGTCTGTGATTGTCCTTAGTATGCGTCAAGTGTATTTGATCCTGCTGCTATGCTTGCCGTATTTGTCCGAGAAGAGGAGGAACCTGAGCCTGAAAGGTGATTTACCTGTGTTGGGAGCCGCGAGAGAGCATCAGCCACAAAGTTTGATTTACCAGGTGTGTAAATCAACTCGTAGTTGTACCCCTCAATTCTCGACTTCCAACGCTTAAGTTTCGCATTGTAATTCCTGTTACTAAGCGTAAAGGTTAAGGGCTGGTGATCAGTATATATTTTGATCTTCTTGGCACCGTATAGGTAGTTCCTCAGATTATCGAGTGCCCAAACAATGGCACGAAGTTCCTTCTCATTCGTAGCATAACCTTCTTCCGTTTTATTCAAAGAACGGGAGATAAATGCAATTGGCTTGTCCTTACCATGTTCACCTTGGGACAGTACAGCACCAATGGCATAGTCAGAAGCATCCGTTGTAAGGTTGAAGGGATTGCCGAAGTCAGGGAAGGCTAATACTTCTGCCGATGTAAGAAGTTGTTTCAAGGTCTCAAAAGCTTTAATCCCTGCATTGTCGAGGCATATAGGAACATTTGTCGATTGCATTGCTCTAACCTGCGAAAGCTCGCCACGAGTCATATTCGTTAGAGGTTTCGCTATTTTGGCGTAATCCCTAATGAATCTTCTGTAGTAGGACGTGAGTCCGACGAAAATCTTCAGTTCCTTTAGATTACTCGGAGGAAGAATAGCTCCGATTGCCTTTACTTTATCCGGATTGGGAAGAATGCCTTCCGAAGTCACTAAGTATCCAAGGAATTCTACACTTGTGTCTAGGAAGTGGGTGAAGTGAAAACCGTCTCTATGTCTCTTAAATGTTAACCTTCCGTCCTGCCGTAGATGATAATGTCGCCTATGTAAACATTATATGGGCTGTTTGACGGTCGAATGATATTCTCCGTCAAGAGTTCGTTCACCTGCCTTTCAACCTCCTCCCGCATGCAAGCAGGGTACGGATAACTCTTCGTATAGATCGGTTCATCCGTGATTGTTTTTATTTCGGCTCTCACACTGGTTTTCACCTTACCATTATCTACCGGGCCGAACAAGTTACTGAACTTGTTACAAAGCGATTCGAGTTTGGCCTTCGAGGACTCTGAGATGTTTTTGTTCAGTATTACGAGGTGTTCAGAATTTGCCGCAGATTTTGTTTTTCACTAGGATTTTCCCAGTTGGACTGTTAATGTAAAAAGGATTCTGAATAAGGTAGGATTTTGGTGCTAGATTTGATTTAATGAAGTTTTTGTTCGCACCTGGATTTTCCCGTCTCGTGTAGCGTACTCTATGTATGGTACGCTGGAAGCGAGGCATCTGTCATACAATTTTCCTCGTCCTGCGATACCGCCGAATTAGAGGTTCCTAGTTCTTCATTAGATTCCGGAACGTCTGTTACCATATGGTAAAGCCGCTGTTGCTTCCTAGGGTAATTGTCTTAACCGCCTTCCCGTTTAATTGGGATATTGGCCCGTTTCATATAATTCGCATTTCCGCTTTGAAACGAACGGTCAACCTCCATCTTGATGGCAGGCTTCGGCCCCGGTCTTGGCGGTGAATATTGCCTGTTTTGGAATCTTGTATTCCAAGACGAATGTGACCGCTGGCCGTACCTGTTGTTCGTAGATCTGTTTGGATTTCCTGAGGGCAAAGGAAGCCCCCTTTCGGATTTGAAATTATAATGCACGGGAGAAGTTATAACGTTTGTACGTGTACGTGCACAGAGCTATTCCTAAAGTTAAGATTCTGCATGTCAGGGCAAGCAGAGTATGCCTCAGGGAGCGTTCGTGGTTTCTGAATTATGAGAAGCCTCGAAAGGTCCTCGTTCAATCCACGCACAAACACGTCCAACGCTCGATTACGATAAGTTTCCACCAAGGCATCTATTGTCTCGGCGGAATATGTTTCCGATCGGATTTTATTTATAATAAGGGAAAAGTGGTGATTGACAGTGGCAGAGAAGTTATCGACTCTGGAACCACCTTGTTTCAGCTGACTTAGCTGATGCTCGAGGGTTCTGAGATCCCTCTTATCCGCGTAATGCAGAGAGAGGACCCTCTTGATCTCCGTCCACTCACTGTCGAATACTATATGATATCAAAGCGGAATCCGCTTAACCCCTAATTTTTTGGCTTATGTGCTGGAGGATCGCCCTATAAATGGGCTTGCCCCGAACAATTGAATAATCCTTGAGCACTGTTTCTATGCTGTGTACCCAGGATACATAGTGTACCGGGTTCCCATCGAAAACCTCAAGCTCCTTCACAGAGTCAGGAAGCTTTGAAATATCCCTCAACTCGGTCTCGTCGTTTGGGCCTCGTAATTGTACTGGGGTTTCAGTTATTTGTTGGGCCGTTAATCCCCCCAAACCTACGCCTTCTATATTTTTAATTCTACCCTCCATGGAGGTCAGCTGCATTAACAATGCTTGAATTGCCTGCCCGGAATCTCTCTGTTCAATGTGAGTGATTCGGTTCTCAAAACCCCTCAATTGCTCTAAGACGGAATTAACCGACCCCGTTAACTGAGTTACCGAATTCCTGATCTCCTCCATATCTCCCAACCGAAGGTTCGCTTTTATCTCTTTAAATAATATGTAATTCTTTTAATCGGAATATTGATTCCCTTCTCTTCTCAATTTATGAAATTTTTATTCCTCTGCACTTTTATTTTATATTTGACTAAAGAGGAGTTTATATATTACGTATGTGATTCTAGGTGAGAACAATATATCTGTTTATTCGTGCGTGAATATCGAATTGGGGATGCCTCCCCTTTAATACAAGTTTAATAGGATTTGATTGAAATATAGATTGAACTACTTATGAATGTACTCTTACAGAATTAATAGCAGCCAATTCATCATCTTGGGTTTCTGTTGTCCTCTGGGGTCGTCTGCTTCGGTAATTCCAATCCTTGTGAGAACGCTTTGTTCTGTTTTTCCGAAGGTTAAGTCCGGTTTCGTCTTTTCGAGCGAGGGTTGATTTTTCGCCACTTGCACTAACCCCTTGCTTTTTTTTGACACTTCTCGTGATTTTATTGGAATATTTTCCCTCACTTGCACTGTTTTTTTGCTGTTCACGAGAGTTCACTTCTCTAGGCGAAGCGAGGGTTTACTTTTTCTTTTATGATTCTATTTGAATATTTCCCCTCTCACTTTATTTTTTTTTTTATAATTTACACGTACTCAAGGGGTTATGAATACCCTTTATATGTTACCATAGTACGAGCGTTAGAGAAGGGGAAGAAAGAGAGGATAGGAAAGATTTTGGATGTAGTAGAGACTTAAACTCCATGGGTGGTGTCCGAACTAGCTTCGGGGAGTCACTTTTTCTTGTGTTCGTTAAATTTGAAGAAATTCAAATTCACTTGCACTGTTTGTACTGTTCTTCCTGATTGTTCAGGATTCTCTTTTCCACTTTCGCGATTTCCTTTTATCAATTAATTTTTTGTGATAGGTGGGAGGTCCCTGCTCGGGCGCCAGTTATAAGATTCGAATTTACTTGTTTCAAAAAAATACTTTTTAGAACCTCCCACTATATTTCTTAACCTAAATATGCTGATCTGCACTTCCCATGATCCATTATATCTTCATTGCCTGGCTCGGGTGTCGAGTAGGAATGCCCTCGTCCGGTGCAAGCGGATACGCGTGTGCTACAACCATTTTTGTTGTGCCAGACTGATATCCGATCGTGATAACTTATATAGAGAAATTAAAGTATATAAATACAAAGAAAAGATCAAAATTTAAAAGAAAACATATAATAAGGCTATTACCCTGTAATTTTCCATCCTTGAATCAAACGTCCCCAAAAAGGAAAAGATTAAAAAATTTGAATTTTTCCATAGTTTCTGTATCATTTTGGACCTAAAATGCCAAATTTAATTAATCCTCTTGTTATTACGCAAAAACATTTCATATGACAAGTTGTGCAACATTATGCAACAAAAAAGGGGTATATTAGTTTTGATACATAGTTTGTAACATAGAGAAATAATTAGCTAGATATATTTACCTCAAAGTATATGGATCGAGTCAGAATCGCTTTGTGAGCGTTTAAGCTAGTCTGTTTCTTCGTCCATCCGTCCGTCCGTCTGTATGTAAAAGGTCTTTATGCCTGCTTAAATTTTGAACAAGGATAATGAAATCTGGTACATGTGATCCTTGTATACGTGCTGCTCAAACAAGTGTAAGCATTTTCAAAATCCGCCCACTGCCATGCTCACTTTTTAGAACAACGTTATTTTTTGGCAAATGATAGGGAATTTCGAAAAAGTTACTGAATATGATATGTATACAATTCTAGTATCTATATTTCGATTTTTTTGAAGGCGTTTTCAGTAAAAAATCGTTATTCGTTAATTTTTTTAAATATTTGACAAAACTTTTGATGCAAAATCATTGGATATGACAAAAAAAAATATTTCGTAATATATCATTTCAACCTACGCCTACTTTTTGGTGCTGTTTTCTTACAAAAACCATAAGTATATTATGCCGTACCATATGCAGGCGAAAAATGTTGTTTTTTGTCAAACCATAAAAGATTTTGAACAATATGTTAAGACACCACACAAACTTTTTGCAGGCGTTTTCGTAAAAAACTCATTTGTATACCTTACGCCATACTATATGCAGAAGAAAAATGTGTTTTTTTTTGTCGAATCATACAAGACTTTGAGCAATATGTTGTTACAATGTCAATATTAATACATCTTTGTCAATAAGCCCACATTTTAGGGATATTAATTTTAAGGATGGGATGGGATAGGGTATAAAACGATCCATATAGTGGATTGTAGCCTTCTCATATGTTTTCATGTTAATATTATTTCAGTACAACAATGGCAGCTCTTTGCTCTCAGGATTGATACTTTAGACATTTAATTTTATCCTTGGATCAGCAGTTAAGCTCGCTCTTTATAAAACGGCATTGAGGATTTTGGAAAATTGTCTGAAAAGATATAAGGCAATCTTACTAATAACAACAATATTTATAAACTATTTTATTTGATCAAAATACATATATCAAATAATATCATTTATATAAAAAAATCAACTGTTGTTGACTTTGGAATTTAAAAAAAAACTGTAAATGATTCAAAATAAAATTACTGAATCAAAAAATAACCTTTTCGATACAGTTTTAACAAAGTTTGAACAAAAAATGTTTGATAAAAATATTTAGAGAATAATACAGTGAACATTTAGTCTATATACCACTTTAATCGATGCCCTATTTTCGGATCGTTTTCCCAAAAAATAAACATAAAAATCCTTCAGAAAAACCTCCTTTTTTGTCAGGCAATAAGAGATTAAGATAAACTTTCTGAACAAGATGAACTGAAATTGAAATTTTCGATGTTTTATCTTCATTCAGTTTTACGCACGCCCACCTTAGGGATGTTTAATTTATGCATGGAATAGGATAGCGTATTTAACGATCTACTCATCATTGACTTCAGTTCTAGAAATCAACAGAATTAAGATACCGAAAGAAATTTTTGAATTTTAAAGAACTTGTTCAAATGCAGAAAAACTACTTTCATTTGTTTGAATTTGAAATAATTTCCAGTTTTTGTTTTTGTTCATTATTTTAAACCTGTTTGGAAATTTAACATTGACAAATTTATGCTGCCAGAGTTAGCATTTTGTTTACTGTATATTTCAGTAATCCGTAAGTAGTTCCGATTCAGTAATTTTAAAATTAAGGTCACTGAACTATTGAACACTCCAGACCTTCAAAACGGCGGAATATTTATTGATGCATAGAACATATAGGTTATGAGACATTCAAACTCTAGTAATTATTGAAGTCTGTAAAACGTTACTAATAAATAAAATGCAATAATTGACATAGGCTAATGGAAACAAGTTCCAAGAGCACAACATCTTCTGGATCACGGCGTTAAAAGTGTGACCTAAAATCATTTTATGTTTAAAGTTTACTTACTTACTTACTATAGTGGCGCTGCACTCCAAAATGCACCTAGGCCTAAGCCAACATGCCTCTCCAATTTGCCCGGTCCTTAGCTAACTGCCTCCAGTTGCGCACTCCAAGTTGGTTGAGGTCGGTTTCTACTTGTGCGCGCCACTTAAGGCGAGGTCTTTCTATATTGCGTCTAACATCTGCCTGGGAATTGAAGACTCTGTTAGCCGGGGAATTGGAGTCCATTCGAACTTTATTCATAGTCATCTTTAACTTGCTCTTATAGCACCTGGTTGAATCTTCAACTCCCTAGCCCTCTAACGCGACCGAACAATTTTCGAAGAATTTTTCAGGAAATTCTTGGTCGATTTGAGGGACCAAGGATTTTCTGATCCGCTACAGCAGGACTGGGATGATGAGGGTCTTATATAAGATGTCCTTAGTAGTTCGAATGAGGGTTTTACTACCGGTAGACAAAGTCCCACAAGACACATGACAGTGCATTGAATTGTCTAAATCCTGATAGAGCAGCAAGAGTAAGTTCGTCTCTATTGACTTATACCTCTGTAGTTGGTACAGTTCAGAGGTCTCCATTTTTTGTGGATCCATTCTTCAGACACACTTTCATCCGACCAAATTTTACTTATGAGTTGGTAATTGTTACTAAACAAGTAATCTTCGCCGGCTTTATCAAGCTTGATGGGAAGGCCGTGATTTCCGGCAGCCACGCCCTCTTTTCATAAAAACTTAGTTTTTGGCCAAACCGTAAGAGACACTGAAAAAGATTCTCAACAACGTATCTAACCAATCATAATGTCTATATTTTGTTCATACAAAGTTTTTTGCCACGTCCATTTTTTGGGGGCGTTTTTAGTAAAAAAACATTTTTCGGTTAAATTTCAAACATTTCCAAAATAAATGTTGATGCAAATATTGTTTTAATATAAACATTTCTTTTATATATCAATTTAACCCACGCCCACTTTTTGGAGGCGTTTTCATACAAAAACCATTTATACACACTACCTCATAGCATAACCAGTGTAATAGGTAGAGCAGTAGGATATAGAGGGCGTTGGGAACAGAAAGTAGAAAGGAAAGGATGATGTGGATGGGACTTAAGGATGGGACAGATGGGGATTGGGATGACAGCTGTCAAGTGCGACGATACGTCACGCTTGCGATGCTCGACTCAGCTCGTCGGATGGGAGGGCTCTTGTCATCGCACACAATAATACCTACTACAACACATAAAACGTGCCAAAACCAAACAAGCACAAACCACCTTGGCTTACCTCCACACACTCGGACGGACAGTCACCACACCTCGGGAGCTGATGGTGAAATTCAGCGGACCAAATTTCCCACCAACCTGGAAGTTCGGCGGCCATTTTGGAACTTCCCCAAATTTGGTAAGTATCGTTGTCAGTTCATTTCATCTCCACCGGATTTAGCACCCTAAACACCCCTTAAAATATACTTACCAAGCCATTATGGGCTTAAGCAAACAGGAATCAACAAACAAAACAAAAACACAGTCGCTTCAACATTGTGCAGAGTGTACGTTATTAACATAAATGAATAAATTAACAAAAAAAAACTATAATTACGCAAAAAAAGGAACAAAAAAATATGAATTAAATAAATAACAAATTAATTAAGAATAAATTATTAAACAACAAACAGTAATTATAAAACAAGTAGCAATAAATTAAATAAATAACAAGTAAATTAAAAGAAAACAATTAAAGAAAAAATTATAGAACAAAAGCAAAAGTTTAAACCAAAGTAATATATAACAAACAAAAAGTCAGACTCTATAAACTAATTACTATATGAAATTTAAATATTAAAATAGACAAAATATTTTAAGTATAAATAACATAGAATATATCTAAAATAAATAACTTAAAAATAGATAAATAAATAAATAAGTAAATGAATAACAAACGACAAAAAATGTATGCAAATAAAAATAATTAACAAAAAGGCAAACTAAATTTTGCGCCACCATGTTCGGACGTAATTGAGGTCCTACTTTTTCCCTCAGTGACTTAAATCTTATAATCTTACCCTACCTATATGGAGCTCTATATAGGCGTTGAGCGATTATCTCGCTTACCCCAACAAAACAACAAAAAAATTATAACGCAAAACTTGTGCCCGAACAATAATTAAATAAGACTAAATGTGAAATAGAAAATATAAGAAACGCTTGCACACTCTAAAATAATTAAAAAAATAAAATGTTTAACAAAAAAATTCTTAATTTTATATAAATAAATAAATTTTCTCCTAGCCCTCCTTGTTCTTTGTGTGTGTTCGCGTTTTGTGCCAGGAAATGTGTTCACTATTTTCGTGTAATTGTGGGTGCAACTGTATACGTGGATTTCTTTATTTGTAGTATTGTTGAAGATTTAATTGTTGTGTAGGTTTTAATTTTTGTGAGGGTTTTAGTTTTTGTATAAAATCCCTTTATTTTTTTTTTATAAAAAGCACGCGCTAAAGGGCTTATGAATACCCTTATAGTGTTTGGATACAGCGTGGGAATTAAGGAAATTGAGGAGAAGAAAAGAGGAGATACCGATGTGCATTGGTCTTAAATTTTTGTAAATTGTAATGGGGAGGAAAGACTGAGTTTGGTAAAGCATTCCACATTCGTGTTGTTCGTCTAAGAAATGAATCTCTATATTTCATAGTTTTATCGCACGCTTTTGTATCCCATCCAGTAGGTGCAATGATGTTTTTGCTGCACCTGACCAGATGTGGGCGTTGAACTCAAGTTTTGGGCGTGAGGAATAAAGGATTTCATACCCAGGAGAATGGTGTTCGTAATCGCATCGGCAGTAGCATCCACGTCATTATCGAGTAAGCATAATGACCAGTGAAAATTCTTAAAGAAACCTTTAGGAGCTTCATTTATTGTTGCGAAGAAGCGTACTTTTATTTCTGCTTTTGTTTAATTTGCTTTCTTATTTAAAAGCACAAACAAAAATTGACAGTATTCGACCACACACAAGTTACTTTGCACAACCAACAAAACACTACACGCACGGAACACACACCGTTCGAAGGTGGTTACAACGGTAACACTTTTTTTGTGGCGATCGCAATTTCTTTGTGATCCCCGTTGAAACTTTTCTTACACAAAAACCTAAATTTAGTTTCCACGTTTATTTATATTCTTGTTACACAAATTACCCCTTCAAAACACTAACTTTACCTTAATTTAAACTCTATATTATTTGTGCAGCCACACGTTCTATTTGATTCTTTTTTTCTTATTTTTAACTTTCACTTTGCATAAAGTTTTTTTTGTTTCGACCTTGACTGTGGTCACTTTAGCCCTTGGGAGTTGGAACACATTTGAAAACTTCATCAGTGCCACAAATACGCAGAACATGCCTCTCTAAATCCTCTCCGTCTTCAGCAAACCTTGTAACCCTTGTAAAAACCCTTTTTCTCCCTTCATCTTACCATTATCAAACCGCTGGTTATCTTACCTCTCAAGCACCACCTAGTAATTGCTCTCTAGCTATCAAATATTCCCTTGCTGGCAACCCCTATCATTGATTTTCCCTTTGTTATGTTAACACTGTCAACAGATACGGCACGGAGTGGGAGGTAAACAACACAACAAGTTTTTAATTAAATTAATTTAATTTTATACTACATTGTCCTAACAGGTGAACGTAACACCAGGTGAAAAACGATGTTTTTTGTCGAACCATAAATGATTTTGATAAACTGTATGGCATAAAATAACAACAAATACCAAAACATGTCTAAGTGAGTACTTCTTGCCAGATGGCATGACCTGCTGTGTTGCGCCGACTCCGAACGTCGAATTTGAGATAAGCTTTTCTTGACAATTGATACAGCTCGGATCATTTGTCAGGTCATCAAGAGAGGAGGACCAGTGAAAATCATTTAGGTGTTGATACGGTTGGGAATCGAACCCAGACCTTCTGCGCGGCAGTTCATCGCACCAACCATTGCGCCACTGAGTACGTCAACGAAAAACAACGATTCTCTAAAACGAAGGCGTGGCAATGGTCGGATTTCAAAAATGTCTACACGTGTTCTGTAGCAACGCACAACGATCCTATATACAAAATATCATTCTCTGAGCTCACAACTTAGGGCCTAAGAATCGGTGACATATGGACTCAGCTAGCGATTCTGAGTGGACCCATATACTATTGGTCTATTTTGGGCATTAAATTTTCAGCAAGAATGATGAAATCTAGCACACGACTCGTTGAATCTCCCAGCAGAACAATTGCAAATATTTCCTAAATCCAATTACTGCCACGCCTCCTTTTTGGAAAAACGTAGTTTTAGGCCAAACCATTAGAGATTTTGAAAAAGTGTCCGAAGAGCATATCTATACATCCCTGATGTCTTTTTACAAAGTTTTAGCTTCGCCCACTTTTTGGGGGCGTTTTCAGTAAAAAAACGTTTTTCGGTAAAATTTTACACATTTCGAAAAAAAAATTGATGCTAAATCATTGCTTTTTGTAATATAATACGTTTCTTCTATATACATTGTAACCCATGACCAATTTTTCGATGCGTTTTCATCCAAAAACCATTTGTATACACTACCTCACAGCATAACCAGTCGAAAAACGTTGTTTTTTGTCGAACCATAAAAATTTTGATAAACCGTCTGAAAAGTATGTCGTGACAATGGCATTTTCAATAAATCTTCAATATAATGAAGATTTATTTTAAGAGTGCAGTCGTCTCATATGTTTTTTTTTTTTGAGTTAACCCGTATTTAAAAAATTATGCATGGATTTTATTCGATCTAAAAAGTAGCTAATAGAACAATATGTTGGCGTTTAAAAAAAGTATAATACTTCATTGTTAGTATTGCCGTTATTTTTTAATATTTTTTTTTTTAATTTTTAGTACTTTTTAAACTCTATACCACAGAGGTACATTGGTTTTGATACATAATTTGTAACATAGAGAAATAATTTAAGTAGATAAACCTTAAAGTATATTTAGCCATGTCTGTAAGTCCGTCCGTCTGTCCGTACGCACCAGTTTTTGAGCTTTAAATCTTAAGATAGAATTATTAAATTCGGTGCACTATTCGCTGTTGATGCCAGCAGAACAATTAGACATTTTTTCGAAATCCGCCCACTGCTACGCCCCCTTTTTAGAAAGACGTGGCTTTAGGCCAAACCATTAGAAATTTTGAAAGTGTTTCTGAGCAACATATATAGACAATTGCAGATGCAAAATCATTGGCACTTTAACCCAGGACCCCTTTCTGGAGGCGTTTTCATACAACAACAATTTGAATACACTACCTTGTTTGGTCAAACTATAAAAGATTTCGATAAACTGTAGGAACTGTATGTTGTGACAATGTCATTTTCTTAATTTCGGACCATAAAAGATTTTTATAAACTGTATGAACAATGTGTTGTGAAAATGTAATTTTCTGAATTTCATCGCCCTAAATTCCATACAAAAAAAAATTGTGTCTTTAACTGCTATACAAAAAACCGTTATCAGTTTGGACGCGTCTATAACAGACGCGTGATAAAATTTCTACTTACGTATAAGTTGTTGTGTATTTTGTAGAAAAAAAGCACCATTTAAAACGTCTGGGACCTATAATATTCTTTATCAGTATGTTCATATCATTGTTTTAAAGGTTATATGATTATACCAGTTAGTTAAAATTCTGATTTTTGCCATACTATTAGTACGTCTATTAAAAAAATAGCACCATGTGAATCGTTTGGGACCTACATATTTTTATTCAAACCGTTCTCTTCTTTTGTTTGAAAATAAATGAATGGTTTTATCAACGATCAAGACTTTGGAAATATTAACCTCAGCACCAATAAAATGCTGCCAGACGGTCATATTTACGTTGAAATGTTTCAGAGGTTCATATTTATGGGCATACAATGACAAATCAAAGTGTTTCGAACAATCACCCTGTGATTAAAAGCTCTCGTGTACAACTACACTAACCTCGGGTTTATATTTATTTAGGAGTATATGACTTATAACTTCTTGAATGGTGTTAGTTTTGTGATCAGGTGATGATGGGTTCTAACTGCGCGCATGAAATTAGTTTGCATTACAATACAATCGTTATACCCACAGAAAAGTGATAGATAATCGTAGAACGTACTAGTGTAAAAGACAAATCATACCAAACGTCAAATTCGCACTCATCGGAGTTGTCGACCTACTCATAAGCAAAGTGTTTGAAATAATCAGATTGCTAGTAAGAGCTCTCGCGTACTAACGCATGTACATAAATACCATGAGAACGAGAGTTTAGTTTAATATTCCTAAATATAAACCCCGGGTAAGTTGATTCGAGCATCCGCATGGGGACAATCGTGGTATACTCATCTGGGTAAGGTCAAGCGAGCATACTTTTAGACATTTCGCATGGTTGTTGTCTGCAATGATCAATATGATTAGAAAGCTTAGGCTGTGAACAGCTTTCGTATGGTTATTATATATGATAAGCACGAGGACAGAAGGAACTCATATAAAATTATGTCGACACTTTTGAAAATTCAAAAGCCAGTAAACAATATCTCAGAATGGACTAAAAATTGGCAGATCAGATTATATGACCTGAAGTCGGTTCATATAAATTTTACGTTAAAAAATGTACCACACATTCCAGTATACATAAATAGTAATGTAGTGGAATATTCAAATACAGCTAAATATTTAGGGATGACTCTAGACGCCAAACTGCGCTGGAAAGCACATGTAAAGAAAAAAAAGAGATGAGTTAAACATCCGCTACAGTAAAATGTATTGGCTTATTGGGAGATACTCACCCTTATCCAACTAAAATAAATTATTGCTATATAAGCAAATTCTTAAACCAGAATGGACCTATGGGCTCCAGCTGTGGGCATGCACATGCATGACAAACTTACTAAAAATACAAACCTTCCAAAACAAAGTACTACGGAGCATAGTTAACGCACCGTGGTACATACGTAACACCGATCTACATAGAGATCTATATATTGAAATGGTTGAAGATAAAGCTAAAAAAGTAGCTCTAAGACATAGAGATAGGCTTCTCAGCCATGTTAATTTAGAAATAGCAAGGCTTTTAAGAACCGACAATATAGTCAGGAGATTAAGACGGGTTAAACCCCTTGACTTATGTAGCTAAAGAATTATATATAAAAAAAAAGAAATACTGAAACTTAAGTACAATTTCAAACAAAACTCATAGAAATCCGACCAACGTCGGAATTTCTTTAAAAATTTATATTTTTATAAAATATAATACATGTGAAAAATAAATTGCTGATTAGTCTAACGACTAGGTGCGATTCCTTGAAGACATACAAAGGTCAGTCTTCTGGAGGTTTTTTAGATCGGGTTAAAGTCCCTCACTATTGCAGAAGGTTCCCTCGCGATAAAACCTCTGCAATGTCTTTCGATGATTTTTCCTTCCAGCGAACCCCCACCAAAAAAAAAAAAAAATTTTGCGCAAAGATCGTGGCTAACGGCCTTACAAGATCAAGCTTGTGCAAAAATTAAAGTTGCGATACCATGCAATGCGTCGTGATTTTGGTGTATGGGCCGAAAATAAGATTGATCTCGATGCTGATTTTCATCGCAAAATTGTGTTCAGTTTTGAGGCTCATTTTCGGTTGAATGGCTCCTTCAACAAGCGGAATTGCCGCATTTGGAGTGAAGAATCCACATGAAACCATTGAGAGGCCTTTACATCATTGGCTTTGTCATTTGTCATTGGGCCATAGTTCCTCCGAAATGATGCTGGAGAGTTACCGTTAATGGATACCGGTACAGAGCCAAGATAACCGACTATTTTGTTCCCGAACTGGATGGCATGAATGTGGATGAGATGTGGCTCCAACAAGAACCTACATGCCACAAAGCGCACCTTACAATGGATTTATTAAAGCAAACATAATTTCGCGCAATGGACCTGTCAATTGGCCACCAATATCGTGTGATTTGATACCATTGGATTATTTTCTTTGATGATATGTGAAGTCGCTCGTCTGCGCCATCAAACCAAAACGTTAGGGGACCTGGAAGCCAACATTCGTAAAACCCTTCGGGTTAGGGGTCAAAATATACCCGAGGTAAGGCATGCTTGTCATAGATGGCGACTAAAATCCACTCCCCGTATATGGAGTGTAAGGAGTATACAAAAACAAAAACGCAATGAGTAAAACAAACAAATTTATTACCCCAGGATGCAATTCAGTATCACTGGAAAATCCACCCTCTTCGGAGGTCGGCTCTATGCATTATGGGGAGAGCCAATTATTGCAATTATGTAGCGGGAAAAGCTCATGGGTAACGAGTTCACCTATATCAAGATCTCAAAAAAATATATGTTTCTCAAGGAACTTGACAACACCAGAAGTGTCAGCCCACGAAAAGCGAGATTCAATGAAAAATAAGAGTACATTAAAAACATGTACAAACTGCCCCGTGAATTCCGTATACCATACCGATGAAGAAGAAATAAGTCGCGAAACCGACTGGATTCTAAAGAAAAGACCGGTTAAAAAAGGAAAGCTGTATCAAAAAAGCGAAACAGCTGAAACAACGGCCCCCACCGCCAATTATTGTGATCGGTATTGACGACTGTAACAAGTTACATACCTTGAAAAAATCGTTGGAAAGTCTGCGCAAAAGACCCGGAAAGCTACCGTCTGTTACCTCGGAAGCTAAATACAGATAAAATTGAATGGTCATCATTTGCGTTGTTACATGCGTCGTGCTTAAAGGATGATATTATTAACGATCTGAGAAGCGGGTATTATAAAGTTATAGATGCCGTTAACATTGTCCAGCGAGAAAACAGCAAAAAGATGGCGAAGAAAATGTTATAAGAACATATGAGAAGGCTACAATCCACTGTGTGGATCGTTTTGTACCCTATCCCAACTTATCAAATTTAGCTAAAATGTCGGATTTATGGATCTGACATATAGAAAATGTCATTGTCTTAACATATTGTTCAGACTGATTTTAAAAATCATTTCTGGTTCGACACAAAACACCATCTTTCGCCTGGTTATGCTATGAGGTAGTGTGTAGAAATGGTTTTTGTATAAAACGCCTCTAAAAAGTGGGCTTGGCTTAAAATGATATATCGGAGTAGTTGACTGCTAAGCCAAACGTTGCGGGTTCAAGCCCCAGCTTCGGCAGCATTTGTTTTCTACGAAAATCGCCAGCTTATCTGAGGCCACCTGTGCGATAATATGAGACAATATTAATCTATGTCTCCTCCTCTGTGCCACGTAGGTGTATGTTATATGTCTTTCCTTCTTTGTATCTATCTGTCTCTCTCTGTTGTATTAATGTCTTGATCTGTCCCAGCCGATGGCCTCAGTCGCCAGTGCTGTTACGTGTCTGTAGCTCGTTGCATTCATGTGCGTAGTACTGTGATGTCCAATGTCCAATGATATATCGGAGAAATGTTTATATTAACAAAAATGTTTGAAATTCTTCCGAAAAACGTTTTTTTTACTAAAAACGCCCCCAAAAATGGACGTGGTAAAAACCTTTTTCTCAACAAAATATATGCATTATGATTGTCTAGATATATTGTTCAGAGACCTTTTCAGTATCTCTAACAATTCGGCCTAAAAGGGTGCGTTGCAGTGGGCTTCTTCTTCAGCTATCGATTCTGAGTCGATCCACATACTTTGAGGTATACCTAGCTCAGTTATTTCTCTATCCTACATATACCTAGCTCAGTTATTTCTCTATCCTACAAACTATGTATCAAAACTAATATACCCCTATGGAACAGGGTGTAACGAGGTCTTCCTTTATTTATACTCACTTTCGATAAAAAAAGAAATTTTGAATAAAATTTATGAAATTTAAACAATACTTAATATTGTTGTAAAAATTGAACCCATGCGGATCGATTTCAAATTAGTTCCTCAGTGTAAGCGCTGCCATGGATATAATCATACGCAAACCTATTGTCAAAAAGAACCGAGGTGTGTAAACTGTGCTGGATATCATATGACAGCAGATTGTATGTCAGATAAGAAAACTCCCCCTATCTGCATCAACTGTAAAGGTAGTCATCCTGCAAAATATCGCGGCTGCGAAGAAGCTAAGGAGCTGCAAAAAAGACAAGCGAAACTTATGAGTATTAATTCACAGAAATTGAATTTAAAAAATAAAATGCCTACAACTCCGATTAAAAATGTGTCGAAGCCAAAGCAGGCTACAATTAAAAAACCCACATTTTTATAATGTTTGGATCCTGAACATCCAAAACCAAATGTACAAACGTATGCCCAAGCCATGGTATCCGATAAAATCAAAAAAGTAACTCACCTGACCCAGCTACAAACGTATTTTCGATTATTCTTTCAAAACTTGAGGAACTTATTTTTGACAGGCTAGTAAAGCTTGAAAATAGTACTCGCAACAAACGTTCCCCACCTTCGACATGAAGAAATTTCTTAAAATTCTTACGTGGAATGGCAATGGCCTTTGGCAAAAACTTGGAGAACTTGATCACCGAATGAAATAAAATCTTATAGACCTATTTCACTCCTTCCAATAATTTCAAAAGTTTTTGAAACGATATTACTCGGTCGATTACACCCCATTATTGATCGATGCAAAATTAAAATGGAAGTCGCATGTAAAAAAGAAATGCGAAGAACTTAAAAATAAATACAGAGAACTGTACTGGTTAACCGGAAAATATTCGAAGCTTAACCTTGATAACAAGCTGCTATTATACATATGGTATACAACTATGGGGTTGTTCCAGTGAAACGAATCTAAATATTTTACAAGCTTTTGAAAAGAAAATGTTAAGATCAATCGTAAATGCGCCGTGGTGTATAAAGAATGAAGATCTACGCAGAGATCTGGGTATTCCCGCGGTTAAAGATGAAACAAAAAATTTTGCATGCAAACATAAAAAACGTTTATTGGGAGATGATCTAGTGGCGTACAGATCAGGTCCGAAAATCGGAGTAATCAACATACTTTTGCAACGTGACTTCGATCACATTAAGGGATATATTGCGATGATTGTAAATTGAAGATCAATTTCCAAAAAAAACGAAACGATTCTGTTAAGGCTTCTAGCGATAGCAGAAAAAAACTGGAAAAAATTGTGTATCATTGGACAGCATGGACAGCCGTTGGCGGTGAGAAGTGAAGTCAAATACCTTGGCATCTGGCTTGACAAGTTTCTGTATTTCAACAAAAATGTAGATGCTTGTCTGGTTAGGGCTAGGGGTGCTTATTCTCTGACAAAAAGATTGTTTCATAGCAGTCAACTTGATTCAAGGGTGAAAGTCATTTGCTACATGGCCCTCATAAGGCCGATCATCGCTTACGGCTGCCACGTGTTGTTAAATGTAGCGCCAACAAAAGGGAAAAGATACGGCTATACAATGGTGCTCAGTTGAATAGAATTGACAATTTCCTAATTAAAGTGATTCGAAGGCACATTGCAAGGGCGATGGGTAGCGACAACAGCCTGATCTTCAGGGCTTATTACCCCAATCACAAATACATGGAGAGTACGCTCATGTCTGGCTTTATTCTACCAGAGGCATTTACTTATATCGATTCGTTAGGGTTAGTATAAGACAGGAACCGAACGGTATCCCGGTTTTATACCACCGCTACCGTGACGCGCGGGACAAACGGCTAATCCGCGACGGGTACGTCGACAATGCTCCGGAGCTCCTCCGCTTTAGCACTGCGGTATCAGATCGCGATATGACCGATGCTGAAAAGCAGCACGCCGAATATTGTTGGCTACATGATGAAAGTGATTCTGCAGGACTTTGCGGACTTTAAATCCAACTCCTCAGTACTTATGAAAATAGAATTTAGGTACAAAGTCTGGGCCGGGTCTTGTGCACCATATTAGCGGAAAATATGGTCTGACACAGGATGGCCGTGCACCCAAAGACTCAACCAGGATGGCGACCCCTCGGAGCATATAGTCGTAGACGTAGTTAAGCAGTCTTAAGTAGTTTAAGTTAGTTTTAAGTAGTTAAGTAGCATAATTTAGTTTTGACCTAGATTAAGGTTTTATATAAAACAAACGAAAATGTCTCTTCTCAAAGTTTTTTCGTAATTTTTCTTTGAAAATTAAAACAAAATATACACATACAGAAATAAAACAATATACATTTAAGCCGAAAAGCAAAATAAAACTGTTAGATATTAGGTTAGAGCGCCCACTAAGGGCCGATAAGTTAGATTAAGTAAACATGCTATTGATAAGTTAGATTTAAGCATTTTTGTTTAGTATTAAGTTAATAATTTAAGTAAATAAAAAATTAATTTAAAAAAAAAAAGTTTATTGGGACACGTTATCAAAACGCCGATTCCGAACGGCAGTGAGAAACGTTAGGTGTGGTTACATTCGGGGTTTTAACCATGGAACCCTCGTTTAGAAGCTCAACGCACTTCATACCATATGATTCTATTTTTGACAATTTGTTGCTATTGAGGTTGTTCGAGGCAAAAAAGAGGATTTTTAGGGTCCTACAGGGTGTTTTCTTAAAACACGAAAACGTATCTTACGATGTTGATAAAAATGTATAACATAAATTCTTCTTAAGAATACTATGGTTGATATTTGGTATGTAGTGTAATATGTGCACCTATGCTTAATACGACAAACGACTTAAAAGTTGTATTAATGCATACATTTGGTGTTTTTAAAAAAATTCCATTTTACATTTGGATGCTTTACTGAACTTGCGTTGCAGCAAATAATAACCCAATTCCCTCTCCACTCCGTTGTTCTAAATATTAACATATTTCTTGAATAATATTATTTTAAAACTTTATTAACCTAAAATTAATAGATAGGTACTAAAGAATATAATAATAAATATTCACTCTTTGAAAAAACAGGTGCCTCCATGCATATAATATATATTATATGCATATAAATTTAAAAAAATCGACAACACCACATCCAATTCAATGAAAGTATCTTGACTTCACCTGTAAATCACTGTAATCATAGTTTTTTATTACGGTAAATAATAATAAATAATAACAAATAAATTGTGCAAACTTGTGATCATTTGCAATACCTGAATGCATTATGTTACAGTATTGTGTTCTCAAATCTAGTTGCAAACAAAAAAAACCACCGTTTCCACATTCAAATAATCATTCACCATCGATTGCCTAGTTCAGTCAGTAGCCAAAAAGTCAAAACAAACAAGAGAATATCGAGATCTCCCTACAAACTTTAAAGCAAAGCAGATAACACTTGATAGCTGATCATGTTATAATTCCTTTGCCATTGAGAGGAAAAATATTCATTTATGCATACATATTACATAGATATTCCAAATATACGTACAAAAAACACAACACGACCAGAATATATTTTGATGAACTGCCTGAACAAAATGTTGTGACAATGACATTTCAATGTAAATATATTCAAGCCATCAAGTGAACCTACTAACTTTGCAAAACATCGGATTAATACTGGGAAAAGTAATTATATTTCGTGACCACCATATACACTTCCGCCCCTAAGAGGGATCAGCTCAAGAAAGAAATACAAGTGAAGCTGCAGTGCTCAATAATTGAAGAATCTGAATCACCTTGGTCTTCTCCGGTGGAAATGGTTCCCAAGAAGGATGGAGGTCTACGAGTATGTATAGATTACCGGCGAATCAACTCGGTTACTATAAAGGACAAATACCCCAGAATAGACGAGAGAATTATATATTCACCAACGTTCAAACAACATCTTAACGATCTCGAGAAAGTTTTAGAAAGATTTAGAGAGTTAACACAACATGTAAATAAGAATAAATGTCGATTTTGTTGCACATAGGTCATGTTTTGAATCTCAAAAGTATAAGCATGGATCCAGAAAAGGTCGGAGCGATACAGAATAGGCCAGAACCATGGAGCGTTAAACAGGTTTTATCTTTTCTTCAAACTTGTTCTTGGTATAGGCGATTTATGCCCGGTTTCGCAAGCATTTTAAGGTCATTGAGACAACTAACGAAAAAAAATTCCTTGGTCATGAACAACAGAACAGCACATTGTGTTTAACAAACTAAAAGAGTTTTTAACGACAGCTCCAGTTCTTAAGCAAGCCATTTACGCTCAAAACTGAAGCTAGCAAGTATGCACTCGGAGCGGTTTTAGTCCAGGGGGAGGGACCAGAACAGCATTCCATAAAATATTCTAGTAGGTTATTAACAGATGCCGAACGTAACTGTTCGGCACGATATAAAAAGTTTGTTGAGAAGGTGGTGCATGGTGGGATGGCAAGAACTTCCCCGTCCGACGACCTTAGCTGAGCAACAGCGAACGTGCCGCGCCTACCTCACCAGCACTGAAGATGCCCTTGTGGCCCATCCTACACTCACAACAATGGCCTGTAAGTTTTAATGGAAATTAAAAACAGAGTTTGGCAGAGCATTCCACATTCGTGTTGTTCGGTTAATGTACAAATCTCTATATTTCCGCGTTCGTCCGAAGATAGGCTTGAGGGTAAACTGATTTGCATTCATAGCGTAACGAGTATTGCGGCTGAATTGTTGAATGGGAGGAACGAGCTGGCTATTTCATTTAAGCATTGATTGTTAAAATAACGATAAAACAATGTAAGGCAGGAGATATTTCGACGGTTTTCAAGCGAAACTAAAGAGTTCGATATTCTAATGTCTCCTTTAAGTATTTTCGGACGCGTTTGAATCCTATCTAGGAAGTGCAATTTTGTTTTTGTGGGCGTTAAACTTCAAATTTTGGGCGTATTAACGTTTTATATATTGTGGCCAGATCAGAAGTAGTGAAAAAATTTTTACATCGATTAAGGAAACCTAAACATTTTGCTTGAAAACGAATATGAGAAGCTGAGAGTACTGTCAACAGCGAAGGAATGAACAGGAGTAGAAGTTGCAGACAGGAGATCATTGACGAAAATGAGAAAGAGAGTCGGAGACAAAACTGAGGCTTGAGGGACACCAGCATTTATTCGGTGAGTTGCAGACTTGAAGCCGTCCAAAACAACTTGAATTGAACAATTTCTAATCCATAGAAGAAGCTTTCCATCGATTCCAAATGCACGCATTTTCGACAAAAGGGCTTGATGCCAAACCCTGTCAAATGCCTTTGAAATATCAAGTGCAACAATCTTACTTTCTCCACCGACGTGGATTGATTGGTTCCACTTTTCGGTGAGATATGTCATTAAATCAACAGTTGCTGCGAAACCCATACTGCCGGTCATTGAGAAGTTTTCGCGTTTCGAGATATTTCATAAGCTTACGATTTATCAGCGTTTCCATGACCTTGGAAAGATGCGACGTAAGTGTAATTGGTCGGTAGTTGGAGAGAGAAGAAGATTCGGCTTTTTTTTGGTAAAGGCTGGACAGATGCAGTTTTCCATCTACTCGTAAAGAGACCTGATGAGTAGGATAGATAGAAAAGCTTACGCCGTGGTTTTGCTAGCGTAGAAGAATACCTCTTCAGAATAATCGGGGAAATACCATCTGGACCAGCGGACTTGTGTACGAGTAGGAAAGTGAATTTGTCCCATAGAATCATTAACGTTCTCAAGTACAGGAGGAGACTGGGCACAATCAGGCAATGTAGAACTGGCTGCGAAACTCGCAACAAGCAGATTGGCTTTGTCTAAAGTGCTGACAGCTATAATGCCATTATGAATGAGCGTCGGAACTGATGATGAGGCCTATTTCTTTATATTTTTGACAAATGACCAAACGTTTTTACTACCTCTGGGACATAGTAGAATTTGTTGACTCAACTTTTGGTCATATAGGAATTTGACACGTTCTAAATGGGAATTACAGTCATTTCTGGCTTGTTTGAATTTTGTTCAGTTTTCCTCTCTTGGATTGCTTTTGTGTAACCGAAAGTTTGTCTCTCTCAACCTGATAGCTTCTTTGCAGCTCAAGTAATACCACCCTTTTGAATTTGGTCTGATACTTTTTATTCTATTTTGAATAAAAAATCATACCATGGAGAATGATGTTTGATATCATATCAGCAGCAGCATCCACATCACTATCGAGGAAACACAGTGACCAGTTAAAATTCCTAAAATAACTGTTTAATGCTTCCAAAGTTTTGCAAAGATCTCAACATACCTTCCTTCAGATGTTGTCTGTGCAGAATGTTGAAGCCACGTAGAAATGTATACATTGAAAACGCCCGCAATGACGAATTCAGTGTGAGGATGCAGGGATACAATTCTAGAGATGGAGTCTGACAGCGCAACAAATTCATTAAATGTTGAATTACTGTCAAGGCTTGGGCTTCTATAAATGAAACAATATTGAATAAAATGGCTACGGACAGGAAAATTCAGCCAAATTAAATTCCGGATTGGAACATTGGTCGTATTGAGTTTGAATTTGGTAGGCTACTACACTACGTATTAATATGGCGAGACCGCGGAAAAAAAGAATAATGGCACTTAATTATATCCAGGCAGGGTTAATTCTGATAAATCCGAATTTGGCCCCACTGTGCCAAAACAGTGATTTATATTTAGAAATACGGACGTAAGCCGAAAAAAGATTTGACCTTAACCCACAAATATTACACACGTCCACTCTAAAATTCAAATCCATTACCACAAACAGACATAAAAGACACAATACCGACGACAAACTGAGCAGACGAGTGAAGTGAAAAAAATATCCAATAATTACAACTTGTCATAGGTGTTATGCCCTTACGGCAATTTTTATTAAATACTTAACAAATCTTCAATTCACGACACGCTATTCACCAGTTATTACCTACGCTCCACCAATGCCAGCACACGCATGCAAAAAAAAATAATTACGGCACTTGCATTGGTGTGACAAAGGCAAATAGCAGACGAGGTGAGAGGGGCGAGATGGATTACCACACACTGCACTTGCTTTTTTGTTGTTATATTTTTCTTTGTTTTTTTTTTCGTTTGCACTGCACAGCACTTCACTAATGTTTATACCCTATCCCATAGGGGTATATTAGATTTAGGACATAGTTTGTAACATAGTAAAATAATTTAGCTAGGTATACCTCATTGTATATGGATCGACTCAGAATGGCTAGCATGTCTGTCTGTTCGTCCGTCCGTCCGTCCGTCTGTAGGTAACCGGTTTTTGGGTCTTAAATTTTGAGCTATTATTATGAAATTTGGTACATGTCATCCTTGTACGTGCTGTTCGAACCATTGTACATTTTTTTTAAATCTTCCCACTGTTACTCCCTCTTTTTAGTAAAACCTAATTTTAGGCCAAACCGTTCAAAATTTTGAAAAAGTGTGTGACCAAAATATCTAGGCAATCCTTATGTCTATATTTTGTCTATAAAAAGTTTTTGGTTTTGGTAATGTTAACATTTCTTCCACATATCATTTTTACCCACACCCACTTTTTTGTGACGTTTTTATACAAAAACCATTTGTATACCCTACGCCATACGATATGCAGAAAGAAACGTTGTTTTTGGTCGAACCATACAAGTTTTTGATAAACTGTCTGACCAATATTTATTTTTTTTTATTTTTTATTTATTTATTATTGACTATTTAGTTAGTGGTTGTGATTGCGTTGCGTTGGGTAACTAGATGGACGGGCGGAGAGGCAGCAACGAGCGTGGGAAGGCAATCGGTAACTCCCGTGCAGAAGAACATGCTGAAAGCTGTGAAATTTGTTCATTTCAAGTAGACCTACCACGAAGAGGATCAAGAGAGCTACACGAATCCCAACTCTAAGATGCGAGTCTTAACACAATAATTGATTCACTGGAAAAATCTGACGAAGATTTCATCAAATGGACAAAACGAGGATATCTTATTAATGACGGTGTTCTATACTGTTATGATTACAGTCACTCAGAATATGATGATGCCCAACTAGTCATCCCAAAGGATGAACCCCGTATATTTTAAAAACTTACAATGATGACCCTACTGGCGGACATTATGAAATAGAACGCACGATAGCGAGAATCGCCCGCAGATACTTCTGGCCTGGTATGCGATCAGATATTACTAATTATGTAAAAAACTGTATCGAATGTCAACGCTACAAGATAACAAATCTGAAACCAGCAGGACCATGGAAATAGTGTCAAGCAGTAAACCTTTTGAAGTAATAGCCATAGACTTGTTTGGACCTCTACCAATCTCACCTGATGGGTACCAGTGGATCTTTATAATAGAAGATTTGGCCAGTCGATGGGTAGAATTTTTTAAGCTGAAGGAGGCTTCAGAAAGTGTCTTTTTGTCTCGACATCCAGCAGACATATACACCAGTTTATCATCCGGAGGCTAACCCCGTTGAAAAAAAATCGAGATCTCAAAACGCAGCTATCAAAACTCGTGGAGAATGATCATACATCATGGTCACATAAACTAGCCGCAATAAGATTCTCTATGAACACCGCATTATGCCATAGTACTGGTCACTCTGCAGCTTTTCTGACATTTGGACGAGAACTTCGAACACTAGAACGCTGAGATACTTAAAGATGCCAAGGGAGCAGAAACTAAGCAACAAGACCGAAATAAGAGGTATGTAGATAGACGAAGACGACCAGAACCCCCTTTAGATGTTAATACCAGAGTGATCATCACCGCCCACATATTGAGCAGCTCTTCTAAAAAGATTACGTCGAAATTCGTAACTAAGAGAGATGGCCCCATATAATTATCAGAAAGCTAGGAATATTGCACTTGGCGTGTAACATGCATCATCACTCACCCCGTAAAAATGCGAACCCTAAAATGCGATGACTCTTAGACGAAGAGGACGACCAAAGAAGACAGCCTAATTATTAACACAACATCAAGGCGATTGTAGTGTCAAAGGGGAGATTGTAGCATTTGCATTTTGTTGTTAACTGAATTAATTAAATTATTTTGTTCACTGAATTTGTTTTTATCAAAAAACCAACAACAAAGTACATTAGTATAAACAAATCTCTTTTGATATGTACTTTAATTAAGCTTTTGAAATGTAAATTAAGCTCTTTTGAAAATCAAACTTCTTAAGAAATTCCCCTCTAAAGATATTAATTTTATGGATGGGACCGGATAGGGTATTAAATGATCCGCAGAGCGGATTGTAGCCTTCTCATATGTTTTTTTTTCATTTATTTTGTACCTAATATAAATATAATATGTATTAATATTTTTTTAATATTATTTATTTTGCAATCTTTTATTTATTTTCATTATTCATTTAATTACTTGTACTTTTCTTGTTTTCAATAATTTAGTTGCATGTTTCCTAGTTTATTTATTTATGTATCTTAGGATGGTGGAGCAGACAAGCTCAAAGTAATTGGCTCTCGTTTTGAGGCGGTCTACTCTAAGGAACTTCCCAGCTGCAAATCGGTCGAAGTAAGAGATGAACTGAGGAGATTTCACAATAGGGAGATCGCTACTTTACTGACATTTTCTGAGTGGTTAAAAGCTGACGAACTAACAGATGAACAGACTTACTGAATACAAAGAAGTCAAGTGGTTTGGATAACATTCCAAACATCGTGCTTAAGCATATACCAGTTGACATCATACGGCAATACTGTGTTATCTTTAACAATCTTCTAAATAACTAATACTTTCCTGCTGGAAAATATCAAAGGTGTTTCCAATAATTAAAAAGAAAAAGGATCCTTCTAATTATAGGCCAATAAGTCTGCTGCCTAATATCGGGAAGATCTTTGAGGTAGTTATTAGTAAGTCTATTTTGTTCGTCTGTAATGAAAAGGAAATTATACCGCGGAATCAATTTGGGTTCAAAAGAAATCACTCGGCAGTGCATGCTATTACGAAACTGATTTCGGATGTTAACTGGAATCTTAACGCCAAAAGATGTACAGCTGCCTGCCTGTTAGATATCGAAAAAGCCTTTGACACGGTTCGGATCGACGGATTAATTTATAAACTTATTCGATATGAATTTACTTCTCATCTAACAAAGATGATAGCATCCATGATACACGGAAAGAAATTTGTCGTAACAGATAGAGAATACACGACAGCTGAAGTTTTTAAGGTCACTAATGGTCTTCTGCAGGGAACAGTTACTGCTCCACAGCTTTTTAATATATACATTTCTGACATACTTAGGGAACTCTACAATTCGCTGGCATTTGCCGACGATGCTACACTGTATGCAAGCGGCTCAACAATTGAAGACATCCAAACTCAACTTCAAAGCAAGTTTGATAGGTTTCAAGGTTTCCCAATAAGATGTGGCAATTCAGACTTGAGACGCAACTGGAGAAATCTAAAAGTAACGAGTTCAAATGTTCTTCAGATCGAGTCAAAGAACGTTGTGAAATATCTAGGTGTTCATTTGGACAAGTTTTTGTATTATAATGAGCACCTAAATATTCAATTAGAGAATGCAAGAGCGGCATTCATGTCGCTAAAAAGCCTTTTTTATTTCAACTATCTAAGATCCGATGTGAAGGTCATTTGTTACCAAGCATTCGTTCGTCCAATTCTGACTTATGCGAGTCCAGTGTGGTGGAACATTAACCCATCGTATATGGAAAAGCTCCGAGTGTTCGAGCGCAAATGTCTCAGAGCCTGCATGCTGATATATAGGAGTGCACATTCCGAGTTTAGGCACTACGTCTCAAACAAAAGACTTCTGGATGCTTCCGGTGTATCTAGAATTGACAATGTCATACTCGACCTCGTAAGGAATCACTTCGCTCGTTCGGCAAATGTTAGCGAAAACGAATTAATCTCTGGATTATTCTATCCGAATCCTGGGTATTTCAGAAATGCCTTAGAAAGCGGATACATTCCGCCAGAGACATTCCTGTTTCTGGATGCATATGGCTACCTATCGGACTCAACGGACGTCCCAATCATATACCATGCTGCAAGGAGAGCAACAGATAAAAGTATCCTTTACGAGCCTTTTGAGTCGGAGGGTGGGAATACTGATCGAATGAGATACTGCATTAGCATACCTGAATGCGATAAAAATAACACTAAAAGGTTAAATAGAGATAAATACTGGTGGCTAGGCTGGGCTGAAGCCGAAACTTAGGGTTAAGTAAAACTAGGCCCTGACATGTGATATTTGATCTAGCGATAACTGGGAGAAGTAAGCGTTGTGCTTACTCTCTGCTTGTTAGCCGATGGAATAAAGATCACATGATAGGGACTAGATAGGTTTAGATAGGTTAAGTTAGTCTTGTAAGTTTTAGTTATATATAAAATAAAAAAAAAAGTTGTGACTGTCTTCTAATAGGTTTTCTATTCACATTTTCCTATTTACAAATAAAAAAAATACAAATATTATAATAATATTCAATACCAAAACATATGCATAGTTATATAAAAAAATCAATAAAACATGTATTGCGAACCATAATGGTCATTTACTTTGTCAAAGTTCATATGTTTAGCTTTTAAGTTTGTTTAGGCTATTAATTATGTATTAAAATTTTTGTGAATAAATAAACGTTAAAAGAAATTATGTATCTTATTGTGTTTGTTGTCTTATTCTGATTATTTGTTTAAATGTTTATAGATATTTTGTTGTTATTTATTTATTTGTTTTTTTTTTCTGTAATATTGAGGTTTATCTTCTTTGTTTTTCTCAAAAATTTGTTTTCTGCAAACAATCCTTAGAATGTGTATATAAGTATTTCTTAGTAAAGGTATATTGTTATCATATCTCTGTAAATGTAAATTCTGAGACAGTCATTTCTTTTGGTAACTTTGAACGAAATGAAATATATATAAATAAAAATAAAGGAATGTACTCATTTGCAACATTTGCTTATTTCCGCAGGGGTCATTACACTGCGCCATTTTTTTGTTCGGACAGATATTCCAAATATACGTACACAAAAATACCACAACGTCGATCCTTTATCTATATCCGTACGGTGACCATCTGTTCATTATTATAATGAACTGTTCATTATTTGAAGTAGATGTTCATTATGAATTATTTTGTATTCAAAAACATAAAAATGTTCATTATTTCAAAAGCTGTTCATTATTGTTCAGTACTTTATTAAATATTATCACAAAATGATAATGCGAACGTGCCCTAATTTACTGAATGCGCAAAAATGGTAATGCAGTGCAACGAACGAAGGTACGTGGTCTTTTCACACCATAAAACATAGTCACTCGTTTCGTTCAAATGATTGCACATCAAAATTAATAAAAAAATGTTACGATGAAAAATATTCATGCGCAAGAACCAAGTGCGAATCAATCGTTTGCAATGTGCTATCGCCACATTCGATTCAAGAAATCCAAACTGATTTAAACGCTGTTAGTTTCTTAACAATATATTCAGATTGCTCAAATCATGGAAGTACAAAAATATGCCCATTCCGATATAATAACAAATTATATCTCGGATCTTTTGCGAAAATTTGAAATTGACACAAAACTGGTTGCCATCTGCGCAGACAACACTAATAGTAACTTTGGTGGAGCGGCTAGGAGAGGCAAGAACAATTTATTTACTAAACTTCAACTATCAACCGGAACAGATCTCATTGGTGTAAACTGTGCAGCTCACATTTTAAATAATTGTGTTCAATCTTCAATAGAGTGTTTACCGATAGATGTAGAAGTCATTGTTGTAAAAATTTATTCATACTTTTATATTTATACAATTAGGGTTGAACAATTAAAAGAAATATGCGATGAGGTAGATACTGAATATAGAAAACTAATGGGATTTAGTAAAACTAGATGGCTTACCATTAAACCATCAATATAAAGAATTTTGAAGCTTTTTAAACCTTTGAAGCTTTATTTTTTGTCGCAACCAAAGTGCCCAACTATATTAAGAGATTTTTTTAACAATCCTTGCTCTGAACTCTGGTTTTTTTTGCACATTGTCAGGCTAATCTTTTTCATAATAGCATTTTACGGATTGAGTCCCAGGAAATATGCATGATGGAGGTATCCCTAGTCATTAAAGAGCTTAAATCAAAAAAAATACAGCAAGGAAAAGATGAATGCTTTTTGCCAATAATAATTAAAAAAATGATAAAAGATTTAGAGCAAGAAGATCCTACAGTTTTAGGTAATATAAAAACACACGCAAATGATTTTTACACCAGTTAAATCAGTGGGACGGTGCATTTGTTGAAATTGAAATCTTAGAATGGGTACTTACTTCTACGTGCAGTTCCGTCCTGGAACCAGGTCGAGGGAAGTTTAATGTTTATTATGAAAAAGAGAAGCGATTTTAATCTTGATGACTCTGAAGCTTTTGTAGAATTTTCGTGTGTTAAAAATTATGTTTCTTTGGAGAAAATTTTAACATGGGAAGATAGTCAAAAGAGTGCAGGAGATAGATGGATGGAAATTTTTAAATTTTTATAGAAAAAAACATAAGTTTCAAAAACATTTTAAAAATTGTTGAATTTGGCTTGTGTGTTCCGGGGTCGAATGCTCCAACAGAAAGAGTTTTTTCAGTCTTAAATAATGTTTGGACAAATAAAAAAAACCAAATGAAAGTCGAAACCTTATGAAATCAATTTTAATTACTAAATTTAACTATGAAATGACCTGTTTAGAGTTCAGAGAATATTTAAAACAAAAACCAAATTTAATTAAACAAATTTATACTTCAGGAAAGTATTCAAATATGTAAACAAATAAATGTTACCATAAGGTTCGTATTTTAAATAATGAGGATATTTGTTCAGTTTTTAAGCGTTTATTTTACAACATTTAATTAAATTTGCCTTACATAGGTCCAAACAAAGAGTTCCTTCTGTAATATTAATTTGAATTAACTAAAGCAAAGACTGAATCCTTGTGTTATATTTTTTTATTGAGTTATTTCTTAAAATAAAAAAAATAATAATTAAGAACTGGGGGGTTTTTTTTTTTTTTGTTTTTTGTTCATTATTTGGAATTCAAACAGATGGTCACCGTTATATGTGATGTTACACAGCGAAAAAAATAGCAAAGCAACCAACCAACAACATCAACAGCTGTAAAGATCTTGTTTTCATTTATAATTTTTCTGTTCTACCTTCATGTGCCATTGATAGAGGAAATCCACCACACATATGAGAGAAGGTGGTTTTTCGATTTTTCTCCATCATTTTTGTGATGCGAACGTTGTGTATGTGACCCGAAGTGAAAATGTGTCGAAACAATTTATATGAGTTCCTTCATCTGGGTATTATCAAAGAGAATATAATAATGTATTATATTCTCTTTGGTATTATTGTCTGTGCTGAGAGGTTACCAGATAAAGGAGAGATTACAAAATATATTTTTAACTTTCTCTTACAAAGCGAAAGGTGCATTGTTTTCTTGACCTCGAGATTATGATTGATTCTAATATTCCAACATTGCGATAAGATTGGTTTTTGGAATTTCGTCCGTCGGTCGGTCGTCTATCCGTAATGGTCTCTGCAGGCAAAACGACTTGATTTTCTTAAAATTTCGTATCCAGTGTTTTTTGGGTCATAATTCTAGGCCATAGTTGTTTACTTTTAGCCATTATACTAACAATACCTGCCATATAATAATTATACATAACACAATTTTCTCGAAAGCTGCTCTAGAGATTTTGTTTCAATATTATAGATATTATAAGCGCGGTTTTCTTGTTTCGTGAATTTTCGCGGCCGTCCTAAACGGATATAATTTTCCAGACTACATTTTCTATTAACTTTTGTACTGTTGCGGGTTTCTTATCAACCATTTTAGCTAAGTCCATATTTAAAGGGCCTTAAACTAGCAAAAACATTACAATTTTCAAGTTAAGAGGGAGTTGACAATACAACAAGCGACTGCGCTATTGCAACAGATAGCTCACAAATTGCAGCTGTATACTTACTTTTGGGATATGCTTATGTGTGCTCCTTCGAATTTGTTCTCTTATTTCACATAGTTTTAACTATTAAACAGTATCTTTGCTATAAGATGAAATTCCCGAATATATAGTTTTCACCTGCAGCTCCAAAAATATTATGCGGAGTTTTTCTATACCAATTATTAAGTTACTATTTACAAAAATAATTTAAATAAACAAAAGAGTATTAAATTGATTGATTCTAACATTACGATGAAAGCGGAACCCAAAAAAGTGGTTTTTGGAATTCCGTCCGCCGTTTCGTCGGTCCGTATGTCCGTACACGTATCTCCAGCCTAAACGACTTGATCGATTTTCTTCAAATTTCGAATCCATCGTTTTTTTGGTCATAATTCTAGACTGTTTTGTTTTTTTTTTCGCTTTTAGCTATATTGTTACCAGTACCTGCCATATAAAAATTATACATAAGTTCAATTTTCTCGAAAACAAGAAAATCGTTCGAGAAAATCCATATAACCGATTTTTGTATTTAAGCCATATAAAGAAAATTGTCAATTTCTCGCAAACTTTTTGGCCAAATTGAACTAAATTTAATAAATAAATTTATATTACTATTTTCATGAATTCCACATATTTGGTTTTGGCCCAATTAAACCTAAAAGGAATTTTCAGTTTAAGTCAATAAGCGAAAATCATTATTATTCACATGGACACCGATTCCTTTCAATTACGGAATAAACGTTCGTATAATCATTTATATCATTTTACGCATCATTAATCAAAATAAACATATGAGAAGGCTACGATCCACTATTTGGATCGTTTTATACCCTATCCCATCCCATCCTTTAAATTAATATCCCTAAAATGTGGGCCTTATGGCAAAAAAATAATAAAATAGACATTGTGGCAACATATAGTTCAGACAGTTTATCAAAATCTTGTATGCTTCGACAAAAAGCATATCTCCTGCATATGGATGGCGTAGCGTATACAAATGGTTTTTGTATGAAAACGCCTCCAAAAAGTAGGCGTGGGTTGAAATGATATATCGAAAAAATTTTATATTACCATAACCAATGATTTTGCATCAACATTTTTGTCGAAAAGCTTGATATTTTGCCCCAAAAAAGTTTTTTTTACTGAAAACGCCCCCAAAAAAGTGGGCGTGGCAAACGAAACTATGTATGGATAAAATATATACATTACGATTGCCTAGATATGTAGTTCAGACACTTTTTCAAAATATCTAATGGTTTGGCCTTAAAGTGGGCGGATTTCAAAATTGTTTACACTAATTCGAACAGCACGTACAAGAATCCCATTAACCAAATTTCATTATCCTTGCCCAAAAGTTAAGGCCCAAAAACCAGTTACCTACAGACGGGCGAACGGACGAACAGACAGACATGGCTTAATCGACTCAGCTAGTCGTTCTGAGTCGATCCATATGCTTTGAGGTATACCTACCTAAATTATTTCACTATGTTATAAACTATGTATGATGGCTGGGTGTTGTAGAACGAGGTTAGACTCTGATTGGCTTCAACTTAGCAATGCCCAGTGGTTGTAACTCTAACTACACGTCAAGTGCTTATTATTAACCTCGAAGTGGTAACCATCGGGTACTAGTCTCATCCAATCGGATTTGACTTGCTTAACGGTAAGCGCGAGTGTTGATAGGACGTTGAAAAACAGCAACACTATAAACAGGAGTATCTAATGAATTGGATCGGGCCTTCCAGGTTCGGAATTGTGTTTTGGGTTAACAACCCAACCATGGAAAAAAATAAATTGGAAAGACGGATTTTATTGTGGACGACCGTGTCAAACGAAAAAATGACAACGACGTTCGAATCTGCAACTGGAATGTCTTATGTTTCCAAGACATTAGCGAACGCATTGTAACAATCCGCATCAAGGCCAAATTCGCCAACATAAGCCTCATATGCACTTATGCCCCAACGGATGAAAAAGATGATAGAGCTAGGATGATATAGCTATGGCTCCTTGATCAAACCTTTGAGGGACTAACGAAGTACGATGTTAAAACCTTACTGGGTGATTTTAACGCAAAGGTAGGAAGAGAATGCATCTTTCGCAGTATTGTCGAAAAACATAGCCTACATGACAACACATCTGGTAACGGACTTAGGCTAATTAACTTTGCTTCGGAGCAAAATGCCACTATAGCCAGCACACGGTTTCCTCACCTCGATATCCATGAGGGGACATGGCGGTCTCCAGATCAACGAACGGTCAACCAATTTGATTACATTGCGATAGACAAGAGGCACGATTCCAGTACTTTGGATGTACGAACATTACCTTGTTGCACCCTAGGTAAGAATGAGGATATCCACCACGCCACAACAACATAGAAATTCTGTGCAAAAATTCAATGTCGAAAGATTACAATCGCATGATAGCGCTAAGACCATCGCTCAACGCGTATCGCTTAACCTCTCGATTACACCATGCCACCAGCATCGAATTTCGAAGAGCAATGGCAACGATGCAAAAAGCAACTGATGTGCTAGGTTTCTTGGGCCCCTGGTTTGAAGAGCAATGCCGACAGATGCTCGCGACCAAGAACGAGGCCTACAAGGCTAAGCTGCAGGTGAAGACGAGAGCTGCCGTTGAGCTCTAGAGGCAGAGAAGAAGGGAAGAACACCGGCTTTTCAGAAAGAAGAAAAAAGAGCAAGAAAAGCGCGCGATCTAGGATATAGAGAGGTGTCACTCCAGGAAGGAAGTTTTGAAAATTTTACCAGAGTGTAAAACGTCAGAGCCAAGGATAAAAGGCTCGAACAGAATCCTGTCGAGTTGAAGGAGGATATATCGTAGTTGAGACCCAGTCGATGCTGATGATATGGAAGAACCACTTCTGCAGACTGCAGCGAAAATTGCCAACCACGCGGCCTGAGTGAAGTGAGGATAGCAATATCTATACTGAAGCTTAATAAGGCTGCCGGAAATGACAACCTTCCCGCCGAGCTTTATTAAGCCAAATCTGGTCGGAAGAAAGTATGCCTGAAGAATGGAACGTCAGCATATTTTGTCCGATCCACAAAAAAGAAGACCCTCAAAACTGCGCCAACTACACACAAGATCCTATCTGCTCGGTCCTGTTTTCCTGGATGGGCTATGGAGACGAAGGTTCAACCAAGAACTAAACGAGCTGTATAGCGACACTCACCTGGTCAAAAACTCCGCATTAGACGTTTAAGATGGCTAGGACATGTAGAACGAATGGTCACCAATACTCCGGCCCGTAGAGTCTTCGATTCCCAGCCAGACGTCGTACGCAGTAAAGAAAGACCTCACCTTAAGTGGAACCCAAAAGTATAAACCGATCTCAACCAACTTGTAGTGCGCAACTGGAAGCAATTTAGCTAAAAACCGGGCTAATTGGAGAGGCTGGTTCATACCGGACTCTAGCGCCACTGAAGTTAGTAAGTAAACTATGTATCCAAACTAATATACCCCTATGGGATAGGGGATATATATAATTGTGTATTTTGGCCAAATTATTCAAAACGTCGCTATGAAAGAGAAAGTTGCTTACGACCTAGTCGTGCCCCCACCACTCGTTTTAATCATTTTTTGGTAGTGTTGGTATCTTAATGCTCTTAAGGTCTTATTTAACACTAAATTTAATTTACATATCAAGCTATATAGAACCTTCATTAACAAATAACAAGAATGTTTTTATGTATGTTTGTCTTTTATTCAAATCCCTATTAGCCTAGTGGCAATGAAATTTTGCACACCAAAAGCTCACAACATGAAAAAAATCCAGCGGGCAGAGCAAGGCGAGCATGTATTTATAAGCTAGTAGTCAAGTCATATAAATGGTTAACTCCGCCGTGCCTCTTGTGGTCTATAAAAATACGATCTGGTTGTTCCTTTTCCGGAGTCTGTTCTCATCTGTAGTATGTGATTGATACTGGAGCCCAAACTACTCCATTGATTTGACAGAAATTTGGGCTGTGAGCTTTTGGTGGTCATATAGTCGAATTATTTTGATGACGCCTCTAACTGTGTTGATTAAAACAAGTATTAGGAGTTTCTTTTTAACTGCACAACCCATAACAAAAATTACATAAAGTGAAAATTTTATCGAAAACGATTTCAACATTTTGGTAAAACTTAACATATTATGCTAACGGGTGATCCAAGTAGAGATACTTTTTTCAATAGCCTTTTTTGACAGATCACGTGTGAGTCGTGTCATGCTGTCATGTTATTTTTGTTTAGTATTGTTTGGCATTTCATAGTGGAAAGACTTACGCGTGAACAACGTTTACAAATTGTTCAACTTTATTATGAAAATTCACGTTCTGTGAGGAATGTGTTTCGTGCACTTCGCTCAACTTATGGTCAACATAATCGGCCTACTGAGCGTACTATTCGCAACACCATCACCCATTTTGAGACCCAGCATTCATTATTGGATAATATTCGACCGAATAGACCACGTCCAGCACGCTGTGAAGAAAATATAGCGGCCGTAGCTGAGAGTGTACACGAAGACCTTAGAGAGTCGATTCGGCGCCGTTCTCAGCAACTCGGACTGACGTATGGAACGACTTGGCGCATTTTACGTCAAGATCTTAATTTGAAAGCGTACAAAATACAGCTTGTGCAACAACTGAAGCCGCTCGACCTTCCCAAGCGACATCGCTTCGCTCTATGGGCTCTTGAAAAGTTCCAAGAAGATCCGACGTTTTCGAGGCAAATTTTGTTTAGCGATGAGGCCCATTTCTGGCTCAATGGGTATGTAAACAAACAAAATTGCCGCACTTGGGACGAAGAGCAACCTGAAGAGATTGAAGAACTGCCACTTCATCCAGAAAAAACAACGGTTTGGTGTGGTTTGTGGCCGGTGGAATCATCGGTCCAGATTTCTTTAAAAATTATGCCGGTGCGAACGTTACCGTCAATGGCGACCGTTATCGTGCCATGATAACCGACTATTTGATGCCTGATATTGAAGCTCGTGATCTCGGCGACATTTGGTTTCAGCAAGACGGCGGCACTTCCCACACATCGCATCAATCAATGGATTTATTGAGAGAACATTTCGGTGAGCACATAATTTCACGTTTTGGGCCGGTCGATTGGCCACCAAGATCGTGTGATATCACACCGTTAGACTTTTTCCTGTGGGGATATGTAAAGTCAAAAGCTTATGCCGACAAACCCGCTTCGATTCAGGCCTTCGAGGAAAACATAACGCGTGTCATTCGCCAGTTACCGCAGTCGAAATGCTCGAACGAGTGATCGAAAATTGGACTCAACGGATGGACCATCTGCGACGTAGCAACGGCCAACATTTGATAGACATAATCTTCAAAAAATAAATGCCAAAGAATGTTCTTTCAAATGATAATAAACATTCTCCATTAAATTTGAATTTTCTGTGTTTTTTTCTTTAAAAAAGGAGGGAACCTCGAAATGGATCACCCTTTATAAACACAACAAAACTGCATACCAAGTTTTTTTTTACAGAAAATCCATGTAACGGGTTCTTAAATGATGTTGACCATATAGGGGAAATTGTTAATTTCTTTTGGATGACATTGAATACATGTGTTAGATGTGTGTAACAATTCCACAGAATAAGCCCGAATAGTTTTTTACGTATTTTTCAGTTTTGGGTAATAACAACAAATTATTTGAATTCACATGGACACGGATTCTTTCTAATTCATGAACAAAAATTCTTATAATCACAGTTCCACATTTTCTATGTATTTTAAACATCAATAACCAAATAGAATGTTACTGTGTATTTTGACTAAAAAACGCAAATATTTTAAGTCTCAGATGGTTGGAATTTGATTTTACGTCTACCAGACAAATTCAAAAAAAAAACTCAAAATGTGTGATTGTGATGTAAGAATGAATTGAAAAAATTTACTTACTCAAATTCGTTCTTAAAATTTATCACCATATTATGCTGGCTCGACAACGCCAGAAGCGTCGGCTCACGAAAAACGAGACTCAGAGAAAATAAAAAGCCTTCAGGGCGAAAATGACGTTCTTCGAACTAGGCTAATAAAAGTCGAACTGCTCTGCGAAGAGCTTCGGAAAGAAATTCTCCACCTTAAGGATGAAAACATGACAATAAAGAGTTCATTAAAATTCAGTAATGAACCAAAACCGAATGCAAACTGCCCGGTTATATCAGGATACCATACTGACGAAGAAGAACTCAGTCACGAAACCGACTGGATTCTAAAGAAAAGACCGGTGAAAAAAATGAAAGCTTTATCCTCACCTGAATTAATAAACAACGATAAAGAGAATAATAATAAATCGGCATAGACGACAAGTTGCACACCTTGATGAAATCATTACCATTATCAGGCTACCAAGTAACTAATTTAAAAAAAATACAAAATATATACCGATAAAATTGAATGGTATTCATTTGAGAATAAATCTGAAAGGCCTTTACGCTTTGTAGCCAGAGGGTTAAATGCGTCGTGCTTAAATGATGACACAGTTAGCGATCTGAAAAACAGAAAATATAAAGTTACTAGGTTCGCCCAGTGCTCGAAAATCGACCACACATTTTTTTTATATCATTATCTACTATATAGATAAATAAAATTGGTGTAGCTCTGTTTGATTTGAAGCGAATTTGAATGTCTGTCTTTAAATAAAGAAATCTTAAAAATTACTGATCGTAGGTAGGTATTCGTGTCAGTTCTGGAATAGATAGTAACTAACTAATATTGTTCTTAACTTCTACAACGTTGAAAAAAACAAAAATAGCACTGAAATGAAACAAATTGCATTAAATTTTTTTTCATGCTGTACTTTTATATTTCTTATTCAATAATATTTTTAATTTTTTGCTATGAGATAACAAAATGCGCACAATAGAAGAGTAATAAAATAATAGCATTCTTCTTCCAGTCCAGTCCAGATGTGGCAGAAAAGGTTAGGTACCTGCGACCAAAAAGAGTAAAAAATATTTTTTTAATTTGAAAACAAAATATCTTCATGCCACTGCTCACTGCTAAAACATTCCTACGAAGGCCATCCCTTTCCGATTTGAAATTTCGAACGATTGCAAGGAACGGTCCGAAGTTACCGCCCTTCTTCAAATTATCCAGCGTAGTTCACCGCTACGATAAACTTGCTGGGCAAGGCAATGAGAAGGAAAGAGAGAAAGATATTGGCACTAAAATGGTACGGAATGGTACGTATGGTACGGCTTCGCAACGTAACAAATAATCAACTCTATTTCTTTCCCTCTCACGCCTACCCGTCAAAGTTCTTTGCCGAGGCATATCTACCTAATATTCCGTCGAAAAAAAAGAAATCAAAATGACTTAACAAAGAATATAGGTAATAATTGGCCAAAACCAGGATCAGAGCACAGTGAAACCACAATTATTGTAGGATGGCTATCTAATAATTCGTGTAGGATACAACCGACTTCGAATGACCGGAAGCCGAATGTACTACCGTTCATCAGACTAATGCAACCACACCTGCGCATAACTTCTCTCCCTCATTCGCTTAACACAAACGAACACGACACACATTCATCCGCCACGCCCCCACACGCCAAACACTTTCGTTTCGGTGAGGTGGCTCAGTGGCTGCTCTATGTATAGTGCTACACTATACAAATAAGGTCAATAATAATAGCAACGCCCAACGCAACCACAGAAAATACAATTTTGTACAATATTCGGGCAACATTATGATTACCTATAACTTATAAAAGACAGAGTATGTATACGTATCCAATCCAATCACCAATACGCGTGCGCATATTCCCTTCTCTTCTTAATTCGCTTAACGCACACCATTCACCCCACACTATGTTAAAGCTACATTAGAGTTATACGCATCCGCATATAGAAAAGTTCTCTGTGTATGATTCTCTTTTTTTAATTTCTGATTCATACAATAGAAGGAGACAGTCACAGGACTTCGACTGAGCGAAAGAAAAATGTGACTTATCCAATTACCCATACCCACCCCTGCGCATATACTTTTCTCTCTTTCTTTGCTTAACTCCCATCGTTCAAACGTGACACTCGCCGCACAGATAGCTAAGCTATAAAAAGCTATCTTTCTTTGTATGTTTACAATGTTGTTGTTGTAACCAAGGTAATTTAAAAACATTATTTTACCTATTTTGCAATAACTTTTTTGAAATTATAATTCTTTTCGACCGATCTATGAGCTGTACGCTTCAATTTGGTAAAAAAAAAATGCAATTTTACTTCATTAAATAGGGTAAATATGTTCTGAAAGAAATTGGGTCGGCGATTAATATAGTGGATAGACGCCGTTAACATTGTCAAGCGAAACAAACAGCAAAAAGAGGGTGAAGAAAATTTAAAGAAACGTGCACTGTCTTTATTTATACTCACTTTCGATAAAACAGAAAGTCTGAAAAAATTTATGGAATGAAAACAATACTTAATATTGTTGTAAAAATCGAACCCACGCGTAAGGATTCAAAATTAGTTCCTCAGTGCAAGCGCTGCCAAGGATATAATCATACGCAAACCTATTGTCAGAAAAATCCGCGGGGTGTAAAATGTGCCGGAAAACATCTGACGTTAGATTGCGGTGAGATAAGACAACTCCTGCTATTTGCATTAATTGTAAAGGCGATCATCCAGCAAGTTAGTGCGGCTGCGAAGTAGCTAAATAGTTGCAAATAAGAAGGATGGAACTTACGAATAAAATTTCACAGAAATTAAATTTAACTAAGAGAAAGCCCTAAAGTTGGCCTAAACTTATATCAAAGCCAAAGCAGGCAACAATCAAAAACAAAAAATTAAACAAATACCTCACCCAAAGAAACACGATCGGATCTTGTACATCCAAAACCAAATGTACAAACTTATGCCCAAGCTACAGTATCCGATAAAAATATTTCACTAGACCCCGTTTCCAACGTTTTTTTTTCGATTATTCTTTCAAAACTTGAGGAACAAAGCGAAACGAATAAAATTATTTTCGACAGGCTAGTAAAGCTTAAAAATAGTATACGCAACAGACTTTATCTACCTTGGAGAACTTGAATTGTTTATGCAGGAAAAAGATAACGACGTCTGTATATAATCCGAAACTCATGCAAAGAGTAATTCCCACTTAATGATTAAAGGTTATTTTGATAAGCATGCTTTACATCCATCAAAAATGGCTAGAGGTGAAGCATCAAGAGCAAGAAGAGTGTATCGAATATTCGATTGATTTTAAATTAGAAGTCGAGGAAAACTTGCTTAATTCCCTTGGACAAAACATACATTCTGGAGATCTAGATGCATATCTCAGAAAGTTGAGAAATTATTTGATCTTGGCTTCGATCATTATCCGGTCATGTCATTCTAACAACGAGTGAGTCATTAGAAATGAGAACCCACCCACACTAACAAACGGAAAAACCAACTAGGTAGGCTTCAAAAACGATATTGAAAATAATATTCGACTTGGTGAATAGATCCTTATTAGAACTCGAAGTCGCGGTTGACTCCTTTATCGATACTGTTCAAAAAGCAGCATGGTATAATACTCCTTAACAACGCAAAATAGAAAATGGGACATAAGGGATTATGTTAGACAAAAAAGAAAAGATCGAAAAAGATGGCACCAAACTCGTGCCCCACAAGGTATAACACATCTCATTCGGTTGAGTAACATCCTATAAAATTCGATAAAAAACTGTAAAAACCATGCAGTAGAAACTTATCTGCAAAGCCTAACCGCTGGAAAAGAATCGAACTATTCACTTTGGAAAGCAATTAAATTCATAAAACGGCCAAGAAACGCTATTCCACCAATTAAGGTAACTCAAGATGTTTGGGGAAAAGGCGATAAGGAAAAGCAAACGTTTTGCCGCACATCTTGAGGAAACATTTAAAAGATTTGATGGTCCAGAAAACATTTAGTTATTCGAGACTACAAACGATAGTAATCTAGTTAGATATGCAAGTATTGCTGAGCTTAAAGGGGAAATAAAGAAATTGAAGCCTAAAAAAGCTCCGGGTTATGACTTAACTACAGGAGAACTTCTGTTGCCTCGAAAAGCATTAACTAAACTCCTGCACATTGTAAATGCAGCAATTAGATTAGAATACATACCAAGACAGTGGAGGGTCGCTGAATGGATTATGGTTCTCAAACCAAGAAAATCACCGAATGAAATAAAATCTTACAGACCTATTTCACTTCTTTCAATAATTTCAAAATTTTTGAAAGGATATTACACGGTCGCTTACACCCCGTTATTGATCAGAAACGCTTTTTTCCTGACCATCAATTTGGGTTTAGAAGTAAACATCGAATTACTGATGTAGTTAAGAAAGCTTTCGAAGAAAAGAAAATTTGCTCAGCCGTATTTCTTGACGTTTCTCAAGCTTTTGACAAAGGTTGGCATAGAGGCCTTCATTCAATACAAACTAAGACAAGTTCTGCCTGAAAAATTATATAAAATCCTCGTGTCGTATCTTGAGCATAGACTCTTCCGTGTGAAACTTGGAAACGAGTATTCGGAATTAAAATAAATATTGGCAGGAGTACCCCAAGGAAGCGTCCTTGGCTCACTCTTGTACCTCCTATTTACACGTGATATCTCACAGACAAGTGATACAATAGTTGCCACGTTTGCTGACGATACAGCTTTACTAGCAGTTGGCACAACAGTAGAGGGAACAAATATGAAATTACAAAACGCTCTTAACGAGGTTAATGAATGGATAAAATCCTGGCGGATTGCACTTAATGAGAGCAAATCGATTCATGTAGATTTTTCGTATAAGCGGACCAAAAATTTGCCATTATTTCTCAATACGGTTCGAGTCCACTCGATGCAAAATTAAAATGGAAGTCGCATGTAAAAAGGAAATGAGAAGAACTTAAAAATAGAAGCAGAGAACTGTACTGGTTAGTCGGAGAATATTCGAAGCTGAACCTTGATAACAAGTTGCTATTATACTAGCAAGTGCTAAAGCCGTTCTGGACATATGGTATTCAACTATGGGGTTGTACCAGTAAAACGAATCTAAATATTTTACAAATTTTTGAAAACGAAACAAATTTATTGCGGCGTCTTCAAAGAACTAAGCCCTTAGATTCGCCACGATAATCACAAACCGCATTATAAATTGTGGAGAGAGCAGGAACTCTCACAGGAAAGTTGCCTGCCAAACATTCATTACTCGTGATAAAAAAATTGCTAGATAAGTCGCATACTTAGTTGCAATAAAAATACAAAAAGGTGGTGGTTTTAGTGGAGTTAAAGTCCTACACTACTTTAAGCACGTGCTCATCGCGTCTTTTAAAATTTCCACCACGCACGAAAAAAAATATGACGGTACTAACATGCCAGTTTTTCCCATAAGAAATACTCGGGCAAATGTAAAAAGTTAAACTTCTACAGCCGTATTTGTTAGATTTTCTTTAAATATGTGTCAGAGGTTGTTTAGTTAAGCATGCTTAAATATTCAGGCTGTCTCCAGCAACGTTTCCTATAATCGATTTTTCATTGCTTCTTCACTATAAGCTGATTATTTAAAACGAGTGGTGGGTGCAGGAATGCGACAAAAATATTTATTTTGGTTAATGATGCTTATATCGATATAATTAATTTCGAAATGTGATTATACGAATTTATTTCAAAATTAAAAGGAATCGGTGTCAATGTGAATAATAATGATTTTCCGTTACATATTGGCCAAAACAGAAAATTCCGTTTATGTTTATTCATGAAAACAGTAATATGTATTAGTTTTTAAATTAAATTTCATTCAATTTGGCCAAATGTTTTGGGAGAAATTGACAATTTTCCTTATATGACCTATATCTAAAAATTTGTTATATGGATTTTCTTAAAAAAAATTGGGTATGCAGTTTTGTTGGAACTAATATGCTTAGCTTATATTATAGGTACAGGGTGTTCGCCGGGAAGGTATACTACTTTGTTTGTTTTTAATTTTTGATTTAATGAAAGAGAATGGATCTTATATTGATAAATGTTTTATTTAATGTCGGCAATTATGTATGGAATACAATGTCAGGTAAATGACCGCCTCTGTAAGTCTCACAAGTACGAGCTCTTTTGAGCACATTTTTCATTACATTCTCACACATTTCTTCTTGTTCATAGCCCATGTTAATCAAGCCCGAAGCATGCAGTTGTGGCGTTAAAACTTAATCACCAGACTAAGAGTTACAGTTTGGTGTTCAATTTAGTCAGGAGAAATCATTGGACATTATTTCTTTGAAAATTAAAATGGCGTAACGGTAACTTTGAATGGGGAGCGATATCGTGATATGATTGAAAACTTCTTAACGCCACAACATCAATGGATGCAAAGGTGACTGATGAATAATTTGAGGGTTTTCTATTGCCCAGAACCGACTATTCTGTTTATTCAAATATCACACATCTTGAGGAAACATTTAAACCTTACATGGTCCAGAAAACATTGATTTTTTCGAGACTACAAACGATAGTAATCTAGTTAGATATGCAAGTATTGCCGAGCTTAAACGGGAAATACAGAAATTAAAGCCTAAAAAGCTCCGGGTTATGACCAAATTACAGGAGAACTTCTGTTGCCTCGAAGAGCATTAAATAAACTCCTGTATATAGTAAATGCAGCAATTAGATTAGAATACATACCAAGACAGTGGAAGGTCGCGGAACGGATTATGGTTCTAAAACCAAGAAAATCACCGAATGAAATAAAATCTTACGGACCTATTTCACTTCTTCCAATAATTTCAAATCCTTTCAAATAATTTGAAAGGATATTACTCGGTCGCTTACACCCCGTTATTGATCAGAAACGCCCTTTACCTGACCATCAATTTGGGTTTAGAAGTAAACATTCGACTGTGGACCAAGTTCATCGAATTTCTGATGTAGTTAAGAAAGCATTCGAAGAAAAGAAAATTTGCTCAGCCGTATTTCTTGACGTGTCGCAAGCTTTTGACAAAGGTTGGTATAGAGGCCTTCAATACAAACTAAGACAAGTTCTGCCTTAAAAATTATATAAAATCCTCGTGTCGTATCTTGAACATAGACTCTTACGTGTCAAACTTGAAAACCAGTATTCGGAGTTCAAAGAAATATTGACAGGAGTACCCCAAGGAAGCGTCCTTGGCCCACTCTTGTACCTCCTATTTACACGTGATATCCCGCAAACAAACGATACAATAGTTCCCGAGTTTGCTGATGATACAGCTATACTAGCAGTTGGAACAACAATACAATAAACAACAAAAGAGAAAAGAGATTAAAAACGAGCTCTTTTGAGCACGTTTTTCATTACATTCTCACACATTTCGTCTTGTTCATACCCCATGTAAATCAAGCCCGAAGCATGCAGTTGTGGCGTTGAAAATCATAACACGATATCGCTCCCTATTCACAGTTACCGTTACGCCGTTTTCATTTTCAAAGAAATAAGGTGCAATGATTCCTCCTGACTAAATTGCTCACCAGACTGCAACTTTTAATGGATGCATAGGATGCAAAATGATTGCCCAGAATCGACTATTCTGTTTACTCACATATCCATTCATATGAAAATGTGCCTCGTCACTCATTATGATCTTTTAATGAAAATCGGGGTTGTCATGGGCTAGCTGTGAGTGGTCTTGTGGAGGAAGCTCTTGTGTTAACTGAAACTTAAATGGAAACAAAGGCAAATCATTGTGCAAAATTGTGGCCAAAGATGTTCTTTGAAGACCAAGCTTCTGAGCACGGCGTCGAATTGAGGATGATGGATTGTTTTGAACACTTCCATGAACAGCAGTAATGTTTTCAGCCGATCTTGAAGTACGTTGTGTTTCATGCTTGGGTCTATCACCTACAGGCTTTGAAATCATTCATTACATGATAAATAGTGCGTTTTGTTGGCACGTTGTTTCTCCCAAAAATTTCACGTAACTTTCTCATCGTCACAGTAATCGGTGATTGATTTTGATAAAATGCGACTGCCACTAATGACTAGATTAATGTTTACAAAAAGGGTTTATGTCCCATTTATCTTTCTTATTTGCTGAGACACTGTTGTTGGTATTCTTACAAATTGCGAACTCTTTGAGGCAAATGCCTTTGCAACCCTCTGACAAATGACACATAGCGAACATTGACTAAATTTGTTAATATCCGCTCCGTCATCTTGCACCTTAAATTGTATAATTGAATGTTTAAATAATTATATTGTATTGTAATATCCTAAATTATATAATATAATTCATTTCGACCCCAATATTCTATAGAACCCATCACTTGAAGATTAGCAGAAATGTGACCACCCCCATTTGATCCATAAAGATAGGAACGCACAAGATTGATAAGCTTTTTCATAGTGGGCTTAGAAAAACGATACTTTGGCCTAAAATATTTGTCTTGAAGTTCCATTGGGTTAATTCTCGTTTTTTACATTTTTGGTCTCTTAGCTGTTGTTCTGTTTGTATTTATCTCATTCACTGCATTTAAGTCATTTACAAAATAAATGTAATTTGAGTTCTTTCTTACTTACTTAAGTGGCGCTACAATCCGGAATGGACCTGGGCCTCAACCAAGATGCCTCTTCAATTAGCCCGGTGCTTAGCTTACTGCCTCCCGTTGCGCACGTTGATTGAGGTCGGTTTCTACTTGTGCACGCCACTAAAGCGAGGTCTTCCGACTGCGTCCGACGTCTGGCTGGGAATCGACGACTCTTCGAGGCGGAGTGTCGGTGTCCATTCTTTCTACATATACCAGACATCTTAGACGTCCAATGGGGAGTTTTTTGACCAGGGGCATGAGGCATGTCACCATAGCACGGATTGACAAAGTCCGTACTACCTCAATGTTATATCTGTCAATGGTAACGTTCTGTTCAATTCGTCGATGTTGTGTGTCCTTTCATGTTGACAGCAAGTACTTCGCCTTGCCATCATTTACTGCTAAGCCCATCTTTGCCGCTTCCTTCTCTATACTAGCAAACGTGGCTATGACATCACGTTGGGTCCGATCAATGATGTCAATATCATCGGCATATGATAGAAGTTGCGCCGATTTTTAGAAAACTGTGACTCTGGTGTTGGCTCGTGAGTTTTGCACAATCCTCTCAAGAATCAAATTGAAGAAGTCACATGAAAGCGTATCGACTTGCCTTAATCTTTTTTGGTATCGAATGTGTCTTGGCTTTGACGTTTTACACTTCGGTAAAACTTGCGAACATCGTTCCTGGAGAGACATCTCTATATATCCTTGATATCCGCATTCTAACCTTGGGTGCAACAAGGTAGTGGTCCGAGTCGATATAAGCTCCTCGGAATATTCGAACATCCAAAATACTAGATGCGTGCTGTGTGATCAATTTGGTTGACCGTTCGTTGATCTAGAGATCCGCCACCATCTCTGTTCAAGGGGCCTGACTAACCCTTAAAATTCCTAGACAACATGTTGTCCGAATATGTCGAAGCAGATAGTTTAGGTTCGCCTGGTACAGCAGGCCGGGTATTCATTCCGTGCCATTCTAACTTGGCTGTTTATAGTATTGCTATTTTCGTCGTGTTATCAACACTTGCGCTTATCGTTTAGCAAGACAAATCCGATTAGATGAGACCAGTACCCGATGGTAACCAATTGGAGGTAAAAAGTAAGCACTTGATGTGTAGTCAGATTTACAACCACTGGGCATTGCCAAATCAAAGCCAATCAGAGTCTACCCTCGATTTACAACACCCAACCATACTTTGAGGTATATTTAGCGAAATTATTTCACTATGTTACATACTTAATGTCAAAACTAATATACCGCTAAGGATAGGGTATAAAAACATATAATAAGGCTAGAGTCAGCTTTGCGGATCGTTTAATATCCCATCGCATCCTGGCAATTAATATCACCAAAAAGGTTGGGTGGGTTGTGGGTGGGTTGTGGGTGGCCGCGGTGTAGTGGTAATGTGTTCGTCTGTTGAGTGGAAGGTTGCGCGTTCAATCCCAACCAAAATCCATTTCACTTTTATTTAAAAGAAATAAAAGGTCGGTGTAATACCTAAAAGTATGCACACCATCTTGAATTTCTTCAAATTTAACGAACACAAGAAAAAGTGATTCCCCGAAGCTAGTTCGGACACCACCCATGGAGTTTAAGTCTCCACTACATCCAAAATCTTTCCTATCCTCTCTCTCTCTTTCTTCCCCTTCTCTAACGGTCGTACTATGGTAACATATAAAACGGTATTCGAACCCCTTGAGGTACGTGTAAATTTAAAAAAAAAAAAAAGTTTATGGCGATGAAAAGTAGAAAATGAAATTGTCACTACATATAGTTTTAATTAAATATCCCCATTTTTTTAAAACATTTATTTATTCGCATATTCGCATATATTAGATAAATGATAATTAATGGCCTAAATGTACTTAAAATGAACAGTTAAAAAAGGTATATGACTATTATTTTTCGCAATACTTTTTTTTAAATAGTTTTTTATAACTATAAATAGGAAAATTTTGATATTTTGTAATAATTTTTTTTTTATTTTATATGTGTATTTGATTTTAAAATAGGAAAATGTGAATAAAAACCTGTTCAGGCAGTTCTTGATGCATGTCTAATTTTATTTCTTGATAATTTTATTTATAATAAATAATTTATATGTTCAAATATTTTAAAACAAATAGAAAACCCGCGCATGTCGGAATCATCAGAAACTCGGCATTACCATTCACGAATAATTAACGTTATTAGTTTAGTTTAAATATAAGGTTAGATTAAATATAATTTAAGCTTTTAACCAAATATTAGACAATCTAAAAGAATGGTTTAATGACGCACTTTCAATGAACGAAAGTTTAAAAAAACATTATTAAATTTAATACAAAATAAACAAACGGATGTTGAAGTTGCTAAGCGAGAAATCGAGTATTTCGGTTTTTTTTGTCATGAGTTTCTTAACAAATTTGATTCCATTTTTGAAAGCAAAAACGAACCTCTACAAAAGCGCCAATGACTCGATATTGATTTGAAGACTTTTAGTAGAAGAAAAGGACAAAGCTATATCCCAACATAAGATACGATATAAATCTTTCACGGATTATTTTTTTGTTATTAAAATAAAATACAATAATTTTGCGCTATCAAGTCCAGAATATAAAATATTTTACAGCTTTAGAAAACGAACTAAAATGTTTCTATACTACATCTTCACTTCAACAACTGAAGTGAAATATTGCGCGAAACATTTGATCGAATTTCGAAATTAAGTGCACTCTTTTTAGCACTACCGATAACTGTTGCCTCCGTGGAGAGATCATTTTCTAATCTGAAAATAATACAAATTGTAGAATGAAGCCGGGATTGGAATGATATAACACCTTTCTGTCTTGTGTTTAACAACAATTTATTTAAACACACTCTTATTTGTAGAATTTTATTATTTACAAAACCGTTTGTCGTTCAACAATTTAATTACACTTAATTAAAATCAAATACCAACAATTAAGTTCGCGCACTATAATCACTTTCGAAAATTCACTTAGGTAATTCACTCAAAAAACGCACACAATTCAAATCACGTTCAGGTCACAATTTAGACTAACTCTCTGGTTGTCGCTTCATCTCTATTTACACCATTCCACATACAGATGGCATATTCTCGGAAATTCCCGCATTAAGTAGATGGTTCCAGAAGTGGTTTTGACAGATCCATTCCAGTGGGCATTCATTCATTCCAATCGACACTAGATGGATGTGTTCGATTTTGACAAATCAGGGTAGGTTTGTACACTACAACCCGAAATTATAAAATTGCCCTCGTCCTAAACTTTTTCTTAAACTTCATAACGATGTAACCGATCCAGATGCACTACCTTCAATTTTCCTCGAAGTCCTTTCTGTATTCAGTAGACGACGTCAATTATACGCTTCACAATTTTGTAGGGGCCTTCCCATTTCGGCAGTAGCTTCGGTGATATTCCTTGCTTACGTTGGGGATTATACAGCCACACCCTATCTCCTTTCCGAAACACAGTTCCTGTTGCTCTGATTTCGTACCTGGTTTTCATATGACCACTTGGCAGTCTTATTCTTGCCCTGTTAATTTCGTAAATATCTCGGAGTCGTTCGCGTAGATCACTTGCCATTCTTATTCTGGCCCTGGGAATTTCGTATATATCTCGGAGTCTTTCGCGTAGATCATCAATGTAGTCAATTTCCGTGGTCGGGTCTTCCGTTGGGGATCCGAACATTACTTTACTAGGCAACCATCAAGAAAAAGGGAATGCAACGATCCCAGTTTCGTTCATAGTCGTCTACTACCTTCGAGAGGTTTTCTTTCAAGGTTCGATTGAATCGTTCCACTATTCCATCCGACTGTGGAAGAAGCGGTGTCGTTCTGGTCTTCTTAACACCTAACCGCTGGCAAATATCCTGGAGAACTCTGGACTCAAAGTATCTACCTTGATCAGAATGTAGTTCCAACGGTGCCCCGAATCTGCATCTCCAGTTTTCCACGATCTGTTCCATGCTTGCAGTTCATTACACATGGTCGCCGAGACAGTGCATCAGCGTTAGAGCGCAGGGTGCCCTCACGATGCTGAATGTCAAAATCGTAGCTCTGCAGCAGCTCAATCCATCTAGCAACTTGACCCTCTGGATTTTTAAATTGAAGCAACCACTTTAGAGCAGTATGGTCTGCACGAAGATGGAACTTCCTGCCATAGGGGTATTTATAGAAATGCTTCGTCGCCACAATTAACGAAAAGAGTTCCCTCCTGGTCACACAATAGTTTCTTTCAGGTCTGGACAGAACCTTGCTAAAGTAGGCCACCGCTCCTTCCTGTCCCTCGTGTACTTGTGATAAAACGGCATCGACAGTGAAGACCTGTTCAGTGCGGGATATGCTAGTATCGGCGCTGGACATAGCTGGTGTTTAAGTCTTGGAAAAGCATTGTTACACTCACTTGACCATTTAAATTGCTTTCCTTTCTCCGTGAGTTGATGTAATGTTTGTCCTTGGGGACCGGTCAGTTTTTCACAGCTTCAATCTTTTCGGGATTGGTCCTCACTCCACTACTCGAGACGATGTGTCCCAGGAATCGAACTTCAGATCTGAATAGTGCACACTTCTTTGGATTAAGCTTCAAATGAACACTCCGAAGTCTTAGGCGTACCTCCCGCAAGTTCTTTTGGTGTTCTTCAAATGATTTTTCCACGACACTAACATCATCTAGGTACACCAGACAGATTTTCTAAGTTAACTACTTGACTAACTCACACTTAACTAACTCACTTGCCCTATGCGGGCTCCCTAAATTATGTGATAACTTAATTCTAATGCCTTTCGGCCTATTATCTAATATATAAATATAAAAGTAACAAATTTTTTACCAAGAAAACTTTGAAAAACTTGGTTTTTTCGTCTTTTTTTTATTTTATTTAAACTTAACACTTAACACTACTTATCGACTAACTTAAACTACTTAAAATTAATTAAAACCTACTTAAAAATAACTTAAAAACTAGAACAGCCACAGCAAGCGTTATTTTTTTTTGTGCCACCATGACTGCTTTGCACCTTAACCTAGGACTAAAACTATGTAAGTCGGCCATAAAATAACAATTTTAAGTCAACTATCTTTAATACTCATTCAACTACCACAACAGGTTCTCCTGTTGTGACCTACTCCGACGGTCCCAATCGGACACACTCCTGCTGAACCGCAGGCGCTCTCCTCCGCCCTGAGCGACGACGTCTCGGTCGTATAGGAGCCGCCTATCCACAGTTCGTCGGAAGAAGTGGTAGCTTAGCGGAACCGCCGATCTATCCTGTATCAGCCCTCGACTATCCAAATATAGGAAAGCTTCGGGCGGAATAAAGCCGCTTAAACGCGCACTCTCAAAATATTCATCATTGGGATAGAAGGCCCAAAAGATGAGACTATTGTTCGAAGCCATCGCTCTTGCAGCGTGAAACCGAATGAGTTTCATCAGAAAATTGTCTATTCTGTTTATGTTGGCCCCGTTGTATAGGACCTGGTTGGAATAGTAATTTGTGTAGTCAGATACTGGTGTTCTGTGAAGTCCAAGGCAGCTCCTCAGACACTGTCTCTCAAACACCCGTATCTTTTCCATTTGAGATGGGGCAACGTTGAACCACACCGGGCACCCATAGGCAATCATCGGCCTAATGAGGGCCATGTAGCAAATTACCTTCACCCTGCTGCCCAGACGACTGCTATAAAACAATCGTCTTATCAGGGCAAATGCTCCCCTAGCTCTAGCCAGAGCAGCATCTACATGTCTTCCGAAATATAGATACTGATCTAACCAGATGCCAAGTTACTTTACTACACTTTTACTCGCCAGTGGCTGTCCGTTTGGTCCAACGATCACCAGCTTTCGCCAGTTCTTTCTCGTATCCCTAGAGGCCCTAGACAACGGTGTCCTAAACAGGATAGTTTCTGATTTCTGAAAGTTGATTTTCAACTTCCATTCATCACAATATCTCTGGATCTTGTCGAAGTCCCGCTGCAAAAGAGTTCGAATGACTTCGACAGTAGAGGCTGTTCTGTACGCGATAAGATCGTCCGCATACGCAATTGCCTGATTAAGACTACCTATCATATCAGTGGTGTAAATGCTGAAGAGAATCGGCGAGTTTACCGCTCCCTGTTTCACACCATTCTTAATAAAAAAATCTGTGGTAGAAGTTACATTGCCACTTTTGACAACAAACGTTCTACCAGTCAGCATGTCATGAAGCATATATAGCAGTGGTTTACTTATGCCAAGTCTGGTCAGCTTTAGATACAGGCCCTCTAACCATACGGTGTCAAAAGCCTTCTCTAAATCAACCAGACATGCACCCGTGCACTGTTTTTTGGCTTTGTTCCATTGTATATCAGAGACGAGTTTGGAGGCGGCATGAATACAGTCATGTCCAGCGTTGAAACCAAACTGGTTCTCTGGTATAATATAATTGTCCTCAGACCACTTGAACAGTGCTCGATTGAGAATCTTTTCGAAAACCTTGCTGATACTCGCAGGGAGACTTATCGGCCGGAAATTCGCCGGATTGGAGTTGTCCTTTCCCTTTTTCGGGAGAGGATGAACCACCGCCGTCTTTTAACGTACTGGATAATATGCATTATTCAGCGCGTTGTTGAACAGCGTGGCGTAAATGTCCACATCTTCAGGGGGTAAGTGTCGCAGTACAATGTTGGATATACCATCGACTCCCGCTGACTTCTTTTTCTTTATGGAATCGAAGATGATCTGGAGTTCCACCTTCGAGATTAAAAGGGGACTAGACCCACTTCGCTCGGCGACTATGTCGTTTGCCAAGTTTTCGTCATGAAACCGGGTGAAACTCCGGTTCTCAGATCGCCATTGCGTTATGTCGTTTCGGAGATAGAAATGATGGAGAAGGGCATTGTTTTCCAGGACGCGGTTCAGGCGAATGCTATCATTCACCTTATACACTTCCTGAAAGACAGCCCCCACTGCCTTCAATTCCTGCTGTCAAAAGTATGTTTGTATTGTCAGTTGTTCGTTAGAGCTTAATACACGGAAGGTCGTTATGACCTTTCCTCGTAAACATCTTATTAATTTGTGGAGACATACTCGGGTCGCTGGAATTTACGGCCCGAATTCTGTTATTCCAAAACAAATTAATGGACAACCGATAGTTCTCCTTGATCAATTGGTTGATGTTTTTGATCGACGCCATTCAGTGTTCTAATCTCCGGGTCGCGTGGGTTTGTCAGTGGTCTGTACAAGAGTTTAAGTCTTGTCAGAAGTCCGATTTTTTGTCTGTGTAGTGCGTCAATTGTTGCGTTTCCGTACGTGGACGTTATGTCATGTTCTTTGTATTTCGGTATCGTCCTGTTCATTGTTCGTTGAATCGCTTCGTCCATTTGTTGTAAGTATTCGTCGATTTCGTTGTTTGTTAGGTTTCTGTTGTTTTGGTCGTGAAATGGCCCTCGAACGTAGTTCTCCTGATAAGGCGTTGGTGAAGCGAGGCCAGCGCATCTTACCGTAGTTGTAAGAATGCACAGGCACATACTCCTCCAGCGCCACAAGCTCGTTCGGAAGCTGTATTACGGCGGCGAGTCCGTAGTGATCACTGTCGTACTCAATCGTCCGTAAGCAGTTTCGCGGCTGTTGACCTACTCTGTTAGTGACTGTCAGTCTTGTGTCTCGCAGTAAAATATCCAAGAAAGCACCGCTTCTCGGAAACGATGGCCTATCTGTGGCGAGAATGTCGATCCTATATTCAACATTGTAGTGGACCATCCAATTGTAAAGATGGTTACCCCGAGGATTTCGTAATTGATTTCCCCAATCTTCGTGTTTGGCATTTAAATCTCCGGCCAAAAGATAAAAGTTCTCCACTGAGTTCAGTCTTAGAGATTCGAAAAGTTTTCCGAGCTCTGTTGTAAAAAGTGTAGGCTGAGGTGCTTCCGATGCGTAGGCCGCTATCACTTACAGTCGCTTCCCTTGTTGGAGAGGAATGCATATGACGCAGGCTTCCAGCAGCCGGAATCGGCGCACTTCACCACTATATATGACCTTATAACTAATGCCTTTTCGTATAAAGATAGCGACTCCGCCTCCTTGAGTGGAGTTGGGTCGGTCCCTTCTTACGATATTGTAATTACTATTAGTCAATTTATGCTTCTGGTCTAGCTTAGTTTCTCTAGTACATCGGGACTTTGGTCTGTAAGCAACTGGAAAAGATTAGCTCTACGGTCGATCCTAATCAGTGAATTTACATTCACAGCCAGGATCTTTAAGGGTCTTTCTGACAGCGCGCCCATTACGATCTAAGTTGCGTTAAGCTCGGCAACAAGGAGTAGATATAGTCTACCCTTGACGCATTGCGTGGTCCAGGTGCGGAGCTATTGCAAACCATCTCCTTTGACAATCAACGCAACTACAACGCTATCGTGAAAGCAATCGAGATGCGCTTTGGTGATGACCACATATCAGAAGTGTGCAGCTGTGCAGCAGAGTCAAGAAGAGAGGCAAAACTCTTCAACAACTGCACGCAGATATTGAACGCCAAGCACATTTGTCAAATCCTAACACTGGTGCATATATCATAGACCGGCTTGCAAAGGACGCTTTCACTCGTGCTATAGCTGACTCCAAACTAGCAGTACGTATGGCTGGGAAACGCACACTTGTGGAAGTCGCAGCTTATGCTCTGACATTAGAGGCAGCTGATCAATTTGTCCAAAGGAGCTCATCTAGTAAGAGAATTGGCCACCATTAAATGCTCTTGTGAAAGAATGGAGATTTCATCGAAAAACAATTCCCGAGCTCAAATGCGTTGCTGGAACTGCAACAAAACCCGAGCTTAAATGCGTAGCTGGAACTGCAACAAAACTGGACATCTAATGCGTCAGTGCAGAAACATATTGTCCACATTGCAACAAACGGGGACAGCAGGGGAAGCATTGGCAATGACAGCAATCGATCTGCAGTTATGAATTCCCAGTACCAGCAGTCAGGGAAATGCTTAAGAACCGATGCCACCAGGACCTTAATTCAAGTATCCCAAGCTAAGAGAAACAACAAGACGACAATAGTCGTCGGGAAGGACTAAGTGTTACCACCTACATCGGAAACTGGAGGGTGATCCTGGGAGCCACCGATTCCTACTTGTTGAACCAGATACAGACGATAATTTCCAAAACTACATCGTTGGAAGGATGTTGGTAGAACCAAAGAATAACGTGGTTCCAATAAGAGTCTTTGGTAAGGATCCAAAAAGGAAAAATCATATTTCAAGCATAACCGAGGTGAAGCCTGCTACACAAGTGATAGCAACTAAACGGACGTAAATAACGATATCGATTCTTAACTCATGCAAGCTGAAACAGGAGCAGTGAATTTGTTCGAAAAACTAATTGCAGAAATTGCTATTGTATTTGCTGCAGAGGATGGGAAATATGGCTTCACACACTTGGTGCAACATCAAATCGACACTGGTTCTGCGTTGACTATCGACGGCTCAACGATGTCACCACGAAAGACAGTTATCCTCTACTTAGATTGATGACACACTCGATGCTCTAAAGGGATCTGAATGGTTTTCCACACTGGATCTGAAGAGTGGCTGCTGGCAGGTGCAGTTTCACCCTAAGGACAGGAAGAAGACGGCCTTCACCAGAGGAAATGGCCTATGGCTGCTCAACGTGATGCCATTTGGTTTGTGCAACGCTCCTGCAACTTTTGAGCGACGGATGGAATGCGTTTTGCAAGTATTAACTTGGAAAATCTGTCTGGTGTACCTAGATGATGTAATTGTCTTGGGGAAATCAGTTGAAGAACTCCAAAAGAACTTGCGGGAGTTATGCCTAAGACTTCGGAGTGCTCATTTGAAGCTTAATCCAAAGAAGTGTGCACTATTCAGATCCGAAGTTCGATTCCTGGGACACATCATCTCGACTAGTGGAGTGAGGACCGATCCGGCAAAGATTGAAGCTGTGAAAAACTGACTGGTCCCCAAGGACAAACATTAACTAATTAGCTTCTTAGAACTTGCGACTTACTATCGCCGTTTTGTAAGGATTTCGCTGGCATTGCTAAGAGCTTACATCAACTCACGGAGAAAGGAAAGCAATTTAAATGGTCAAGTTAGTGTAATAATGCTTTTCAAAGACTTAAACACCAGCTATGTCAAGCGCTGATACTAGCATATCCCGCACTGAACAGGCCTTCATTTTCGATGCCGACGCAAGTAATTTAGAGTAGGAGCTGTTTTATCGTAAGTACACGAGGGACAGGAAAGAGTGGTGGCCTACTTTAGCAAGGTTCTGTCCAGATCTGAAAGAAACTATTGTGTGACCAGGAGGGAACTCTTAACGTTAATTCTAGCAACGAAGCATTTACTTAAATACCTATATAGGAGGAAGTTCCTTCTTCATACAGACCATGCTGTTCTAAAGTGGTTAGATAGATTGAGAGGCTGCAGAGATACGATTTCGATATTCAGCACTCTAACGCAAGCACTGCACCCGCCAAGAAGAAATGGAGCTCATCACCACCTGGCGAATAAGAGCCAAGCCCAACAACGGTTGGACGACTTTAAAGATCAGAGAAGCGCACGATTCCTTTCAATTACGGAATAAACGTTCGTATAATCACATTTTGACATTATTTATATAACTTTGAACATCATTTATCAAAAGTTATTAAAAACGTCAGTCGTGCACCCACCACTCGTTTTTTATTACTTGCATCTGTCAAAAAAGGTTTCGACGCCATTATTCACCCTTATTCCACATGGCGTTTTTATTAAACGACAGATAGCGTTTTTTGAAATCGGTATTACAGCTGGCAAGTCTGAAGGCGTTTTATGTCGTTTAACGCTACGTGGCGTTTAAGTAGTGTGGAACGTAAGTTCTTAAAACGTCATTGCAGTTATTCGCATTCTAACAGTCGTTTTAGTTGGATAAAACGACAGGTAAAACGCCAATAATTGTCGAATAGAAATTTGCAAACGACTAGGTGTCGAATTTTAGTTAAAATGTGAGTTTCGATTAATTTGTGTATTATTTTAAGGATTTTATTAATTGTTATTTGTTCAAGGGTGAAAACAACAACCCCAGAACAAATGAAACGTTTGGTTGAATTAATTGAACAAAATGTTTCGGTGGCAAGAAATTTCAAAAGAGGTATTCCCCAGACCGATGATATCAAAAAACGGGTGGGAGTCGGTAGCTGTGACACTAAATTATTTAGGACCACCCGTAAGAACTCAAAAAGAGTGGCAGAAGCTTAGCATGTAAAATCAAAATTGAAGTGTAATACTGAATTTATATTCACAGGTCTTAGATTAGATTAGATTTTGACCTGATTCTTCTTCTGATGTTTTTCATTTCTCTTTTTGCAATTTCATCTTCTTTTTCGTCTTCACTTTCCCATGATATAAACATTGCAATGCTATTAATTGTTTTTGTAACATTATTTTGTATTTTGAATTTTAAATAGGTAAAATAAATGTTCATTTGAAATTTCAAATTGCAAAACATAAACGCCTATCTGTCATTTTTGTATCAGCTGTTGCTGTGGAACTCATGTGGAAAGCAAGAAAAATGAGAGAGGAAGCGTTCAGAGAATAGAATACCGACACTTATAGTGCTTACACACCGAATCATAAACTGAGTTTTTGGCAAAAAGTTTACGTAAACCACTAGATGCTTTCACACCGAACTCTGACCAGGTTTCGTTTGACATTTCAATCAGCTGTCAATTGTGTTTTGATACTAGCTGCAACATTTGTGTGTGAGAGCTTCTTCTTTTTGTTTTTTTTCTTTTCCAAATCCATTTTATTTTAATTATTCAATCCTGTGAAAATGAAATGAAATATAATATGAAGAAAAATAAACATTTGTTTTGACAGCGAGTTCATCAGCTGTTTTGTGGGACGTGTGGACCACGTGTAGAATCTATGAAAAGGTGTGTTCGTTCCAACAACCTTTAACGAGATGACGTCTGCGAAGTGGTTTTGAGATGGTTACGCCATAACCTACTTGTTTTTGAGAACTGAAAACGTATGGGAAAACTCGGTTTATGATGAAGGTTTCAGGTGTTTTTGCGTAAACTCAGTTTTTGGTTCGGTGTGAATGCCCTATTAAACGACACTAAAATGAATCGACTCAAAAAACGCCATTTGTCGTTTAATAAAAACGCCATCTGGAATAAGGGTGATTATACTTTAGGTCTTTAATGACTTCAAATAATAAAAATTTGTCGTAAATGTAGAATTAAACGCGGTGTCTAATAAATGCATTTTATTATGAAGCTGACATAGAAACATTGTGATTCCCCCCAGAAGTGATGCTAAGGGTTCTTTACACTAAAGTGATAAAAATAAGAATGAAACACAGTTTAGTTTATAAAAATGTAAATTATCGCATATATTTGTCAATTACATAGAATATCATAGTTATCCTTATTAGAAAATTTGTTTATCTTCAAATATTTAAGATTCGAATTGAACTGATGGTTTTGGGTATTTGTATCCTTGTGGAATTTCATTTATCCGCCCAGGCTCAAATGGGATGATTGGCTGTGGATAATAGTATCCGGTTAATGACGTCGGTGTTTTCGTTGTTGTCTTTAATATATTAAACGCTATAGATGGTTTTGCGTATTCAAATCCGGTGGTTGTCGTAACTATCTTTAGTTGTGGGGCTTTCGTGGGTATTATCAGAGGGTTCCTCGGTATCGGGTATACGTATCCTTTTGAGGTTGGAATTGTTGGTTGTAATGTGGTGATTGGTTTAAGTGTTTTTGGAACTATAGTTGTTAAAGGTAGGGGGGTAGGTAATGGAAATGGAAATGGAATAAGGGGTTTTGGATACTGGTATCCGCTTTGTTTTTTTGATGGTACAACTGGTGTTGGATATTCATAGCCCAGATTAGGTTTTGGTGTAGTTGTCTTCGAATTTAATTTTGTAGTTATTGTAAAAATGTTCGGAGCTTTAGTAGTTGTGGGTATAGGCTTAGGCACTGGGAAAGGGATAATAGGTTTTGGATATTGATAGCCGCTTTCTTTTTTGAATGGTGTCGATGGTATTGGATATTTATATCCACGATCAGGTTTCGGTGTAGTTGTTGTTGGATATAATTTTGGAGTTATGGTAACAATTTTTGGGGCCTTAGTAGTCGTAGGTAGAGGCTTGGGTACAGGAAAAGTGATGAGTGGTTTTGGATATTGGTATCCGCTTTGTTTTTGGATTAGTTTTGGTGTAGTTATTGTGGGATTAAATTTTGTAACTCTGGTAACAGCTTTTGGAGCTTCTGTAGATGTCGGTAGAGGTTTAAGTACTGGGAAAGGGATAATAGGTTTTGGATATTGGTAGCCGCTTTCCATTTTGAATGGTGTCGATGGTATTGGATATTTATATCCACGAATAGGTTTCAATGTAGTTGTTGGATATAATTTTGGAGTTATGGTAACAATTTTCGGAGCTTTAGTAGTCGTAGGTAGAGGCTTAGGTACTGGAAAAGGGATGAGTGGTTTTGGATATTGGTAGCCGCTTTGTTTTTGGATTAGTTTTGGTGTAGTTGTCGTGGGATTTAATTTGGTAACTTTGGTAACAGCTTCTGGAGATTCTGTAGATGTCGGTAAAGCTTTGGGTACTGGGAAAGGAATAATAGGAATTGGATATTTGTAGCCGCCTTCTTTTTTTAAAGATATCGATGGTGTTGAGTATTCAAATGCGGGAATAGGTTTTGGTGTTGTTATTGTTTGATATAATTTCGTTACTCCGGTAACAAATTTTGGAACTTTCGTAGATGTGAGTAGAGGTTTGGGCACTGGGAAAGGAATGAGAGGCTTTGGATATTGGTAGCCGCCTTCTTTTTTTAATGTTGTCGATGGTGTTGCATATTCATATCCACGATTTGATTTGGGTGTAGTTGTTGTTGGATTTAATTTTGTAACCCTGGTGATAAATTTTGCAGCTTCTGTAGATGTCGGTAGCGGCTTCGGTACCGGGAAGGGAATAAGAGGCTTTGGATATTGGTAGCCACCTTCCTTTTTTAATGGTATCGATGGTGTTGGATATTCATAACCCCGATTACGTTGGAGGGTATTTGTTGGGTTTAATTTGGGAGCTATTGAAACATCCTTTGGAAATTTTGTAGGTGGAATGTATAAATTCAGTGAGGTTGGTTTTTGATTTGGTAAAGCCAGTTGTTGCTTCGGTTTAGAGTACCGATATCTATCTTTCGGCAGTGTGAATGGTATTTCCGGCTTAGGATACACATAACCATGGCTTATTGATTTTATAGGTGGTGGATAAACTGTTGATATCGTTGGCTCTATAATATCGTTGTTATAATAATATTGTGCAAATGATGGGCTGACTATGCTGCATATTATTAACAAAATAGAACAATTCTGAAAATAAATAAAAGCAATTTAATGAAGTTATAAACGTTCTTCAATTTTTATTTAAGAAAACTTGGAAATTTGAAATTATTTTATTCGAAGGAACAGCTGATTTCTATATCAATTATATATCAATTCACTTGTTCATGCTCCTAAAAGAGCACGTATTGGTTTCGTAAAAAAAAATCTGCAAGTCTCTCAGTCGGTCGTTCTCTGAATTCAATTAGAAGAACGAAAAACTTATGCCCAAGCTACAGTATCCGATAGAAATATTTCACCAGACCCCGTTTCCATCGTCTTTTCGATTATTCTTTTATAACTTGAGGAACAAAGCGAAATGAATAAACTTATTTTCGAGAGGCTCGTAAAGCTTGAAAATAGTATTCGCAACAGACGTAATCTACCTCCAACCTGAAAAGATTTCTTAAAATTCATATGTGGAATGCCAATAGCCTTTGGCAGAAACTTGGAGAACTTGAATTCTTTATGCCGGAAAAAGATATCGACGTCTGTTTAATATCCGAAACTCATGCAAAGAGTTAATCCCACTTAAAGATTAAAGGTTATTTTGATTATCATGCTCTACATCCGTAAAACAAGCATCACTATGTATAAAAGAGAGTTCGAACATTCAATTTAAATTAGAAGTCGAAACAATGGAAGTTTGCTCTATACAAGTCAAAAGCAGACAATCCTTTCTGAAATATCTTCTATTTACTGACCGCCACGATGCCGGGTTGACAAAATTGACTTAGAAAACTTAATTAATTCTATTGGATAGCGTTTTGTCATCGGAGGGGACTTTAATGCAAAACATACATTCTGGGGATCTAGATGCATATCACAGAAAGGTAGGATGCTTTACGATGTTGGTAGAAAGTACAATACCGAATTCTATTCTACGGGAAAACCAATTTACTGGCCAACTTATGTTCCAAAAAAAACGGATTTGATAGATTTTTTCATCGTAAAAGGTATGCCGTTCATCGAATACAAGTTGAGGAATGCTTTGATCTTTGCTCTGATCATTCTCCGGTCATTCTAACAACGAGCAAGCTTAGATCCCCATTAGAACTCGAAGTCGCTGTTGACTCCTTTATCGATACTGTTCAAAAAGCAGCTTGGAATAATACTCCTCAACAATGCAATATAGAAAGCTATGTTAATGCCAAGTACCCATGGGAATCAAAAGATTTGGTTACATAAAAAAGAAAAGCTCGAAAAAGATGGCACCAAACTCGTTCCCTGCAAGATAAAACACATCTCAATCGGTTGAGTAGCCTGCTACCAAATTCGATCAAAAACTTGAAAAACCACGTAGTAGAATCTTATCTGCAAAGCCTAACCGCTGGAAAAGAATCGAATTATTCACTTTGGAAAGCAAATAAAGTCATAAAACGGTCCAAAAACGATATGCCACCAATAAGGATAACTCAAGGTGTTTGGGCAAAAACCAAAAAGGTAAAAGCGTTTTTGCCGCACATCTTGAGGAAACATTTAAACCATTTGATGGTCCAGAAAACATTGATTTATTCTAGAATACAACCTTGTAATATATGCAAGTATTGCCGAGCTTTAGCGGAAATATAGAAATTAAAGCCTAAAAAAGCTCCGGGTTATGACCTAATTACAGGAGTGCTTACCTGTAAAAGCATTGACTAAACTCCTGCACATTGTAAATGAAGCAATTAGATTAGAATACATACCAAGACAGTGGAAGGTCACGGAAGTGATTATGGTTCTCAAACCAGGAAAATCACCGAATGAAATCAAATTCTTTTCGACCTATTTCACTTCTTCCAATAATTTCAAAAGTTTTTCAAAGGATATTACTCTGTCGCTTACACCCCGTTTTTGATCAGACGATCAATCAATCTGACCATCAATCTGACCATCAATTTGGGTTAAGAAGTAAACATTCTGCTGTGGACCAAGTTCATCGAATTACTGATGCAATTGAGAAAGCTTTCGAAAAAAAGAAAATTTGCTCAGCCGTATTTCTTGACGTGTCGCAAGTTTTTGACAAAGTTTGGCATAGAAGCCTTCAATACAAACTAAGACAAGTTCTGCCTGAAAAATTATGTAAATTCCTCGTGTGTCTCGAGCATAGACTCTTCCGCGTGAAACTTGGAAACGAATATTCGGAGTTCAAAGAAATATTGGCAGGAGTACCCCAAGGAAGCGTCCTTAGCCCACTCCTGTACCTCCTATTTACACGTGATATCCCGCAAACAAACGATACAATAGTTGATACGTTTGCTGACGATACAGCTATACTAGCAGTTAGCGCAACAATAGAGGGAACAAATATAAAATTACAAAACGCTCTTAACGAGGTTAATGAATGTACAAAATCCTTGCAGATTTAACTTAACGAAAGCAAATCGATCTCGATTTCTCAATACGGTTCGAGTCCCTTTTGCAAATGAAGCGAAATATCTCGGAATGACACTCGATGCAAAATTAAAATGGAAGTCGCATGTAAAAAGAAATGAGAAGAACTTAAAAATAAATACAGAGAACTGTACTGGTTACTCGCAAAATATTCGAAGCTTAACCTTGATAACAAGCTGCTTTTATACAAGCAAGTGCTAAAGCCGCTCTGGACATATGGTATACAACTATGGGGTTGTACCAGTGAAACGAATCTAAATATTTTACGAACTTTTGAAAACAAAATGTTAAGATCATTCGTCAATGCGCTGAGGTATATAAGGAATGAAGATCTTCGCAGAGATCTGGGTATTCCCGCGGTTAAAGACGAAACGAAAATTTTTCACGCAGGCATAAAAAACGTTTATTGGGACACGTTAACACAACGGTCCCCCGAATTCTTGACGAAACAAATTTATTGCGGCATCTGCAAAGAACTAAGCCCTTAGATTTGGTCCGATTGTTACAAGCCGCGTTATAAATTGCGGAGAGAGCAGGAACTCTCACAGAAAAGTTGCCTGCCAAACATTGCTAGATAAGTCGCATACTTAGTTGCAATAAAAATACAAAAAGGGTGGTGGTTAAGTCCCACACTAACTTTGGGCATGTGCGTGTCGTGTCTTTTGAGATTTCCATCACCCACTGAAAAAAGAATTAGAGGATAAACGACTGTAAGGATTTCCTAGTGGTAATATTTGTATTGTTGGGCTAAAACTACTGGTACTAGTTGTATACTTGGAAACACAGCCACGCAATTGTGGTTCTTACGCGAATTTAAACAATTAAGCCAAGTAGTACAACCAGGTCAAGCACGTCGGTCAGATATCACCTTCAGATGGCACCAGTGGATGAGAACTCCTCAAACGGGAAATCCATAACCGAACCTACCGATTTAAAAAAAAACGTTCTTGGTTAAAAAATAAAGAAACAAAATGAAGATATAACCATATAAGATAATAGGCTGAAAGCCAATAGCATTAAGTTGTTATTGTTTAATATAGAGCGCTCGCTTAGGGCCAGTAAGCTAGTTAAGTAGTTGATAAGTATGGTAGTTTTTATAAATCTTTGTATAGCATATAGCATATAGCATCGTGGAAAAAAAACCTATCAAAGGAAAATTCTGAAAGTAGTTCAGATTAACCTGAGGCAATCAAGGTGTGTCTCCGATAATCAAATGGTTTTCTTAAGGGAGGAAAACTTGCACATCTGCTATATCCAGGAGCCATGGGTGAGAGACTCGTCCAAAAACGAACTCCAAAATAATCAATACAACCACTTGTAAGCCTAGAACGCATACTAGACGACCTAAGCGTGGTCAAACTAGAAGGTGCGACCAAAGCAACTCATAGCCAAAACAACCAAAGCGGATAAATTGCTGATGGGCTTCGGCGCTAACGCAAGTCATACGCTATGAGGAAGCTCAGGAGACAATGAAAGAGGTGAGTTACTTTTTGATTTTGACAAGGGCGCGACCCCAACCTTCGTCTTCCCGAGTGCGGAAAACACACGGGGGGTGGGAAGAAGTCCTATGTATGACTTTAAAAACAAATTATAATAGCTTTAGTATTGATAACTTTAGAGTTTTCAATCTAGAGTTACTTTCAGACCACAGATGGATCCTCCATGACTTGTGTCTCATGGCCGAGACCAGTAAACTAGCTAAAAATCCCAAGAGAGTAGATTGAACTAAGTTTTGGCAAAACTCAAAACCACAAAAAAAAAACAAAAGTCTTTGCTATCGAGGCGAAAGTGTAGACTTTTGAGAATGCGATGAACATCATACAAACTCTCGTGTCCAGTTAAGTGAAGCAAAATCCCGTGGTGGAATGAAGATCTCTCCAATCTCAGACAGATGACCAGATCAGTCTTCAATATCTGGCACAAACACAACTTCTGGCCACCTTATAAGGACTGTATAAGAAAGCCATAAAAATATCCAAAAGGTAACCCTGGACGGATTATTGCCATTCCATTGAAACCCTCAAGGACTCCGCCAGGCTAAACAAAATTCTGTCTAAGGAACGCTCCCGTCCTTCTTTTCTGAGAAAGACAAATGGAGTGTGGACAGAATCCTACGCGGAGAAAAGTTTAGCATCTGGGCTGCAAGTTGTGGCCACACCAAAACCAAAATACCCTAACTCGTCTAAATGACCACCCACTCACAATATCTTCCAGCGCTAGGTATTTGGGTATCATGCTTGACCCACAGCTTAACTGTATGCAATAGGAATGAGTATTCAACGATTCGCGAAGCAGATTATAGCCTTCTCATATGTAACAAACTTTATGCCAAAACTAATATACTCCTATGGGATAGGGTGTAAAAAGAAAACGCTCCCAACAAATTGTCCGTATATCAATATTATATTTAAAAGTATTTTATTCGAAGGTTTTTTTCGAACTACCTTGAAATTTTAGCGTAAACAGTTTTTAACTGAAAACGATCCAAAAAAGGAGGCGTGGCAATAAACTTTATATCGATGAAATGTAGATATACCCACAACTAGTTTTTACCTTTATTTCAGGTACTTAATTTTTGAATAAGGATCGGTAAACCGATTTTCGCAACTAACTTAATCATCTATATTCATTAATACTCTATGTGAAACATTTTGGGATAAGGTATAAACAAGTATTTTACATGATACACATTTATGTAAGACTATGTTATCAAAGATAACATTAGTAATTTTTATTTAACTGCTTTAAAGATCTTTTTTATCGAAATTTTAAACTGCTGAAGAGACATTTAGTAAAGTTAAAATATTCACATTAATTTGAATGTCAATGAATTAAAGACAAATCTTAAACAGATACACATTTTGAATGGTTCATTGACCGCATAAGTGTGTCAGGAATATATGAGAAGTGTTATTAGTTAATGTTCTTTTTGTAGATTTCTGTTTGTTGATTTTATCATGTTGATTTTATCATGTTGATCATCGCCTGGAGATATCACATGCGAGTCATACCTGGGAATTTAATCCACTAAATGCACTGAGGATTCCAATTATTGCACCTAGTAGCCAAGCTAACTAGAATTTTTTTATAATAATTGAAAACTTAAAAAAACATGTAATAAACTGCATTTTAGTTTGTATACTCAATCCCACAGAGGTGTATTATAGCTCTAATAAATAATTCGTATCATAGAAAACTAATTTAGACAGCTAAACCTCAAAGTACATGGACAAATAATCGCTACCTGATTCGATTTATCCATTTTTATTGTCCGTCCGTCCGTCCGTCAATTGCAAGAGTCGATTTAGCGATGAATGTCCGTAGGTACGTCGCCAGTCTGGGCCTTAAATCTTGATTTAAAATAATAAAATTTGGTGGCTCCCAGCAGAAATTAAAAAAAAAATTAAATTAAAATTAAATTTAAAATTGTTTAGAATCCGTCAACTGACACGCCTATTTTCAGAAAAAAAACCTGTTTTTGATCAAATCGCATGGAATTTTTAAAAACAAACTGTGCAAATAATAATATCAAAATGTTTGCTTTATACATTTTTTTGCATTGCCTGCTTTTTGAGATCCTTTTGAATAAACAAAGTTTCGTTAAGTTTTTAAGGAAATTTGAGTATCAATTTTCAATGAAAATATATCGATATTATGCTATTTAATAGCAAATGCCGTATATTATTAAAAAGTTCAAAGAAAAATATTATTCTTTCCAAAAGTGTTAAGCTAGAAAAATAAAATTTAGTAAATATATTCGATTGAATTCAGTACCGGAATAAATATTCTTAGAATAACTTGATTGTAACCAAAACTAGCTGAGTCGATTTTTCCATTACTGTCCGTTACTAGTTTTTGAACCTTGAACTTGGAACTAGAATGTTGAAATTTTGTACATGTACTCCAAGTTGCTCCCACCAGAACAAATGTGCAATGATATTTAGACAACCTTTATATTTTGTCTATATTACGTTTTTTTTGCTACACTCACTTTTTGGGGGCGATTTTGGTAAAAATCGGATTTCATTAAATAGTAAAGAAAATGCACAAGACATTCGATGTAAATACTTTCTCTATATTAATATGAACATTTCGTCTACAGATTATTTTAACCCAGATCCACTTGATCGGTCCAAAAATGTTGAGACATATAAGCTTTTTGTTCCTAAAAATCCTCAAAAAGAATCTCAAAAAATCTCCATTTGACGAAATCCCCCAAAAAAATCTAACTATCTCCTAAAATCTCAAAGTCTCCAAATCTTATGATTCTCTCTTTAGTATTGTGAATTGTGATACTGATTAACAGTTTAATGTATACTCAAAAAAATTATTCATGTACTTTTAGTCTGACGTGTTATTCGTAGAATTGTGAATTTATGAATTGTTCTCTTTTCTTTTTAATCATTTATAACATACTTATCTAGTTTAAATTGTTATAACCTATCAACTTTATTGGAATTAAAATGGTTTTATTTTGAATAAACACTGTAAATACTATTTACTTTGTGTTTAACACATCATTTATCTTAATCTAAGCCAAGTAGATGTTCAAGTAGTGAATCATGCGATTATATCGCGTTGATTTAATCGCATGAACATCTATCTTTTGGAGATTTTGGATTATTGATTTTAGCCGTAAAGATTTTAGTGTGGGGATTTTGGGTTTGGAGATTAAGTCTTGTTGATTTTGTATTGATGAAAAGATACCAAACCCTTTGTTAATGGGTTAGGTATAGAAATAAATGTGTTTAAAATCCTACCACGGCCTCTCCCAGAAATTAACTGTCGAATCAAGACATTAATATAATCTCATGTGCTATATATCAACCGCATAAAGTCTTAAGCCAACAGCCCATTTTTAGGGGATGTTCAATTTAAGAATGTGATTTGATAGGGTATTCAACGAATCGCACTGCAGATTGTAGCCTTCTCTTATGGTTTAGATTCAAAATAATTAAAATCGACGGTTAGTAACATAAATTAAAAATAGAAAAATCTATTTTATTTTATGAAAGATAGTTCAGTTATTAAACTCTTTTTTTGCAGACAAACGAGTTTTCAAATTAGGAGCCGGCCATTATAGGTTGAATTACATTAAAAAAGTTTTATTACAAATTCTAGGTTATTCACATCAAACATTTGCGCGTGGCTACATGGTTAGCTATCATTATAAATAGATTCACTTTTTGGGAATTAAAAATGTTATAATCAAACAAAAGGAGAGAAACATAGAAAGATCTTATGAAAGGAGATTGTAGTTTGATTTTGGAAAAGTAATTATGTGATCACATTTAACTAAGGTTTAATTTTTATTTTTTAGGCAGGGGTCAGAATTTATTATCTCCTAGATCAATCAGTATCTCATTTTAGTCCGATAAACAATCGTACATATAAAGTCATTTAAAAATTAAGCCTCACACTTGATATCTGCTTGACGAACTGTTAAAAAATTACCATAAATAATCAATTAGAATGTTTTTTTTTTCGAGTTCACAAGCTTTAAGTGTATCAGCCGGAACTATTCGAGAAGACGCACTCGAGATGTACAGAAGATATATCTTAACAGTTTCACCTTGAAATAAAACTACTTTCATAAGAAATAAACTTAATGGCTTAGTAAAAAACTTGATCACTTCTGCACTTCTATCGGTTTATTAATTTATAAGGCAATTCCAAATTACGCCGCTGGATGTGGAACCGTCCGATGACTATGGTTCGTATGTAGGTTCATTTTTATTTCCATAAGAATGCCGTTACAAAGCGTGAAAACAGATGTGAGTTCCAACTGACTGACGAACTTATCCGCTAACAACATTACTTTGAATCTATGACAGTCACTTGAAATTTGAAATAACCATTTGGTAACCGCAGTTGGTATTTCGATTGCACTTAACGAGTAGATTAGATAATAGTGATTTGTTTTAAGACTCACCATAATTTGGGAGTGTTTCATCAAATTATTTTTTAACCGAATTATTCTTTGTAAATTTATCCGTTCAAATATAAGCAAGCTCCCGGCCTACAGCGAAACAACTAAACAAATAACAACAAATTCGAATGGAGTTCTGTATTTATAAGACGACCACAAAAGTATAACAAGATTTTGAGGTTGATGTATGTTATCTCCACTCAACTCTAATTCGGTGAATGTTCTTTGTAAAATTGTGAAGCTAGTAAGTTTATCTAGCAACTAAGAAATTGAGCTCTTCCAAGCAGATGGTGGTATGTATAACACGGTGAGTAAAAACGCATTTCGATGATCGCCTTTAAATAAAAAATGTCGGTGTATAAGTGAGAGACATGGAGTGTGACTTCTCAGGTGTGGGAGTATAGCAATTTATATGTTTTAAAGAAACACCAATTTGTATTCCGGGTCCATTCGATCAAAAGAGGAATGCAGAGATAGATTTAATTTTATTGTTTTCATTTTTCTGATGCTTTTTTCCTCAGTTTTAACTTAGTTATTTTGTCTTTTGTTTACCAAAACCGTGCGAATATATAAGTCTGTACATGAGACTATAATTAACAGAATGGTTGTAAAAATAACAAAAAAAAAACATTTCGCAAAATTGGATTCATCAATTCTGATCAAAATAGAACAAACCGTTGCAGTTAGAATTTATCTGGACAGATATATGAATTAATAATTTAATAAAATGTTTTGTTAAGCGTGACATACATTCTTAGTTCTCATTAGCTAAACAAATTTGGTGGTATCGCTGTTATTTATTAAATCAGAAGCCATATTCAACAATTTATATTGTTTATCTTTGTTGTACGTAATTAAAAATAAAGACAAATAAAATAAACCTTTAAAAATGAAACATTTAATATTATAAAAAACTTTAATTACTGTTATTCTGGATAAAAATGTATAAAAACATATAGGTCGAATCCATGGTAATCCTAGTTGTATTCATAGTATTAGATAATAAATATGAAATAATAATAATATGAACAAATTATAGTTTATACCGTGGGTATAAGGAACGGATACAAATTATTACAAAATATAGATATGCAATTTCGAAAGCTAGGTAAAGAAACATTTATACAAATTTTGGAGGCTACACTCGCTTGCGCGAATTCCTATCACATTCCCTTCGTTAATTAAACATCCCCAAAAAGTGAAGGGGATAAAAATTTAAATGGATGAATCGCGCCCACCAGCAAGAAACCCCTGGTTTGATGAGGAATGCCGAAAGATGCTCGCAGCCAAGAACAAGGCCTACAAGGCTAAGCTGCAGGTGAAGACGAGAGCTGCTGTTGAGTTCTAGAGGCAGAGAAGAAGGGAAGAACACCGGCTTTTTAGAAAGAAGAAGGAAGAGCTAGAAAAGCGCGCGATGGAGGATATAGAGAGGTGTAAAACGTAAAAGCCAATGATACAAGGCTCGAACAGAATAATGTCGAGATGAACAACGAAATATCGTAGTTGAGATACAGTCGATGACGAGGATATGGAAGAACCACTTCTGCAGACTGTTAAACGGCGATGACGAACAACATTCCGCTGTAAGGCAGAACGAACCATTCAATATTGGCAACGACAGCGAGAACTGCCAACCACTCGACCTGAGTGAAGTGAGGATAGCAATATCTAAACTGAAGCTTAATTAGGCTGCCGGAAATGAAGGCATTCCCGCAGAGCTTTATAAAGCCGGCGGAGATGACTTGGTAAGTAACACCCACCAACTCATAAGCCGAATCTGGTCGGAAAAAAGTATGCCTGAAGAATGGATCCTTAGCATCGTTTGCCCGATCTAAAAAAAGGAGACCCTCTAAACTGCGCCAACTACAGAGGCATAAATCTCCTCAACATCGCCTACAAAATCCTATCTGTCGTAATATGTGAACGCCTGAAACCGTTTACCAACAACCTGATCGGCCCTTATCAGTGTGGTTTTAGGCCAGGAAAGTCCACAACCGATCAAATCCTTACACTTCGGCAGATCCTGGAAAAACCCCAAGAAGTCCAAATCGATACCCACCACCTATTCATCGATTTCAATGCCGCAAACGACAGCATTTATAGAGACCAACTATTCAAAGCCACGTCTTGTTTTGGTATACCGCCCAAACTCGTCCGTTTGTGTAGGATGGCGATGGAGAATTCTCGCTGCTCCATCAGGGTCGGAAATGACCTCACTGACACATTCGACACCAAAAAAGGATTTAGGCAAGGCGATGCGCTGTCATGTGACTTCTTTAATCTGATTTTTGAGAGGATTGTGCAAAACTCACTAGCCAACACCAGATGCACAATTTTTTACAACTACTAGCATACGCCGCCGATATTGCCATTATTGGTAGGACCCAACGTGATGGCATAGCCACGTTTGCTAGTAAAGAGAAGGAAGCGGCAAAAATGTGTTAAGCAGTAAATGAGGGCAAGACGAAGTATATGCTGTCAACACGAAAGGACACACAACATCGACGAATTGGACAGAACGTCACCATTGACAGATATAACTTTGAAGTAGTACGGGACTTTATCTATCTCGGCTCCGCTATTAACTCTGACAACAACATCTCGTCAGAAATTAAACGAAGAATTACTCTAGCTGTTTCTTCGGGCTAAGAAGCTAATTCAGTAGTAAAGCTTCACTAGATCTTATATAAGATCCTGATCATCCCAGTCCTGCTCTACGGCGCTGAAGCATGGACCGTCTCAAAAGCGGATGAAGAAATCCTTGGTCGACTTGAGAGGAAAATTTTTCGAAAAATCTTCGGTCCCGTATGCGTTGGCGGGCTATGGAGACGAATATCCAACCAAGAACTATACGAGCTGTACAGCGACATGCCCCTGGTCAAAAAACTCCGCATTGGACGTTTAAGACGGCTAGGACATGTAGAACGAATGGACAACAATATTCCGGCTCGCAGAGTCTTCGATTCCCAGCCAGACGTTGGACGCAGTAGAGGAAGACCTCGCCTTAAGTGGCGCGCACAAGTAGAAACCGACCTCAACAAACTTGGAGTGCGCAACTGGAGGCAGTTAGCTAAGGACCGGGCTAATTGGAGAGGTTGAGGCCCAGGTTCATACCCGACTGTAGCGCCACTTGAGTAAGTAAGTAAGGATAAAATATAAGCCAATATATAATTTCGGAATTTCTTATATATTTTTCGAAACCCCTCGTTTGTAACAGAAAGCATTATACAATGGGCAAATTAAAAAAATACAGATTTTCTGCTGGGAATGACAAAAAGTTATTCAAAAAGTTTCGTCAAGCACAGGTAATATAGTTTACATAGATATCGCACGCCGAAGCTATACAAATGGTTTTTGTAGGACAACGCCTCCAAAAGTCGGTCCGTCTGTCCGTACAGGTCTCTCCAGCCTAAACGATTTGACAGATTTTCTTCAAACTCTTATCCAGCATTTTTTAGGTCATAATTATAGGCCTTTTTTTGCTTTTAGCCATGATATTATTTTCTCGAAAACGGCTCCAACAATTTAGATTAAACTTCATATATACTGTAAGCATATTATTTACAACAAAACTGCATACCCAGTTTTTTCGAGAAAATTCATATAACGGATTTTTGCATAGAGGTCATATAAAGAAAATTGTCGATTTCTCACAAACATTCAGGCCAAATTGAATTAAATTTAATTTGTATACTACTATTACTGTTTTCATGTGTTCCAAATAACTGGTTTTGGCCCAATTATCCCTGAACGGGATTATTCACATGGACACCGATTCCTTTCAATTACGGAATAAACGTTAGTAAAATCACATTACGACATTATTTATATCATTTTTAGCATCATTAATCAAAATAAATATTAATGTACATTTTGGCCAAATTGCGAAAAACGTCAAATTAACTCGCTGTGAAAGAGAATGTTGTGTACGACCCTGTCGTGCACCCACCACTCATTTTCTACGTCCGAAGCCTGTGTTCTGTGATTAGTGTTACTGGAGCAAGAACTACTCGGGCGATTTGATTGAAATTTCGTGTATGTCTGTTGTTGGTGATTCTACAGAGGGATTTTTGAAATTGTGCTTCCTGTACTGAAATGAATGGTACCTCTCATATAACGTTTTTTTTTTAAATACGATTAACTCTAAGCAATATCTGGTAATTTTGTTAAAAATTAATATATATGCTTCTATACAGGTTTCTGCTAAAAATACACATAAAGTTACTTTTGAAAATGACTGAAGAAACTGCGTGTATTTAAATGAATATTGATATAAAGTGATTAACATTACATCTTAATCCAACTTTTTTTAAATTTAAATTTTCTCATTAACGGCACTAACCATTTTGATTAAACTTTACTTACTTAAGTGGCCCTACAGTTCGGGATGAACCTTGGCCTCAACCAATATGCTTCTCCAATTAGCCCGGTCCCTAGCTAACTGCCTAAAATTGAGCACTCCAGGTCTTTCTCTACTTCGTCCGACCTCTGGCTGGGAATCGAAGATTTTGCGAGTCGGAGATTTGGTGTTCATTCGTTCTACATGTCCTAGGCATCTTAAACGTCCAATGCGGAGTTTTTTGAAAAGGGACGCAAATGGGACCGAAGAATTTTCCACTCGAATCGGCCAAGGATTTCTTCATCCGCTTTTGATACGGTCCATGCTCCAGCGCCATAGAGCAGGACATTGATGATCAGGGTCCTACGTAGGATCTCCTTTGTGGTTCGATTGACTACTTAATTGCCAAAGACAAAGTCCCGTACCACCTAAAAGATATATCTGTCGAACAAAGAAGTTATCAATGTTGTAGATATTGTTATTGAATCGATAGTGAGTTATCGAAGCGAAATGGTTAGTTGGGGTGGCTCAATCTACTCAGATAGAGATTCTGAGTCGATCCATATACTTTGAGGTATATGTACCTAATTTATTTCTCTTTGCTACAAACTATGTATGTATGTATGAAAATAATATACCCCATTTAGATAGGGTATACAAATTATGTGCTTGCTGAATTTGGTGAAACGGTGTACTAACATAGCTCCTGCTGAAGTGCGAGGACGCCAACGACGTCAGCGTTAGCAAAAACACAAATTCAGCTTGCCTATTTTTCAGATGATACGGTGGAATTATCGTATATGTCCGAGTGGGGAGAAGAGTACTTGCATCAAACGTCATCTGTATGACTTTATAATCTTTGCTGGTATGCAACAACGAATACAGCAAACAAAACAAAAGCAACAACAAGAGCAACTGCAACAACAACAACACACCAGCAAAACACCAGCATCAGCCACAGCTGCCGGAAAAAGAAAATGTGTCACTCATCAACACTTACCAAATGGCCATAGGCAACAATTTTTCAATTAAATGCTTAAGTCAAGATGGGCATGCAACAGTGAAGCAGTACAACATTATTAAGCGATTGCCTGTAGACAACACAACGGAGTTCTTTACATAAACTCTGAAAATAGAAAAATGCAAGACGGTTGGCTTAAAGGTCTTAGACTCCTCAACGGATGCATAGTTGCTGTTAAGTGAGCTCCGACAAATAGCGTCCGACGAACTCGAAGTCATTGAAGTAAAGCCACAGTGAAGGTCAGATGGGAGAATGGTTCAGCTATCGCCTCAAAGCAAGTGGATAAAATTGAGGAGCATCGCAGTCCTCAACCTCCAGGTTGTGCACTGGAAAAAATAAAAAGAGGTGACGATATACACTGCTTAAGGCCAACTGCGAAATACAGTCACACTGTGTCAAGTGTGGAGAGAACCACAAAATAGGAGAGGAAATCAATTACAAAATCCTCGGGGCAACCATCTATATAGTTAGATGGTCCACTAAAATATTGAATAAAGGGTTAACACGTTCCGTAGTATCTAAATGTCTGCTTTGTAGCAGCTAAGGCCTTCCGCTTGTTGTTCGCCTGTACCTTTCCTGTTAAATGTTCTCACATTCCAGGAGCAGACACGAACGTTCCATTTTTGTTTGGCAGGGTCATCAACAATAAAATAAGTCCTTTCCAAGGCAATTGGTTGCTTCGTAACAATGTTTATTTTCCATGGGTGGGTAATTAAGTCAAAGCAGAACCTCCAACTTGGAGGGCCAAGTGCCCTAGGACACGGATCCGTCATTATCGACTACGGGATTGAGCACTGCCGTTAGCCTTTCGGTTCATCCACCATCATCTCTGTTCAGGAATCCTAAATATCCGATGGTTAACTTTTGGAGGTAAAAATTAGCACCACTGATGTGTAGCCATAGTTAAAATAAATGGGCATTGCCAAGTTAAAGGCAATCCAAGTCTACCCTCGTTCTACAATATCCTTACTTACTTACTTACTTAAGTGGCGCTACATCCCGGAATGAACCTGGGCCTCAACCAACATGCCTCTCCAATTAGCCCGGTCCTTAGCTAACTGCCTCCAGTTGCGCACTCCAAGTTGGTTGAGGTCGGTTTCTACTTGTGCGCGCCACTTAAGGCGAGGTCTTCCTTTACTGCGTCCAACGTCTGGCTGGGAATCGAAGACTCTGCGAGCCGGAATATTGTTGTCCATTCGTTCTACATGTCCTAGCCATCTTAAACGTCCAATGCGGAGTTTTTTGACCAGGGGCATGTCGCTGTACAGCTCGTATAGTTCTTGGTTGAATATTCGTCTCCATAGCCCGCCAACGCAAACGCGACCGAAGACTTTTCGAAAAATTTTCCTCTCAAGTCGACCAAGGATTTCTTCATCCGCTTTTGAGACGGTCCATGCTTCAGCGCCGTAGAGCAGGACTGGGATGATCAGGATCTTATATAAGATCTAGTGAAGCTTTACTACTGAATTGGCTTCTTAGCCCGAAGAAACAGCTAGAGTAATTCTTCGTTTAATTTCTGACGAGATGTTGTTGTCAGAGTTAATAGCGGAGCCGAGATAGATAAAGTCCCGTACTACCGTACTACCCCGAAGTTATGTCTGTCAATGGTGACGTTCTGTCCATTTCATCGATGTTGTGTGTCCTTTCGTGTTGAAAGCATATACTTCGTCTTGCCCTCATTTACTGCTTAACCCATTTTTGCCGCTTCCTTCTCTATACTAGCAAACGTGGCTATGACATCACGTTGGGTCCTACCAATGATGTCAATATCGTCGGCGTATGCTAGTAGTTGAACAGATTTTTGGAAAATTGGGCCTCCGGTTTTGGCTAGTGAGTTTTGAGCAATCCTCTCAAGAATCAAATTGAAGAAGTCACATGACAGCGCATCGACCCTGGTGGAGCAGCGAGAATTCTCCATCGTCAACCTACACAAACGGACTAGTTTGGGCGGTATACCAAAACAAGACATGGCTCTGTATAGTTCGCCTCTATAAGTGGTGGGTATCGATTTGGACTTCTTGGGTTTTTTCCAAGATCTGCCGAAGTGTAAGGATTTGATCGGTTGTGGACTCTCCTGGCCTAAAACCGCACTGATAAGGGCCGATCAGGTTGTTGGTAAACGGTTTCAGGCGTTCACATATTACGGCAGATAGGATTTTGTAGGCGATGTTGAGTAGACTTATGCCTCTGTAGTTGGCGCAGTTTGGAGGGTCTCCTTTTATGTGGATCGGGCGAACGAAGCTGAGGTTCCATTCTTCAGGCATACTTTCTTCCGACCAGATTCGGCTTATGAGGTGGTGGATGTTACTTACCAAGTCATCTCCGCCGGCTTTATAAAGCTCGGCAGGAAGGCCGTCATTTCCGGCAGCCTTATTAAGCTTCAGTTTATATATTGCTATCCTCACTTCACTCAGGTTGGGTGGTTGGCAGCTTTCGCTGTCGTTGCCAATATTGAATGGTTCGTTCTGCCTGACAGCGGAATGTTGTTCGTCATTGCCGTTTAACAGTCTGCAGAAGTGGTTCTTCCATATCCTCAGCATCGACTGTGCCTCAACTACGATATTTTCTTGCTCATCTCGACTTGCTCCTGTTTAATGTTCACACATTCCAGGTGCAGGTACGTACGTCGTTGTCCGTTTTTCGTTTAGCCGTGTCGTCAACAATAAAATCAGTCCTGTCCGAGGCTATTGGTTGCTTCCTAACCATTAGATTTTTCCATGGTTGGGTAGTTAACCCAAAGCACAACCCCAACCTGGAGGGCCATCAGTATCCACTACGGGATTGAGCGCTGCCGTTGGCCTTCCGGTTCATCCGCCACCAGCTCTGTTCAAGGGGCCTGACTAGCCCTTGAAATTCCTAGACAACCTGTTGTCCGAATATGTCGAAGCAGCTTGTCTAGGTCCGCCTGGGACAGCGGGCCGTGAATTCATTCCGTGCCATTCTGACCTGGCTGTTTATAGTGTTGCTGTTTTTCGTCGTGTTATCAACACTCGCGCTTATCGTTTAGCAAGTCAAATCCGGTTGGATGAGACCACTACCCGATGGTTACCACTTGCAGTTAAACATAAGCACTTGACGTGTAGTCAGAGTTACAACACTGGGCATTGCCAAGTTAAAGCCAATCAGAGTCTACCCTCGCTCTATAACACCCAACCGTTTATTTATACTCACTTACGGTAAAACACAAAGTCTGAAATTTATGAAATAAAAACAATACTTAATATTGTTGTGTATCGAACCCATGCGTAAGGATTCAAAACTTGTTCCTCAGTGCAAGCGCTGCCAAGGATATAATCATTCGAAAACCAATTGTCAGGAAGAACCGCGGTGTGTAAAATTTGCCGGAAATCATCTGACGGTAGATTGCGGGTCAGATGAGAAAACTCCTGCTATTTGCATTAATTGTTAATGCGATTATCGCGTCAATTACCGCGGCTAAAGGTTGTCAAAGAAACGGTTGAATTTGCTAAAAAATGTTTACAGAAATTAGGTAGAAAAGGTTGAGTAACATGCTATCAAATTCGATTAAAAACTTTAAAAACCATGCAGTAGAAACTTATCTGCAAAGCCTAACCGCTGGAAAAGAATCGAATTATTCACTTTGGAAAGCAATAAAAGTCATAAAACGGCCCAAAAACGTTATGCTACCAATAAGAGTAACTCAAGGTGTTTGACAAAAAGTGATAAAGAAAAAGGAGAAGTTTTTGCTGCACATCTTGAGAAAACATTTAAATCATTTGATGGTCCAGAAAACATTAATTTATTCGACACTACAACCGATAGTAATCTAGTTAGATATGCAAGTATTGCCGAGCTAAAACGGGAAATACAGAAATTAAAGCCTAAAAAGCAGGAAAACTTCTTAAAGTGTTGCCGCGAAAAGCATTAACTAAACTCCTGTACATTGTAAATGCTACAATTAGATTAGAATACATACCAAGATAGTGGAAGGTCGCGAAAGTGATTATGGTTCTCAAACCAGGAAAATCACCGAATGAAATAAACTCTTACCTACCGACTATTTGATTTCTTCCAATAATTTAAAAAAAAATTGAAAGGATATTACTCGGTCGCTTACACCCCGTTAATGATCAGAAACGCCTATATATAAACTCCTCGTGTCGTATCTTGAGCTTGGACTCTTCCGTGTGAAGTTAAGGTCCCACACTACTCTGGGCACGTGCTCATCCTGCTATGCTGCCTTAAATTTTGAGACTGAGTTTTGAAACTCAATGAACTACTGCCACGCCTTCTTTTCAGAAAAACGTAGTTTTAGGCCAAGCTGTTAGAGACTTTTGAAAAGTGTCTGAGCAAGATATCTAGATAATCTTAATGTTTCTATTTCTATTCATTGTCACGTTTTGAGTAAAAACTGTTTTCGGTAAAATGTTCCCATATGTTACAAACTATGTATCAAAACTAATATACCCCTATGGGATGGGGTATAATAAATTGACAGGTTCAAAAATGGAAATATTGTTCTAAACCGATCTACAAGGACGTATTTGGATCAATTGGGTTGGATTCTCTCAACTTTGTACTATATTTTGGTATATGTTTCATCCTATTGGTTAGAACAGGGTTATCGGGGGTTAGTGGTAGGTTTGTGCCTGCTAACCAATAGGAAAATCTAAGTATGCAGTGCTAATGCTAATAAACGTTTTTGGTGCAGCAAAATGTACCACTGATTGATTGTTTTTGGAAAATCTGAGTATGCAGTCATATGAAGAATATCGATATTACAATACATACAAAACATATACATATTAGATTACATACCAATTTGTATTTATTTTTATTTTGTAAATAAACGCGATCGTTCTTGAGATATTTTTCAATATCAAAATATCGTTGTGTGACTTTTTGACGAAAAACTTCTTATGGCATCTTATTCTAGATACTTTTTGAATCCTTATTATTAGGTTTTTTTTATAGATTTTTGAGTATTTTTTCTCCAGGATTTTAGCATGTTCTTTTAATCTTTTCTAGTAGTTTGGCTTGCGCAAAAACCTGCTTTGGTTTTAACTTCTGACATATTGGATTATACGTACAAACAAAATTTAAGAAAATCGTGGATGAGTACTTTTCGAAATTGTATCCTTTATTGTTATCAAGTTAGAGCCGTTATCCAGATACACGTGATAAAAAAAACAGTTTTATGATAGGTACCATTAATTCTGAAGCTAAGAGTACAATTCAATAAAACAAAAACATTATGTGTATCCGTAATTTCAATCAAATCGGGCAGGTAGTTTGGAGTTTAGTATCAATAACAGACTACAGAAAAAATAATTTTTTATTAATTAAATATTGAAAAAGACATTGTTTGAAGATTTCTTGTTACTTGACAAAAATCTGTGTTTTTCTCAAAATGTACATGGTCGAGAACGGATTTTAAAATTATATATTTCTGTACTGAAATCATGAATAAGGAACATATATAGGGTAATTTTTAGAGTCATAAATGACGACTTCCGCATGTAAGGGAGTCTCAATAGTCTCATGAGAATTGTGCTCACTTCAAAAACGAAAATTAAGCTTGTTTATATACACGTCAAGCCAGTAATGAGCCTCATCACTAAATTGAAATGATTGAACTGTAAAAATTTGGTTCAACTTCCAGTTGATTCACAGCACATTCATTGAACACACGATGTATTTGAATGTCCGATGGCTTTTATTCTTGCACAAGTTGGACCTCATATGGATGGAGCCCAAGATCTGTCCTCACCATTTTCCAAGTCGAGTTGCTGAGAAAGGCGTCGGATCGATATATTCTTGTCCTCTGTGAGACCTACCTCTGCACAGGCAATGGCTTCTTCTGTACTCACGGTACGGGCTCAATTTGGATGCACAATATCTAAAAGAAGATATGTGTATATTGTTGCGTATTGACTGTTCATATGGGCGATTATGAGCAACGTAAACTTAAAGAAGTGCTCTATAAGTTTGGCCAACAGAGCGCACAGTTTGATAAAGAAAATTCAACGATTTTTAGACGATGTTCAGGTGTTTTGCTTCTGACTCTGTTAGTAACTGCATTTCTAACACAGACAAAAATCCGAAGATATCCTACATCAGATATTTTTATTAAAATAGGAGGACATCTGTACAAAAATGCTGACTCGTATAAAAGTTCTTACTCTTTTGATTTTCGCAAAGCCAACTTTCAGAGGCTATTCGAAGAAATTATTCTGTCGAATGTGAATATTGACATCTTCTCCAGTTTAAAAGAAGTAGTTGAAAATATCTATGCTTTTGAGGATTTCCAATGTCGTAGAAAAACCGGAAGGATATTCATTCAATTTCTCTTACAATAATTCAAAAATATCGAGCTATAAAATTTTACCAAACTTATTCGACGATAATTTCAGGAAATGATATATTGATAACCGTCTAGTCTTAGACGAACATTTTTTCAGTATCTCAATGACTACCCTTAAGTTAATTTTATTAGACCTTACATTTGACAAGAAGACACTACTCAAATATATCTCTGTATTAAGTTATTAATATTCTATGTGGCCCGATAGATTCCCACCAATAGTCGAAAAGCAATGCAAAGATGGTCTTTTGCTATAACTTCTGTATATGTTCATAAATTTCCTTGCCACATGAGTATTTCCAACTCAATGAAAAATTTATTTAATTTTATAAAGGTGAGCAAGCTGATATATTTAATCACAGACCAATCTCAAATTTGTATTGCATTCCCAAGCTCTTCAACTATATTATTTGTGATGAACACCATGACTTTGTTAAAATGCTTAAAACATATGAGAAGGCTACAATCTCCTGTGCGGATCGTTTAATATCCTATTCCATCCCATCCTTAAAATTCATATCCCGAAAATGTAGGCTTCATGGCAATTAATTATTGAAAATTACATTATCATAATATATTGTTCAGACAGTTTATGTTATGGTTAATGGTATATTCTCTAAAAACCTCTTCTCTGAGTTTTTTTTTAATTCTTAACCGTTCGACCAAAAAGAACGGACGGACAAATGGACATGTGTGTAATTTTTTTTTTTTTTAAATAATATAAACAACTTAATTTGATCGTTTATTTATTTTGTTAGTGGTGTTAAACTTAACGACTTCTGTGGTTGGTTATGTTATGTATGTCCCATTAACAGATGCACTAAATGACGAGCCAGTATGATGCACGTTGGCTGCGAGCATCTTTCGGCATTCCTCATCAAACTAGGGGTTTCTTGCTGGTGGGCGCGGCTGGTGGGCGCGAGAAACATATCAAATCAGTTGCGGCTGATCTAATGGCTTGTTGGCATTGTTGACATTGCTCTTCGATATTCGATGCTGGTGGTATGAGGTATGCATTGCGATTGTAGTCTTTCGACACTACATTTTTTCACATTATTTGTGGTTTATGACGTGGTGGCTATCCGAATTCTTACCTTGGCTGTAACAAGGTATTGGTCCGAGTCGATGTTAGCTCCTCGGAATGCTACTGGATGCATGCCTTCTGTATACCGCAATGTGATAAATTTGGTTGACCGTTCGTCGATCTGGAGACTGCAATGTCCCATGACGGATATCGTAAAATGGCATTTCGCTGCGTAGCGAAGTAGGATGTGTTTTCGGACAATACTGCTAAAATGCCTTTTCTTCCTAACGTTGCGTTAAAATCTTCCAGATCGATTTTAACATTTTTAACGCCGTATTTTTCTAGTTGCTCATAGGCTTTGTCAAGAGCTCGTTGAAGTAATCTTCAGTTATATCATTTTCTTTTTGTCTCCGTTGGGGCCTGAGCTCATATAAGAATTATATTGGCGAATTTGGCCTTGGTGTGAATTGTAACAATGCGTTTGCTTATGCCTAGGAAACATAAAACTTCTTGCCTAAGTTTGCCACTTTTAACAAATCCGCATCCGAATAGTCGCGTTTCTACATGGTCCGTTGTAGATGTCATAGTTTTTCATCATCTCTTTGCCCGGCTAATCCCATCGTATTTCCTGGATAGTAGTAATGTCTGCTTTGTAGCAGTTGAGGGCTTCTGCTAGTTGTTCACCTGCACCTCCCCTGTTTAGTATTCTCACATTCCAGTTGCAGATACGAAGCTCGTTGTTCTTTTTTCGTTTAGAACGGTCGTCAACAATAAAATAAGACCTTTCCTTTTTTGTATGGGTAGATAGTTAACTCAAAGACTCAGCCAATACGTCACAATAGGCAGCTTTAATTCGATGTGATTAAGAATTTTGTTTACATAGGTTCCGCTATTACCATGCAAAATTACTACAGCCTCTCTAAAAACCATGGAGACTTAATGTAGGACCCTCATCACCCCAGTCCTGCTATATGGCGCAGAAGCATGTACAATGACAAGAGCAGATGTAAATTCGCTCGGTTGTTTTGAAAGAAAGATTCTTCTTGTATCGATGCAGTGTGGAGGAAAGGATTCAACGACGAACTCTACGTGCCTTACAGCGACGTTGACCTGGTCAAAAATTTCGAATTCTGCCACTGAGATGGATGGAACACGTGGAGAGTATGGACACCAGAGTCCTAGCTTGTCGAGCCATTGAGTCATCCCCGGTGAGACAACGCAGCAGAGGAAGACCCCGCCAACAATCGTCAAATCGTCAAATTCTCTTATACTCAGAATTTGATATAAATATAACCCTTTACTCGCTCGCCAAAGAGGAAGTTGATATTTCACAAACCGTTATACACGTGATGGTGATCATATAGCATACTTACCAATTCTCAAAAAAGTACCATACGATTCGAGGTATAATAACTGCATTAAATATATACTGCTGTTGTCTTAAAATACATCACATAGAGTCATTGCTCACAGAATCCTAATAGTTATATTGCATACAGATGCGCCAGAGAAATCGATTTAAATTTCAGATGCGAAAACATCTCTTAATGTCTGGTTCAAGGTGAGTTACTCGCACGTCAGTTCGTTTATTATGTCGAAAACAAGTTTCGAATCCATATCATCAGCACAAAAGTAGGTGTATGCGATGCATTTAGGCCATAACTCCCAATTTATTGAGCTTAATTGTTCTTCTTGTGAAATGACTAAGAAGTGAAGCTTCTTATCCATAATAACATTATACATTATATATATATTATACACGAATATATGCATCACAAATAACAGTTTTGTAGCTTTATCTCCATTCGTTTCCTAAGGTGCGAAATCATTTCAGCTGACCTTGCTTTAACAGTAGACAAGCCCAACGCACAAACCCATGAAGTGCGATTTACGTTCTCGAAATGACACTTGACAAGGGCAAATTGTTTCCTAAATGCATCAGAGCATAACGCAAAAAGATTTGTTATGATGCGATTAATACAAGTGTTACCTACATTTAAAATTTAAGACAACTTCAAATTAGCTTCTTCAGGCTAATTTGAAGTTGTCTTTACAAAACGGAAGAAGAAAAAAGCATATAACCTCTTATATGTAGGCGGCATGTTTATAGTCTCGAATAAACTGAATACCAATACCAGTTTTAGATTTCTTTTGTCTTCTGTGTCATTGTTTACTCACATGTGTCATCGTAAATCTGTAGGTGTAGTTGTGCATTTTTTCGTCTATACTTCCTTATAAAACATCGATGATACTAACCGTCCCAAGCAAGATACAATATCAGTGAAAAACAATTAATTGAATATTTAACAAATTAACCTCAGGCATTATGATTTAATGTAAGTGGGTGATACAGCTTTACATTATTTAACAAACAACTTACCTACGGTTTAAATACACTTGTTGAAGCATAAACGGTATAAATATTACTTACATATCCATTCTATGTGATTGAAAGATGTTGTATGTTATTGTAAGATGTTTTATGTTGTAATAATATACGTCTGTTCAGTTCAATAGTTTATTAGAAACTAATATAATAATGATTCAGAAGCTACAATAGTGTGAGTACAATGTATTTACATACTAGTTACTATCGCAAACTTCATCCTTACAAAAATTAATTATGATAAATACTACACAAATATTACATTTTTAAATGAAGAAGAGTGAAATCATAAAATAATTAATCAATATATGGTACAAACTAGTTATATACATTTCATATATAAACATATATATATATATATATATATTATATGTTTTGTACTTGTATGTATGAAAAAACAACATAGCATTATACAAATATGAGTATAGATAATTCCAGTTAGGTTAGGTTACGTTCTTCTTCTTTTTTTTGGTTTAAAGGAGCGTTGTTATGTATGTATTTTTATCACATAGTGGAATACTACTTTCAACACATGATTTGTAACACAGAGAAGTAATTTAGCAAGGTAACCCTTAAGGTATACTGAGTTGACACTATCAGACCTGCGTTTTAGCGAGCTGAATACAAACAGCATATACGAGAAGATATTAACCAAATCATCCACAGACTCATCATTTAGTGCATTTTTTACTGGTACATAACAGAAAATAGAAACTTTTAAGTTCAATATTACTAACAAAATCAATAAACGATGAAATAACAATTAAGCTATATATGATATAATTAAACAAAAGAGAATATTGTATGCTCTTGTTACGGCTCTAGAATACAATTTCGCATTGTTTTTATACCGTATCGCAAAGGGGTATATTAGTTTTGACATTAAGTTTGTAACACAAAGAAACCACAGAGTATCATTGATTTTTGGGTCTTAAATATTAAGCCAGAATGTTGAAATTTGGTATATTGACTCTCTGTCCGACGAAGCAGTATAAGTGTAAGAATATTTGAAACGGTAGGGAATTTCGAAAAAGTGTCTGAACAACATAATGTAGTCAACATCCATATCTATTTTTCATCTATATAAGTATAAGCATCTATAAATAAAAAAACATTTTTCGGTAAAATTTTATAACATTCGAAAAAACGTTTGATGATTAATCATTGGTTATGACAATATAAACATTTTTTCCATATATTATGTTTACTCACGCCCACTTTTTGAAATTGTTTTGCTATAAAAACTATTTGTATACCCTACGCAGGAGAAAAACGTTGTTTTTTGTCGAACCATACATACAAGATTTTGATAAATTGTCTAAAACTTATGTTGTGAAAATGACATTTTCAATATTTATAAAGCCTGCGTTTGGGGGGCATTAATTTTAAGGATAAGATGGTATAAAACGATCCGCAGAGTCGATTGTTATGTTTTTAACTACTTTTATTACTAACTACTACTTTTATTACTAACTACATAAATCTTTATTTTTATTGTAAAATCTACTCTTGTTACTAATAGCCTCATGTATGCCATAGTTGCATTTATGATTAAGTATATGTAAAATATTTAATCTACGCAGGTTATATTAACCTACCCGGGTATTTAAGCCAATAACACTTAAAAGCTCAGGAGCATCTGTTTATCCTGATAATAATAATTGATGTAACAAAACCATGTCATTAGTAAGTCTACGTTGAGACAAGGCAACAAATGCTGTAGTTTAATTCGATACCAATACGGAGAGATAATATGTACATCAGTCCATTGAAGTCCTCTCAATACAGAGATATGGATAGACTCACAATCGATTTAGCCAGTTTATCCATCCATCCGTCCGTACTTCACCATTTGTTGGGCCTTAAATGTTGAGCTACAATAATGAAACTTTGTACACGTACTCATGTTGCTCCCGTCCAGTCACGCTTCCTTTTCAGAAAAACGCAGTTTTGAATTTCGAAAAATATCTGAACAAGATATTTAGACAATTCTACTATCTACATTTTGCTTATATAAAGATGTTTGCCAAGCCTCATTCTACGGATAATTTTCAGTAAAACAACGGTTTTCGGCAAAATTCAAACTGGTATAATAGTAAGCGCGAAAATATTTAGTTCGGTTAGTGAAATTTTGTATATTAGCTATTTTATCATGGATTCAATAGATGAAAAAATATTGTTTAAAACTGCCGCTCCCAATTTCAGAAAAAAAACTTAGATTTTGGTCCTTTTCTTTGATCAAAATCGAAGTTTATTTTTTACCATTAGGAAAACAGAAAATCTCGTTTCCTACATTCTACCCATATAAAGAGTTTAGCCAAGTGAATGTTTAATATAAGTATAGAAAGGGAATGGGAATCACACACCTGATTGTAGCCTCTTTATATTACACTATCCCATAGGGCTGTATTAGTGTTGATACATTGTTCGTAACATAGCAAAATAATTTAGAGAGTTATAGCTATCATTGAAAATCCTTATTGGAAATTTTGTTTTACTTCTTGCGGCTTTATATAAATATAAAGCGTTGGCGAATTGGTGTGAACACAAAGCTTGTGAATTTAACAACACGATTATCCAAAAATATTTAAATTTTTATTAAAGTTCTTGCAGCAAATCACTTCTTATTTTTCACTGATCAAGGTTTATTTTTGTGAAATAATGTTTGCCATTCCACGGAAATGAAATGGTGCTTTGCAGGGATTCCTGTAGGCACCTATAAGAGTAGAGTAAGGTAAAGTTGTAAACGAAGTTCTAGTCATTATAATCATATGGATCTAATCATCACTTTATACCCTAACCCATAGGGGATCTTAGTTTAGGCATTAAATTTGTAACATAGTGAAATAATTTTGCTAGACATACCTCGAAGTATATGGATCTACTCAAAATCGCTAGCTGAGTCGATTTAGTCATGTCTGTCTGTTCGTCCGTCCGTCCGTCCTTCTGTCCGTCCGTCCGTTTGTCCGTCTGTGTGTCACCGATTTTTGCGCCTAAAATTTTGAGCTAGACTTTTGAAATTTGGTACATAGAATTTCTATCCGACGAAGCAGAGCAAGGTTAAGCATTTTTGAAATAGAAAAACGTTGTTCTATGCCAAACCATTAGAGACTTTGAAATAGTGTCCTAATGTCTATATTTTGTCGATACAACATTTTTCACGCCCATATTTTGGGTGCGTTTTGAGTAAAAAAAAAAAATTTTTGATGCAAAACCATTGGTTATAAATGTTATGATAATATAAACATCTGTTTAACCTGTTTTAACCCACGCCCACTTGTTGTAGGAGTTTTCATACAAAAACCATTTCTATACACTACTTCATAGCTTTAGCCAGGCGAAAATCATTGTTATTTGTCGAAACATGAAAGATTTTGATAAACTGTCTGAACAAAATGTTATGACAATGACATTTTCTATATTCCATCGCCATATTTGAAATTTGATATAAGGACTCTTTATCCGATAAAAAGGGGAATAGGTGTAAAATTTTTTGAAATCCGCCCACTGCCACGCCCCCTTTTCAGAAAAACGTAGTTTAAGGCCAAACCCATAGAGATTTTGAAAAAGTGTCTGTATAAAATATCTAGACAATACCAACGTTATATTTTGTTCATATAAAATTTTTTTGCCACGCCTACTTTTTGGGGCACTTTCAGTAAAAAAACGTTTTTCGGTAAATATTTGAACAGTTCGAAAAAATGTTGATGCAAAATCTTTGATTCTGTTTATATCTACATTTCTTCCATATCATATTTACCCACACCCACTTTTTGGAGACGTTTTCATACAAAAACCATTTGTATACCCTCCTCCATTGCACACAACTGGTTTTGGCCCAGTTATCCCTAAACACAATTTTCAGTTTAAGCCAATAACGGAAAATCATTATTGTTCACATGGACACCGATTACTTTCAATTATGAAATAAACGTTCGTATAATCCACATTTCGACATTATTTATAACATTTTTAGCATCATTAAGCAAAAGAAATATTATTGTTTATTTTGGCCAAATTAACTCGCTGTGAAAGAGAAAGATGCGTGTGACCCAGTCGTGCACCCACCACTCGTTTTATTAATTCTTATATGAAGTCCATTAAATGCCACATAAATATAAGGATGTGAAAAATAAAATGTTCCTTGCATTTCAATTTTCAAGAATTTTCAGGAAACTTTTCATTTAGCTTTTCTGGAATTTACACAGCAAGTAGGTATACAGATAAACATTTTGAAGACGTGAAAGCAACATTTTTTGAAAAATTCATTGATTGAAAATTAAAATAGCCACAAATAGCTATTGGTAATAATAACATTGACTTTTAAATAGTTGATTTCGAAAGAAATATCAGCTAAGAATAAAATAGTTAAAAATAATTATTTTAACTAATTATATTCAATCTTCAATAGTTGATTTTGAGAAAGATATAATTCGAAAATGTAAGTAGTCATATTTAACTATTTTTGACTTTTAAAAAAACTGTTCCCGATTCTTACTATGAAAATAGTTAAAAAATAATTATAATTGACTATTTTTCCTCTGAGTGTATTAATCAAAACTAGGCCTATAAGGCATTAGTATAATGTTATTAAAAAGAAGGATAAATTGAAATTTCCACTCCATTCGAAAGTGCAACAGTCAAAAAAGATGCATATCGCAAAGATATTACAATTTCTTGTTCCTATGCTGAAGTAAAATTGCAGTCATATACTGTGAGTCGCTTACTAGAGGTGCAAAAAGAAGTTGGATTTGGACTGCCAACAGATCAGCTTTAGAAAATTAAAAATAATTTTAAAATGTGGTTTTGATGGCAGCTCTGGACATAGTCGTTCCAGGCATTTGAAGCAGATAACATCGTAAACGAAGAAAATGAAAACTCAATAAGGATGAGTTTTGTTCAAACCAAATAAGTTTCTGTGAGAGAAAAAAAAACATGCAAGATCAGATTAATAGTTTGGTAAAATCAAAACTTTTTATTAGTAATAGTCGTGTAGCTCACGTAAGGGACGTTCTTCTTTTTACCATAATTGATGGCAAGGTTTGCAATGCTGTGACTGAAACAACATCGACGCGAAGGTCATTCAATTGTAATTCTACAAAAAAAGATTTTAATAATTTTAAAAAATAAATGATGAGCACTCCAAGCGAATCGGCGAAACTTGAATTTAGTCTTCGAGTATTACGTTTTTGGGTTCGTTTTTTTTTAATGTATTCTGCATATTGGCTACAAACTAACGATAAGACATAAGAGAAGGGTATAGTCCGCTGTGCGAATCGTTTAATATCCTATCCTATCCCATCCTTAAAATTAATATACCGGATTAAATACCGGATACCGGATATTCGGCATATACTTTTGCCGGATAGCCGAATATCCGGCGGCCGAATATAAAATGTCGAGAGCAGAATATATGCATAGCGATGCATTCTTGTTCAAACACGTCCCGTGTACAAGTTGCAACTTCTTTGTTTCCGTTATTTGTTTGTACGGCTGCTGAATGTGGAGAATGTGCTCAGGAGAACCAGTAGAACACATAGTTCGCATAAATTACTGGTCAAAATAAGACGCTTATTGTTCGTTTGCGAAATTTTTGTGTTCTTTACAAACCTATTTGTATTCCGTAAGTTGTTGATAATGAATAAATATTACGATAGGTACATACATTATACTTTTCTGTAGCAAATAAAGTGAAATTGAAACGCTGAGCAAAAGATCCCCAATTCGGAAATATTTGGAAATCTGTGAGAATGACTGTCAGTTTGCTGTGCAAGTCAAAGATTTCTCGTGGCGGAAATGCAAACATGCGGAGAAGCTTTCTGAAATCTATGCCATTCCCTTCTACAAGTGCATCATTTCTTTCACAAAAATGGACAAAAACAATTAACTTTGGCAGAAACATTGGAAAAAAAATATTTTGGAACAGTAACGATTCAAAAACGATAATAATAAATCACTAGAGGCTTATGGAGAAAGCATTGCCTCGTTACAAAATTCCTTGCCGAAATTATGTTGCTGACAAAAATATTCCTGACATATATGATCGAAAACAATCTAAAATCGATGCATGTATCTTAAAAGCTACTGCAATTTTGGACAGCAGATATGTGGACCTTTTTGAACAGCAATAACAGTTTCTTGAGTTTCTCAGCTCATTGGTTGTCCTCTGAATTTAAACTGGACCATGCCATACTGGCAATGAAACCCTTTGCAATATCTCACACAGGGCAAAACATTGCAAAAGAACTGAATACAAACGCAACTCGCAGGAATATTCCCCAATCCAAAATACATTTGTTTATTCATGATAGAGGGGCCGGCATTGTTAAGGGTGTAAGAGTCGCCGGGTATGATTTCTGCCAGATGTTTTATTCATTCGCTTCAACTGGCAGTACAGGAATCATTGAAGTCTCATCCTTTTCCCTTTTTCCATTTTCGCTTCAACTGACAGTACAGAAATCGTTGAAGTCTCATCCTGAAGCATTGGAGATGATTTCTGCTGCAAGAAGAATTGTTAGGCACTTTAATCATTAGAGTTTTTCTCAAGAAAAACTTACGATGTTACGAATTTACCACAGCATCAACTAGTCCAAGACATCTGTACAAGTTGGAATTCAACGTATTACTTATTGCAGCCATTGTTAGAACAGAAACGAGCCATTTCTCTGTATATCACTGACCACAACACTTTAAATAATTTGACACCATTCCAGTGGGACATAATGGAACATTGCATAAGACTGCTCAAACCTTTAGAAGAAACAATAAAAATAACCAGTTCTAGGCTTTCATATACCTCGGAAGTTATACCAAATGTTAAGACATTAATGAAGTACGTACAAACAGAAGAAACGGTACGAAGAACACCTAATTTATTTAGCATAAGGACTTTAACCACTGAATTGAAGCAACTCTTCTGGACCCGAAATTCAAATCGGGAGAGCCCGCCAGAAAATCCGGTTGCAAGTTTTGCAAATGAGCTAAGACGACGATTCCACTGGCAGTGAAGGGGATTCTCCACCAAGCAAGAAAAAAAAGCGAAGTTAATATTACTGGCGATACGCATGAAACATTTTGGAACTGTTTTGATGAAGTGGCGAATAATAAAAATGAGGTTTCCGAAAAAATGATACTGCGACTGAACTTGAACTTTTTTCACAAACAGTTTGGACTGACAACGACCCTTACGCATGATGGCCAGTTAATCATCAACTGTACCCAATTTTGTCGCTATAACTATTAAGCTAAATTTGTTCTCTATGTTACAAACTATGTATCAAAACTAATATAGCCCTATCAGATAGCGTATAACAAGCAAAAAAAATAAACGAATAAATTTATGACGCAACATGCTCGTTAGTACCCAGGGTCTAGCTTTTGCCTCACAACCATTCATGTGTGCGTGTGTACTTCTTTGCACGATGGCGGGACCTCCTGTTTTATGCGGAATCCGAACGGCTAAGTTCAGATAAGCTTTTCATGAAAATTGATACTATTCGGATGATTTGTCAGATCATCACGATAGGAGGGCCAGTGAAAAATCATTAAGTGTTGCTACGGCTGGGAATCGAACCCCGACCTATCACGCGGCGGTTCATCGCACTAACCATCGCGCCACTGAGCCCCTATATGGTATAAAAAGCAAAAAAAAAGAAGCAAGAATAACAGACAGTTCGTGATAGACAAAAAGTAAGAAAAGAAGGCTTCATAAAGGAAATGGGACTGCTCGCTGACTGTCAAGAGCTGGATTTGGTAGCAACAACGATGGCATTACTGCAAGATGATTTTTTCAACTTGCTGAATTGCCTGCATCATTAGTAATTGGCGTTGACATCAATCTTATAAAAAATGTTGACGTAATTCTTCAAACAATTTCAAGTAGACAACTTAGCAACTTTTTAAATTCAAAGAATATGCGTTAGACACAGCGAAACTGTTTGTTTTAAATTACGCTTCTTATTACATGTTCTCAAAGTTATGACACATGGAACTGAAATAATAGGTTACTTCCGATTGGACGGCTCTCAGAAGAGGCTCAAGAAGCACGAAATAATGATATAGAGAATTTTCGCGAAGGATGTTCTTCCCGCTCGAAAACAATGGAAGATGTTTTTAACAATTTATTACTTACATCGGACCCTAAGCTTGAAGCCCAAACAAAAACTTCTCAAAAACGTAAACCAGAAGCAATCGCAATGCTGTACCCCTGAAGTTTCAGATTTTGGAGAAGAAAGTGATGACAGAAACAGTAGCTCTAACAACCAAGAGTAAATGTATATATATGTTAAGATAGTCTAAATCTAAGACTTAGGGTTTTTTTTCTAGAAAATACTTATTTCGAATGTTGGATTTTTAATATATATTGAAGAATAACACTTAACTTAATGAAAATTAATTAATCAAAAATACACATAGGTATTAGTTTTACGTCCCAATTACAACACTCCACCAACTGCGAAACTCATCAAAATTACTTATAGTTGAACAACAAACATTAAAGTACCGAAAATAAGCTGCCCACTCTAACCTGGCCGGCGTTAGTCAAAATTTTCACAAACGATGGCCAAAAATTGCTGCTGCGAACGCTGCTAGATCCTGATTCGGTGGCTTCATTTATTGCTGAGTTTGCCGCACAACAGCTGAAAGCGGGAACGAACATATTTCAACATCATTGGTGTATGATCAGCGGATCAGTGGATCAGCGAGTTCAGTACCCTGAAGGTGACTCCAGTTAGCATCAAGAATATACTGCGCTGGAAGAGCTGCTGTCAGTTTTGTTAAAACCATTGCGTTCACATGAACGCTGAAATTTTCATTTAAATGTGGGAAGATGGTAAGAGAATTTATTTGCTTATCTGTGCTATGTTGGTTCAAAACAGTGGACCTTCATCAAGTCTCTCGAGATTCCATACACTGAATTTGCAAACTTTGTTCGGGTGTAAGTCTATCCATGATGGAATGTCAATGAATACTGAATAAAACATATGGGAAGGCTACAATCGTTGAAAACCCTATCCCATCCCATCCTAAAATGTGATGGGAAAAACTGAATGCGAATGAAATAAAGAATATTTTATTGTCACCACGTCTTTATATAATAATAATTGACAAAAAATGCGTTTTGCTATGCATATGCTGTGTAGTTAAATTGTTTCTGTATATAAACGCCTCAAAAAAGTGGGCGTGGGTTAAAAAGATGTATCGAAAAAATGTTTATATATATTGATTGATTCAAACATTACTATGATAGCGGAACTATATATATAAAAATCATACACAACCTCGATTTTCTCGATTAAACTTCATATATACTATAAGCATACTAGCTCCAACAAAACTGCATACACAGTTTTTTCGAGAAAATCCATTTAACGGATTTTCGCAAATATGTTTTTGCATACATATAAATTGTCAATTTCTCGCAAACTATTTGGCCAAATTGAATGAAATTTATTTGTATATTACTGTTACTGTTTTCACGAGTTCCACATAATTGGGTTTGACCAAATTATCCCTAACCGGAACTTTCAGTTTTGTCCAATAACGGAAAATCATTACTATTCATATGGACACTGATTACTTTTAATTACGGAATAAACGTTCTTATAATCACATTTCGACATTATTTATATCATTTGTAGCATCATTAATCAAAACAAATATTGATTTGTATTTTGGTCAAATTGTTAAAAACGTCAAAACAAGAAAGTTACGTACGACCCAGTCGTGCACCCACTACTCGTTTTCGAAATGTTTAAGATTTTTCCGAAAAACGATATTTACTGAAAACTTACCCAAAAAGGAGGCGTAGTAAAAAACTTTATATAGAGGCATTAGTATTGTCTAGATATGTTGTTCAGAAACTTTTTCAAAATCTCGAACGGTTTGGCCTAAAACTAGGTTATCCTTAAAGGGCAGACTTCAAATTTGTTTACACTTTTTCAGCTGGGAGCAATAATAAACACATGTACCGAATTTCATCATTCTATCTCAAAATTTAAGGTACAAAAATTGGTGACCCACAGACGGACAGACATGGCTAAATCGACTCAGCTATCAATTTTGAGTCGAAGTTGATCCATATACTTTAAGCTATATCTAGCTAGATTCCGGAGAAGTGACAGGATGGCACAGTTATGCGTACTGATGAGACTCTAAAATGTGTTTTAGAAATTTTGCCCATAGGTTGCTGATTTAAAATTACTTCCAACGAATCATTGACATTTTAATCTAAAAGTACATTAGGGATTGCGCTGCTTTGGCATTGTTTAATGCTCCTTAGTAGTTTTTGATGTCTCAACCGACTTTCCTTTGCAGTATGCATATTAAGAGTTGGAAATCAACTTATCTTTAAAAAAAAATTAAAAGAAAAGACGACAGATGGGGACTTAAATGGGTTGAAGCCTTTGATTGCCCAAAGAAGTTTTTCTAATGATATCATTGATATGTTTAATAGAGGTTTTGAACGTATTTGGTTCAACGCCAGTAGGGTTAGAAAAACTACCAGGAAAGGGAGTGTCCAGAAGTAGGTCAATGCTGGAGGTAGGAGGTAGAGAGTAGGTAGCTAAATATTGGTGGATTGGTGGAGAGGATTTTACGTAGTCTAGAAGCCTCTAAGGTTTCGTTTATGTTAACACATAAGGTATGCAACAATGCTTTTATTCCTCAGCAAGATTTTGTAAGTTTTGAGAGACGAATTCCTAGCGTCTCTTTGAAGCTCTTGGCTTTGTTGAATAGTGATGTGTATAAAATTTTAATTTAAAAATTCTATTTTCCAACATTCGTCTACATGAATTGTTTCTAGAAAAAGTAAGGCCCAGTGTGCTAACAAGTCAGTTGCGCCAACAATTTTAATAGATTTTTTGATATTCAAAATTGTTTTTTTTTTTTTACTTAACTTATTTCTGGTATTTACATGATGTTTAAAAGAAAGTGTTTAGAAATAATGTCCATGTAGACCGTTTCCTCCATAATATGGGTAGAAGCCACCTAAAATATACACAAATTTATTTTCATTTCTATAAAGGCACACACGTTGTAATAGGTACCATACTGTTCACCATGTAGAACATAACTATAAGGATATCCCGTATAAAATCCGCCATAACCACCATAATTACCATAACTTCCATAACCACCATAACTTCCGTAACTTCCGTAACTTCCATAAGGGTATCCATAATAGCCATAACCGTAGGAAGCTGAAACTTTTAGGTCTTCCTTGTTTGCGAATTCCTCCAAATCATCGACATTTTCTTGGTCACTATTTACCAATTCCTTTTTTTCAAGTGGATTTTGGTATTGTGATGTTAGCGAAGCAGTCGACAAAGGTATTGCCACGGTAATCATCAAAAAAACGAGAAAATTATATTTTATCATTTTAATGGAAACTGTGCTTAGGAATTAAAGTTCTTTCTAACTGACAGTTAAATATTAGCTTGTTGGGCTTTTATACACTTTGAAAGGCATAACAGTAAAAACACTTCACCTTACACAACTCATGCAGTAGGTCATTACATTTTTTAGTTCCCCGGTATATGTAGTCAATGGAAGTATTGTGATGACTTGAAATTCGAAGTTGAGTTCGAAAATTTTGAGGTTGAGGTTGCTTGAGTACAAAAAATATGTTTAAAAAACAAACTATGTCTTATTGACATTGGAGCTCAAACTACAATTAAACTAAGCAATTCAACTGAAATGTTGGGTATCTATCTATGTGTGTTGTTAGTGCACCTTCAATTTTTTTTGAATTATAGTGGCAGCCCAAAATTAACCTACCACATATTTTTAAGTATTTTTAGATGGAATAATCAGTTTTTCGCCAAAAATGCAAAGAACGATATTAATATCTAGGAACGGCGGATTGATTAAAATTCATATATAATATGGATATTGTAGTGCTTGTATGTATACAAAATCATTTTTAACTTTCTCCTCCAAAGAAAAATGTTCGACCTCGAATTTTTTGTTGATTATAAATTTGCGATGATAGTGTAACCCAAAAAAAGTGTTTTTTTTTAAATCCGTCGATTATTAATTAATTATCGATTATTATTAATAATAAGTTTTAGCCCAAGTATACATAAACGGAATTTTCAGTTTTGACCAATAACGCAAAGTCATTATTATTAAAATATCGATACCTTCAAATTTCGGAATAAAAGTTATTATAATCGCATTTCAACATAATTTTTGCCATTTTTAGCATCAATAATCAAAATGAATATTATTGTGGATTTTAGCCCAATTATGAAAAATGTCAAATTCTCTCATGCTTGTGATTTGAGCTAAAACCCAACAGTCGTGCACTAACCACTCGTTTTTTTTCTAAAAATTATTAAAACATTAATTTTAACCTTAATATGGAACATTTAAATTTTGTGTGATTAGTTTGGACCTTGAAAGCATGTCTGCATACCGTGCTTTTTTGTCGATAGAAAATAACGGGACTTGCAAATAGTTTCTTTTTAGATATAGATAGTTCGAGTTGTACGTTTTTTTTTTTTGTTAAAAAATATTATTATATTTCGGTAACCATTATAAATTATTAGATGCAAAATAACTAAATTTTCTCAGAACATCTAGAGAAGAACTTATATAATAGTCTTTTACATACCCGGGGAAGTTTGTCCGAGTCGTGTCGGACCTAATTTCTCTTAGACAGCAGCCACCCCCACATTGAGGTGGTTTTGCATGAGCGATTGTTAATTGGTACATAGATGGCCAATGTCAAAGAACAAGAAGTAATTATGATAATTAGCCATTACCTAGTTCTCACAATGAGATTGCTGTAAGCGACAGTTGAATTTCCATGAAATCATGATACATACATGTATAGAATATTTTTTTTTTTTTTGCGAATTTCGCAACTGTATGAATAAAAACAAAGTACACAAAGATGTATAATAGGCTCGTTCAGTACACAACATTTTTGACTTTAGGTGTGACAACCATTAATTCGAAATACTAAAACGTTCTTCTTGATGTTGGTAAGATAAAAATTCCGTAGAATATTAAGCATTGTAATTCAAAAAACAAAATAATGCTTTTTTCCTAACAATCATTTATGTGGGCCTCTATTGTTCTGGAACGATATGGGGACCTTTAGGTTTGTGGCGAATACAAACGGATGACTTAAGATAAGCCTTACATGATTATTGCGATACAAAAGAAAGGTCAGTAAAAAACATTTTGATACTGTTACGATGGCGAATCGAAACCATTAATAAACATTGCGCCACTCAGAAGTAAAAGAGTATAAAATATGATAATTAACGTCGATAAATATTGTTTGTGCTAACTCAACCTGCATATCGTCAAAAATATCGTCACCTAAGCACCGTACGACAACACTATTTATCGTTTGGACTTTCCCTCGTTTTTCGGGGTTATATTTGCCTGCTCATAAGGCAAACATTTGTGCCGAAACCACTGCTGTACCGCACAATGCTTGAAAATGCGGTCAATATAGGCGGCCACTTAATTGTTTTGTATCCAAAAAGTAATTCAATTAAATCGTATTAAATAAATAAATGGATATTTTTTAAAATATTCAAATACAATTCAATATTCACATACCGATATAAAAGGTTTATCGTGCATTTATTGTAATTTGCCTGAGCTCAAGAGGTTATCAAAATCTTGGTATGATTTGCCACAGCGCTCATCAACACACTTTTGCAACGTGACTTCGATCACATTAAGGGATATTGCGATGATTGGAAATTGAGGATCAATTTCCAAAAAACCGAAACAATTCTGTTCAGGACCCCAGTGCAGAGGGCTTCTTACGATACCAGAAAAAACTGGAAAAAATTGTGTATCATGGCATGGGACAGCATGGACGGCCGTTGGCGGTGAGAAGTGAAGTCAAATACCTTGGCATCTGGCTTGACAAGTTTCTGTATTTTAATAAAAATGTGGATGCTTGTCTACGGCCAGGGCTAAGGGGGCTTATGCTCTGACAAGAATATTGTTTCATAGCAGTCAACTTGATTCAAGGGTGAAAGTCATTTGCTACATGGCCCTCATAAGGCCGATCATCGCTTACGGTTGTTCCTAGTGGTTCAATGTATCACCATCCTACATGGAAAGGATACGGCTGTTTGAGAGGCGTTGTGTCCGATCCCGCTTAGGATTGTACCGAACGCCGGACACCGAGTACATAAAATATTATCGCAACGAGGTTCTATACAATCGGGCTCAGTTGAATAGAATTGACAATTTCCTAATTAAGGTGACTCGAAGGCACGCTTCAAGGGCGATGAGTAGCGACAACAGCCTGATATTCGGAGCTTATTACCCCAAGGAAATCTACATGGAGAGTGCGCTCATGGCCGGCTATATTCCACCAGAGGCATTCACTTATATCGATTCGTTAGGGTTAATACAAGACAGGAACGGTATCCCGGTTTTATACCATCGCTACCGTGACGCGCGGGACAAGCGGCTAATCCGCGACGGGTACGTCGACAATGCTCCGGAGCTCCTCCGCTTTAGCACGGCGGTATCGGATCGCGATAGGACCGACGCTGAAAAGCAGCGCACCGAGTTTTGATGGCTAAACGAGGAAAGTATTTCGGCAGTTCCTCAGGTCCTTGCGGACTTTTAGTCCACTCCTTAGTACTTAAGTAAATTAAATTTAGGTACAAGGTCTGGGGCTGGGCTTATGCACCATATTTTATTTAATATGGTTGCATAAATGCTTGCTGGACCCAATGACGCAATCGGGATGGCAAACCCTCGGGGCATATGCAACGAGTGCTTGCCACCCCGATTATAATTAAGTTAGGTTTAAGTAGTTAAGTATTCTTAAGTAGTGTAAGTTAGCTTTAACTAGTCTTAAGTAGTTTAAGTTAGTCTTAGTCTAGATTAAGTTTTTATACAAAACAAAAAAAATGTTACTGTTTAAAGTTTCAATTTTTTCTTTGAAAAATCAATTAAATGTCTTAATGTTAATAATAAAAAACAAATGACAAATTTAAGCTGAAAAGCAAAAGAAAAATGTTAGTTATAAGCTTACAGCGCCCGCTATGGGCCGATAAGTTAGATTAAGTGATATGTTATTGATAAGTTAGATTTAAGCATTTTTGTCTAATATTAAGTTAATATTTTAAGTAAATAAAAAAATGAATTAAGAAGTAAAAAAAGTCAGCTAGCGATTCTTTGTTGATCAATATACCTCAAAGTGTAGCAAGCTAAATTATGTCTGTATATTAAAAACTATGTATCAAATCTAATACTCCCTCATGGGATAGGGTATATAAACGAATGGTGGTTTTAGTGAGTAAAAATCTCACACTACACTAGGCACGTGCTCATAGTGTCTTGGTACTAACGAGCCAGTTGCACAAAAATTTTATTTTTTTGGAGGAAAATCTACGGAAAGCCAATTTAACCGAGCTGCATCTGTCTTTTTGCCGAAAGTTAATTTCTTGCATAGCTCAACGTATGAATGTTCAACAACATGTCAGAAACCGAAGCTGCTTCACATGTTCAATGATTGAAAGGGGAGCAGTAAGCTCATCATAGTGTCCAAAAATGCTATAGTCCATTCCATACCATCCACAAAATTAAGATCCGCAAAAAGTGGGCGTTTCTAATATCTTAATGGTGATATAATACATGACATGAGATTGTCACAAAAAAATAGCTCTGAGAGTTTATCAAAACATTTCATTGTTCTATTTACAAAAAACGATGTTTTTTTAAGCTACACACGTCGATTGTGTGGAAAGTCGCCCCCGCAAATGGGCATGGGTTAAAATGATCTATAGGCGTTATTTTGACCAAAAAACTGTCAACACGAAGTTTGAAGAAAATGTACTATGTTTGTAAAATAAAGTTTAAAGCTGCTGTCGTCCCGATCGACGTTCGGAATAACAGATATAGCTTAATTCACTTAGCTAGAGCTGAATTTATCTATATAATATGTCTGTTTTATTTACTTACTTACCTAAGTGTCATTTACGAACTTCGTTGTATTTTTTATCGTTTAGCATGATCTTCAAAAAAATCAGGCCTTTCCGAAGCTCTTCGTTACTTCGTGACAACTTTTTTTTCCATGAGTGGTCAGTTAACCAAACTCCTAAACTGGAGGGCCTGCTCCAGTTTATTAAATACCCTTCTGACACGGGCCTCCAGTTCCCCCAAAGCGATTGACCGCTGAGGTTGGCCTATCCGCTCTTCCGCCACCATCTCTGATATAGGAGATTTGTTTGAATATGTCAAAGCAGCTCATATAAGTTGTTCAGTTTAATCATCATCGCCGATTAGTGACTTTCTGCTTAAGACTGCAAAGACTTTATTCTGCGGTTTAAGCACTACCTTATCCACTAATCTTATCTATGGTCAAGGTACTAGACACTCGGTGGTCACCACGAGAATTTTGAGGTTCGAAGTTGGAAGGATGTCTTCCTTATTTATTTCTCTATGTACAGGTCATAACTTATGTTCCCCTATGGCTATAAATTATAGTTAGAAGTGTTGGAAATTACAACATTAATATACATATTGCCTTAAATTGTATTCATGATATATTTTTTAAAATACTTAGAGATGTCCCCAAAATTAAAAATTCTGCACTTTTAGGTATAAGTAATAAAGTTTGTTGAACTTAGTATCATCTATAATTATAAATATTAACTAATACCAATGATTTGTTTATTAAAATATGAATGACAATCCATAGCTACTTTAAGATAACGTGAACATGTACCTATTGCTCACATTAAGAGTAATTCAATTAATATTAAATAAAATAAATACAGCTCTTTAAATATTTTAAGCAAATTATTTGTAAAACCTGTCGTAAAGTTTGCACATTTCCGGGCTCTTAAGCGCAACGTTTAAAAAATTGATATAATGAGACTCGTTAGAATATACACTCTTGATAAACCACTTTAGGTATTGAAGCAATTCCCAAACGCCAGTAAATATGCTACAAGTAAATATGATAAATGCGTAATTTTCCCATAGGGGTCAATTAGTTTTAATACATAGTCAGTAACATCGAGTCTGTCAAGAAATCGTTTTGACAAAGGCAAAAACTGGTAATCTAAATAAATAATTAAAAAAAGTATGAGAAGGCTATAATCCTCTGTGCGGATCGTTTAATACCCTAACCCATCCCTTCCATAAAATTAATTTCCCTAAGATATAGGCTTTATGTCGATGAAATATAGAAAATGTCATTGTCACAACATATTGCTCAGGCAGTTTATCAAAATCTTTTCTAGTTCGACAGAAAACAACGTTTTCACCTGGTTAAGCTATGGGGTAGGGTATACAAATCGTTTTTTTATGAAAACGAATCCAAAAATTGGGAGTGGGATAATGATGTATAGACCAAATATTTATATTATCATAACCAATGATTTTCCAGTAAACATTTTTTCGAATATTTTGATATGTTACCGAAAAACGTTTTTACTGAAAATGCCCCTTAAAAAAGTGGGCGATGCAAAAAACTTTGTATAGACGAAGTATAGACATTCGGATTGTCTATATATATTGTTCAGATACTATTTCAAAATTTCTAACGTTTTGGCCAAAATGTACTTTCGTTTTTCTTCGTTCTGTTTTGCTGGGAGCAACAAGGAGCACGTGTACCAAATTTCATCTTTCTAGCTCAAAATGTTAGGCCCTAAAATTTGTGACTTTCGTACGGAAGGACGGACATACATTCATTTGCTGTAAAATTTACATGTGGACAATAATATATATAGTATCTCAACAGGGCGAATAAATAATGAGAATTGTGTTTCTTTGATATTTTTGTCCTTTTTCCGTTTTGTCACAGTACACACTTGGAAAATAAATTTTCAGTGTTTGTGTCAGAAACGCCTCTTTTCCTGATCATCAATTTCGGTTTAGAAGTAAACATTCGACTGTGGACCAAGTTCGTCAAATTACATCATTGAGAGAGCTTTCGAAGAAAAGAAAATCTGCTCAGGGTTTGGCATAGAGGCCTTCAAGTCAAGCTAAGACAAGTTCTGCCTGAAAAATTATATAAAATCCTCATGTCGTATCTTGAGCATAAACTCTTCCGTGTGAAACTTGGATATTCGCAGTTCAAAGAAATATTGGCAGGAGTATCCCAATTAAGCGCTCTTGGACCACTCTTGTACCTACTATTTACACGCGATATATCACAAACGATACAATAGTTGCCACGTTTGCTGACGTTGCAGCTATACTAGCAGTTGGCACAACAGAAGAAGAATCAAATATCAAATTACAAAACGTTCTTAACGAGGTTAATGAATGGACAAAATCCTGGCGGATTGCACTTAAAGAGACCAAATCGATTGATGTAGATTTTTCGTATAAACGGACAAACAATTCGCCTGTATTTCTCAATACGGTTCGAGTCCCTTTTGCATATGAAGCGAAATATCTCGAAATGAAAATCGATGCAAAATTAAAATGGAAGTCGCATGTAAAAATAAAATGCGAAGAACTTAAAAATAAATACAGAGAACTGTACCGGTTGCTCGGAAAATATTCGATGCTTAACCTTGATAACAAGCTGCTATTATACAAGCAAGTGCTAAAGCCGGTCTGGACATCAGGTATACAATTATGGCGTTGTACCAGTGAAACGAATCTAAACATTCTACAAACTTTTGAAAACATAATGTTAAGTTCATTCGTCAATGCGCCGAGGTATATAAGGAATGAAGATCTACGCAGAGATCTGGATATTCCCGCGGTTAAAGATGAAACTAAAAATTTTGCACGTAAACATAAAAAACGTTTATTAGGACACGTTAAAACAACGGTGCTCCAAATTCTTGACAAAACAAATTTATTGCGGCGTCTTCAAAGAAATAAGCCCTTTGATTTGGCCTGATAAAAACAAACCGCGCTATAAATTTCGGAAAAAGCTGGAACACTCACAGGAAAGTTACCTGCCATTCATTCATTACTCATGATAAAAAAAATTTTGAAAAGTCGCATACTTAGTTAATAAACGATATGAACGCCCACAATGGTGCAAAATTAATGAAATTTTTCATATTATACATGAAATTTTCCATATGAATCATTTACATTTTGTCCATGGTTGTGCGTCGACAGTACTTTGTTTGTTGATAGCATTTGCTGGAACCCTTGTTTTTTTCCGCAGGATTTTCTTCTACTCCCATTTTTTACAGTATTCCTCTGTTTCGCGTGTTTTTTAGTTTTAGCACCAGAAAAGATTACAAGTTTTAAGATCGGAATAGTTCAATAGTTCATGAAAAAAAATACAAATAAAAACCACTATTTATTCATAGATTTTAAGCCAACATGTCCTGTTGTTTGAAATATTTTAAGTGAATTAAACTAGGGACTCGTCGCAGTCTGTTCCCCGCAAGTATAGAAGTGAGATCAGTTAATCTAATAAAGAAGCTTGTGGTACACAAAACCGCATTTATTTTCATTTCGCACTATTGTTCCTTGCAACCCCAACATAATAAAGAAAGCAGCGCACCTTCACCGTCAACAACAAATTTTCTTGATACCCTTTAATCCAACTCAACAGATGCTTTACGCTGCAAACACAAACCAAATTGGTTCTCATTCAATTAGATAATTATCTTGTCATATTTGTACCTTATCTTATAGGAGTATATTAGTTTTGGCACTAAGTTTGTAACATAGAGAAACAGTCTCGCTAGTTATACCACAAAGTACATGGATCGACTTAATATTACCATATCCCATCCCATCCTTAAAACAAATATCGCCAAAATGTCGGCTTTATGGCGATGACATAAAAAAATGTCATTGCCACAACGTTTTTTCAGACAGTTTATCAAAATCTTCAAAGATCGATTAAAAACAACGTTTTTCGCCTGGTTGTTCTATGAGGTAGTGTATACAAATATTTTGTATACGAAATCCTTTCCAGAAAGTAGGCGTGGATTTTAATAATGTCTAGAAAAAATGTTTATATTACCATACCCATAGATTAAAAGGCCCCTAAAAAGGGGCAACAAATAACTTTGCATGGACAAAATATAGACATTAGGATTGTCAAGATATGTTGTTCAGACACTTTTTCAAAATCTCTCTCAAAACGTTGTTTTTTGTCAAACCAGAAGAAATTTTAATAAGTTTTCTGAACAATATGTTGTGAAAATTACATTGACATCTTACATTTTGCTGATATTAGTTATAACGGTGGGATTTTAGAGGGCATTAAACGATTCGCACAGCGGATTGTAGCCTTCTTATATGTTTATACCATAACCTATAGGGGTATATTAGTTTTGATACACAGTTTGTAACATTGAGAAATAATTTCGCTTGATATACCTCAAAGTATATGAATCGACTCAGAATCGCTTGCTGAGCTGATTAAGCCATGCATGTCAATCCGTCCGTCCGTCCGTCTGTAGGTTACTAGTTTTTGGGCATTAAAATTTGAGCTAGGATAAAGAAATTTGGTAAATGTGGTCGAACAAGTGTAAACATTTTCAAAATCCATTGACTGCCACCCCCACTTATTAGAGAAACTTTATTTTTGGCCAAAAGAAGAGAATTTTGAAAAGTGTCTGAACATATAAGTAGTCAACCTGAATATCTATACTTTGTCAATATAACGTTTGTTACCACGCCCACTTTTTGAGGGCGTTTTCAGAAAGAAACGTTTTTCCGCAAAATTTTAAACATTTTGAATATATATATTATATTAGTTTGACATTAAGTTTGTAACATAGAGAAATAGTTTCGCTAAACATTCCTTTCAGTCCGTCCGTCCGTCTGTGGGTAACCGGTTTTTGGGCCCTAAATTTTGAGCTAGGAGCTAATGAAATTTAGTACATGAGTTCCTTGTACATGCTGTGCGAACAAGTGTAAAACCTTTTGAAACCCGCCCACTGCCACGCCGTCTTTAAAGTAAAACCTAATTTTAGGCCAAACTGTTCAAAATTTTGAAAATGAGTTCTAAACAAGATATCCAGACAAATGTTTACATTACCAAAACGGTTTTTTACTAAAAACGCCCCAAAAAGTTTTTGTCTATACAAAGTTTTTGCCACTCCCACTTTTTGGGGGCGTTTTTAGTAAGAAACCGTTTTGGTAATGTAAACATTTCTTCCATATATCACTTTCACCCAAGTCCAATTTTTGGAGACGTTTTCATACAAACACCATTTGTATACCCTACATGCAGTAGAAAAACTTTGTTTTTGGTCGAACCCTACAAGATTTTGATAAACTGTTTGAACAATATGTTGCGACAATTTCAAAACGATCCACACAGTGGATTGTAGCCTTCTCATATGTTTTTATTTTACTTTTCTTTATTGGGGCTTATGTACATACATACAAAAAAATTGACTATGGTAATACTGTAACTAATTTGATAAGACAAATTAAAAGATTCCATACATTTAATATTAATCGTATGTATTACAAACATCTATATGTATAAGTATACCGATAAATGTTCCACCGCACCGGACTACTTGATGATTATTCTTCATAGAACATTGATTCAGAAAAAGGCACTCTAGGAATACCATCGACAAATACGTCGGCATTCGGAATATCTGGGAATCCGTGATAGATTGTTGCAGGATGGTGGTTACGGCTTCCTTCTGTTTGGTAAATTCTTCCATCTGGTTTTACTAAATACCATATTGGCATCCTTGGATGTATATATTCGTTGAACATAAATTTCCGGTTGTGATAAATTTTTGGTGTTAAATGCGCATTGTGTATCTGAGACAAATACTCCTCAATTGGTAACACCACTTGTTGCAGATGAGTGATTTCGTCCACTGGCAGTGAATAAAATGCGATTCCGTTTTTCGGTCGCACTAAGTTTTTTATATTGCTCATTACATCAGCATAGACCAGAGCAGCAGGAAGACTACTAATTGGGTACCGTGACGATCCAGACGGCTCAAAGTTGCTACTATCAAATAACTTGCGCTTCATGCAGTCGATTTTTGTTTGTAACGCTTGGAATCTGTTGGTTATTTTCGAGGTGTCTATGCAGTTCAGATACTCATTAACATATGTATTGGTTAGAATAGATGAATCATTTAGTGAGTTCAGTCCAACGACTGTCAACATGACTGGATCTGTTAAATTCATCGAGTTCTCCATGACCCGTTGAAAATCTTTTTCATTGAGAAGAACATCTCCGTTAGCAAATTTATTCAAACCATTTTCATCCTTTGACTCAAATGTAGAGGCGTTCTTTAATAAAACCGTTATATGCTGTAGCAATGCTCTTCCTGTCAATAGTTCACCATTCTCTCCCATTATTGTAAGTGCCACAGGAAGTAAGCTTCCGTGTAGTAATTTGTCTGTTTTTTTCCGCGAGTTGGTATCTCGCCGCGTTCTTTCATTTCTGGTATCTTTGGCTTGAATGATATTTAATTTTACGTCGTCGGTGTCTTTTTTGAATTCTGAGTTATTATGTTGCATTTTGGATTGAAATGTTTTGAGTTGCGTTGTGTGCACACGTTTCTTAGTATAAGGAATCAAGGGAACAGGACGTTTTCGAACTATTTTCTTGTGTCTAACTGCAGCCGTTATTTGGAAAGGGTAAAATGTCTGCGGTTGGGACATGGCAGCATAAAAATAGTGTTTGTCTGCTGCATTTTGCGTACTTAATCCATTTTTTGGCTGGCCAAGCTCAATTGGAACCATTTTCAATTTTTGGGTATTATATTGTTGATGTTGCAACTCATGTTTTGGTGATTCCGCGTATGGTGCTAATAAAACATTTGCATTTGAAGGTTTAGGTTGAATAAGAAATGCGAATGATGGACGGTGACTATTAATGTGAGAGTTTTGTATTATATGGTGTGGCAAATGATTCGAATTAATTGCGCTGGCCGCAGTGCTAACGGTCTTCTGATGTGCGTTCATACTTTGTTGCGTATTCCTGTTACTACTTTTAAGTATTGGATGATTCATAATATAAAGTGTATTGCTATTTCTATTACTTCCAAAATGAAGATCTTGTTGATACTGAGATACATTAGATGATTGATTTAGTTTTGTGGTCGGTAAGTGGTAATCTCGTTGAAGGGATAAAGTTCCTTCTTGACTATCGAATGAATACTGGGCATTTATATTACCAGTTAATTGTACCCACAAGATAAATAAAAAAGCATTTACGAATGCCGAGGTCGTTCCTAACTTTATCATCATACGATATGCCGCGACTAGTAAACACAACAAATGAACAACAACTGTAAGAAATTTCTGTCACTAGATGCTTTATATAAAGTTTTCTTGCTTTCATTTTGAATACAATGGAAAGCGTAATAGGTTATGGCAGGTGATTGAATTTTACTTTCCGCTATAGTTGAATTAGTTTCCATTGTCGATTTATTGCATCGCAGATGATGCTGTAAGAAAATTGAAAACTAATATAAAACAAAACAAATCGAATTTGCCAGTGAAAATGAAAGTGGAAGTTCGGGCATATATCGGATTCGTTGAAATACACTCCTGCTTATGTGTGTATGTACTGCATATTGCCGGGGAGCAAATTTTCACTTGCAATGTTGCCCCTGACTAAGGCTATGTGGGTTAGTGAACAGCTACTTTGCTGTAGTTAGATAAATGTATCTATAAATAGGTATACTTCTAATAATGTTAACACTAAATTACGTAAATACTCCCTGTTATGTTTTCTAAGTATTGAAAATGCATCGCAAAATATTTGCTATGACTACATTCTTTGTAGTTATTTTATCTTTTTGCAGTACCCGTTATTTTGTTAAGCATTATCAGATCACTGTAGTAGCGAGCTTAGTACATGCAGCATCTGCAAGCAGAGATTTGCCACTGCTAACCAACAACAACTTTCGAACCCAAGTGTCATATGCCCATGACACGGATGTGCGATTTCCATTTTGACGATTGATAATTTTAACGCTGGAATTTGCTGACTCTCCGGATATAGCGTCAGCGAATAGTTTTTTTTTTTAAATTATTGTTATATTCTTGGATTGGCTTTAACTTGGCAATGTCCAGTGGTTGTAACTCTGACTACACATGAAGTGCTGATATTTTACATCCAATTGGTAACCATCGGGTACTGGTCTCAAACAACCGGTTTAACTTGCTAAACAATGAGCGCGAGTGATAATAACCCGACGAAAAACAACTACAGCATAAACAGCCAGGAAAGAATGGCACGGAATGAATACCTGACCTTCTGTCCCAGGCGAACCTCAACATATTCAGACATCAGGTTGTCTAGGAATTTCAAGGGTTAGTCAGGCCCCTTGAACAGAGATGGTGGCGGATGAACCGAAAGGCCAACGGCAGCGCTCAATCTCGTAGGGGATAATGATGGCCCCGTCTCCTAGGGGTATCTAAGAAATTGAAACTGGTCTCCAGTTTGTTGGTTGTGCTTTGGGTTAACTACCCAACCATGGAATAAAATAGATGTTAGGAAGCAACCAATGGCCTCGGAAAGGACTGATTTTATTCTTGACGACACGGCTAAACGAAAAAAGGACAACGACGTTCGTATCAGCACCTGGAATGTGAGAATATTAAACAGGAGAGGTGCAAGCGAACAACTAGCGGAAGCCCTAAACTGCTACAAAGCAGACATTACTGCCATCCAGGAAATATGATCGGAATGGCCGGGCAAAACGAGGATGAAAAACTGTGACATCTACTACGGACCGTGTTATAGTGAGCAGAAAAAGCGGCTATTCGGATGCGGATTTGTTATAAGTGCCAGACTTAGGCAAGAAGTCTTATGTTTCCAAGACATTGGCGAACGCATTGTAACAATCCGCTCACGCTCCGACGGAGGAAAAAGATGATATAGCTAAGGACTGCTTCAATGAGCTCCTTGACATAACCTATGAGCGACTACCGAAGTACGATGCTAAAATCGTGCTGGTAGATTTTAACGCAAAGGTAGTAAGAGAAGACATCTTTAGCAGTATTGTCGGAAAACATAGCCTACAGGACAACACGTCTGGTAACGGACTTAGGATAATTGACTTCGCTACGGAACGAAATGCCACTACAGCCAGCACACGGCTTTTTCACCTCGATATCCACAAGGGGACATGGCGGTCTCCAGATCAACGAACGGTCAACCAAATTGATCACAAAGCGATAGACAAGGGGGACGCATACAGTATTTTGGATGTCCGAACATTCCGAGGAGCTAACACCGACTCGGACCACTACTTTGTTGCAGCCAAGGTTAGAATGCGGATATTCACCACGCCGCAACAATTCAAAAACACTGTAAAACAAATTTAATGTCGAAAGACTGCAATCGCAAGAGACCGCCAAGTACTTCGCGCAACGCGTATCCCTAAACAATGGCAACGATGCCAACAAGCCATTAGATCAGCCGCAACTGATGTGCTAGGTTTCTCGCGCCCACCAGCAAAAAACCCCTGGTTTGATGAGGAATGCCGACAGATGCTCGCAGCCAAGAACGAAGAACGAAACCAAGAGCAAGAAAAGCGCGCGATCGAGGATATAGAGAGGTGCCACTCCAGGAAAGATTATCGCAAGTTTTACCAAAGTGTAAAACGTCAAATCCAAGGATACAAGGCTCGAACAGAATCCTGTCGAGATGAACAAGGAAATATCGTAGTTGAGACACAGTCGATGCTGAGTATATGGAAGAACCACTTCTGCAGACTGTTAAACGGTGATGACGAACAGCATTCTGCATGAGTGAAGTGAGGAAAGCAATATCAAAACTGAGGCTGAACAAGGCTGCCGGAAATGAGGGCCTTCCCGCAAAGCATTACAAAGCAGGCGGAGACTACTTGGTAAGTAACATCCATCAACTCATAAGCCAAATCTGGTCGGAGGAAATTATGCCTGAAGAATGGAACCTCAGCATCGTTTGCCCGATCCACAAAAAACTGCGCTAACTACAGAGGCATAAGTCTCCTCAACATCGCATACAAGATGCTATCTGCCGTAATATGTGAACGCCTGAAACCGTTTACCAACAACCTCATCGGCCCTAATCAGTGTGGTTTTAGGCCAGGAAAGTCCACAACCGGTCAAATCTTCACACTACGGCAGATCCTGTAAAAAAAACCCAAGAAATTCAAATCGATACCCACCACCTATTTTTCGATTTCAAAGCCGCATACAACAGCATTTATAGAGACGGACTTTACAGAGCCATGTCTAGTTTTGGTATACCGCCCAAACGCGTCCGTTTGTGTAGGATAACGACGATAATTGTGCGAAACTCACGAGCCAACACCAGAAGCACAATTTTCCGATGATATTGACATCATTGTCTATGTCATAGCCACGTGATGTCATAGCCACAATTGCTAGTATAGAGAAGGAAGCGGCTAAATGGGTTTAGAAGTAAATGAGGGCAAGACGAAGTATATGCTGCCAACGCGAAAGGACACACAACATCGACGAATCGGACAGAACGTCACCATTGACAGATATAACTTTGAGGTAGTACGGGACTTTGTCTATCTCTGCTCCGCTGTTAACTCTGATAAAACATCTCGTCAGAAAATAAACGAAGAATTACTCTTGCCAACCGTTGTTTCTTTGGGCTATGAAGGCAGTTTAGTAGTAAAGCCCTCACTCGAACTCTTAAGGAGATCTTATAAAAGACCCTGATCATCACAGTCCTGCTCTACGGCGCTGAAGCATGGACCGTCTCAAACGCGGATGAAGAAATCCTTGGTCGATTTGAGAGGAAAATTCTTCGTAAAATCTTCGGTCCAGTTTGCGTTCACGGGCTATGGAGACGAAGATTCAACTTAGAACTATACGAGCTGTGCAGCGACATGCCCCTGGTCAAAAAAACCATGCATTGGACGTTTAATATGGCTAGAACATGTAAAACGAACGGACTTTGATGCTCCGGCTCGCAGAGTCTGCGATTCCCAGCCAGACATTGGACGCAGTAGAGGCGGACCTCTCCTTAAGTGGCGCGCACAAGAAGAAACCGACCTCAACCAACTTAGAGTGCGCAACTGGATGCAGTTAGCTAAGGACCGGGATAATTGGAGAGGCATGTTGGTTGAGCCCCAGAAGTAGAACCTGAAGACCTAAGATTTTAAGATAAAACGATTTGGTCGCGTATCGCAAACATCGTACACTTGGTGCGGCACGCTTTAGTGTCCTGTGGCAATCTTTATCGAGTTCGAGAAAAAGATCCATCTAGGAACGAGTACCTAGTGACGTTTATTTCGTAATTATTTCGTGAATAATTAAATTAAATTTAATTCATTTTGGCAAAACAGTTTGCGAGAAATTACTAATTTTCTTTATATGTCCTAAATGCATAAATCCGTTACATGGATTTTTCGAAAATAAACTGGGTATGCAGTTTTATTGGAACTAATACTCTTATAGTATATATGAAGTTAAATCAAATTCTTTGGAGCCGTTTTCGAGAAAATTGAGTTTATGTATAATTTGTATATGGCAGATACCGGTAATAACACGGCTAAAAGCAAACAAAACAAAATGGCCTAGAATTATGACAAAAAAAACGCTTGATAAGAAGTTTAAAGAAAATCGGTAAAGTCGCTTAGGCTGGAGAGACCTGTATGGACCAACGAACCTACGGACGGAATCCTAAAATAAACAACTTTTTTTTTGGGTTCCGATATCATCGTAATGTTAGAATCAATCAAAATCTCGAGGTCGAAAACTTTCAACAAAAAACAATATCTTTCTCTTTGTAAGACAAAGTTAAAAATATAAGCGGTAACGCTGGGCGACGAAACTGCTTCAAGTTTAATGCATTAAATCCAAAAAAGAGACAGGACACAGTTAGGAATTAAAAATTGTGTTTCAACTGTTTGTCAACAACACTTTAACTTGTTCTACGTGCCATCAAAAGCATCATTCACTAGTGCATTTAAATGAGCCAGCTCATAACTCCGCTTCGTTACATGTGGTATTACACCCATTTTCACACATTTCTATTCAGCACATCCAGTCGGTTCCAGCAGATTGCCCATTATCCTCCACTCATTCGTACAGCTGACCCAGACTGTACTTTTGGCTACGGCGCTCGTTAGTCAAGATTTTTACAACCGATGGCCAACCATTTGCCGCACAACAGCTGAATCTCAAGCGGGAACGAAATTATGTCAATATCATTGGGGTATGATCAACGGATCAGGTTATCAGCGAGTTCAATGCCCTGAAGGTGACTCCAGTTAGCAACAGGAATATACTGCTCTGGAAGAATTGCTGTCAGTTTCGGTAAAACTGAAACAGTCATTTAAATGTGAGAAGATGGTAAGAGAAATGGTATGCTTAGTTGTGATAGTATTCCACCGGCCTATAAACCACACCACACGGTTGTTTTGAGTCTGCCGCACTTGAGCCTCTTACGGTTGTTTTTCGGCTCATGTATGGAAATTTTTCATTTAATAATTTGTTTATTTTTTTTGTTTTCGTGGGCTGGGGGAAATCTCAAAAGACACGATAACCACGTGCCCAAAGTAGGGTGGGACTTAAGCCCTAACTAAAACCACCACCCTTTATGTATTTGTATTGCAACTAAGTATGCACTTATCTAGCAATTTTTGCATCACTAGTAATGAATGTTTGGAAGGTAACTTTCCTGTGATAGTTCCTGCTTTTTCCGAAATTTATAGCGCGGTTTGTTTTTATCGCTCCAAATCTAGGGGCTTAGTTCTTTGAAGACGCCGCAATAATTTTGTTTCGTCAAGAATTTGGAGCACCGTTGTTTTAACGTGTCCCAATAACCGTTTTTTATGTTTGCGTGCAAAATTTTAGTTTCATCCTTAACCGCGGGAATATCCAGATCTCTGCGTAGATCTTCATTCCTTATATACCACGGCACATTGACGATTGATCTTAACATTTTGTTTTCAAAAGTTTGTAAAATATTTAGATTCGTTTCACTGGTACAACCACATAGTTGTATGCTATATGTCCAGACCGGCTTTAGCACTTGCTTGTATAATAGAATCTTGTTATCAAGGTTAAGCTTCGAATATTTTCGAATAACCAGTACAGTTCTCTGTATTTATTTTTAAGTTCTTCGTATTTCTGTTTTACATGCGACTTCCATTTTAATATTGCATCGAGTGTCATTTTCTCTTCATTTGCAAAAGGGACTCAACAACAATAGATTGCAAAATACAGGCAAATTGGCAAATGAATCGATTTGTTCTCGTTAAGTGCGATCCGCCTGGATTTTGTAGATTCAATAACCTCGTTAAGAGCGTTTTGAAATTTCATATTTGTTTCATCTATTGTTGTGCCAACTGCTAGTATAGTATCGTCAGCAAACGTGGCAACTATTGTATCGTTTGTTTGTGAGATATCACGTGTAAACAGGAGGTACAAGAGTGGTCCAAGGACGCTTCCTTGGGGTGCTCCTGCCAATATTTCTTTGAATAATCGTTTCCAAGTTTCACACGGAAGAGTCTATGCTCAAGAAACGATATGAGGATTTTATATTATTTTTCAAATTTTTCAAATTTCAAATTTGAACTTTGTCAAAGGCTTGAGACACGTCAAGAAATACGCCTGAGCAAATTTTCTTTACTTCGAAAGCTTTCTCAATTACATCAGTACTTCGATGAACTTGGTCCACAGTCGAATATTTACTTCTAAACCCAAATTGATGGTCAGGTAAAAGGCGTTTCTGATCAATAATGGGGCGTAAGCGACCGAGTAATATCCTTTCAAAAACTTTTGAAATTATTGGAAGAAGTGAAATGGGTCTGTACGATTTTATTTCATTCGGTGATTTTCCTGGTTTGAGAACCATAATCACTTCCGCGACTTTCCACTGTCTTGGTATGTATTCTAATCTAATTGCTGAATTTTGAATGTAGAGGAGTTTCTCCCGTAATTAGGGCATAACCCGACGCTATTTTAGGCTTTAATGTCTGTACTTCCCGTTTGACATTGACATTGACATCATAGTACTTCGCACATGAATGCAACGAACTACAGACACGTAACAGCACTGGCGACTGTGGCCATCGGCTGGGTATCCGCTATTTTTGTAACGTCAGTTTGCCAGTAAGTTGGTTTTCCCGTAAAATAAAATTCGTTATTGCACTTTCTACCAACATCGTAAAGCATCCTACCTTTCTGTGATATGCATCTAGATCTCCAGAATGTTTTGCATTAAAGTCCTCTCCGATGACAAAACGCTGTCCAAGGGAATTAAGCAATTGAATAATTGAATGAGGAATGGGCAGCGAACTTCAGCAAGCCTCTCGAGAGCCCATTTACTGAATTTGCAAACTTTGTTCGGGTGTAATATGATGAAATGTCAATGAATACTGAATTAAACATATGAGAAGGCTACAATCGTTGAAAACCCTATCCCAAACCATCCTTAATATGGGATGGGTAAAACTGAATGGGAATGAAAGAATAACATTTTGGGTATACAAATGGTTTTTTATGAAAACGCCTTCAAAAGGTGGGTTTGGGTTGAAATGATGTATGGGCGAATGTTTATTTTATCATAGCCAATGATTTTGCATCAGAAATAGTTTGCGAATATCTTAACGTTTTACCGATAAATTGTTTTTTTTTTCACTGAAAGCGACCCAAAAAGTGAGCATGGCAAAAACTTTGTTTTGGGGAAGTATAGACATTAGGATTGTCTAGATATGTTGGTTAGACGCGTTTTTATTTTTTTTTTACCGGTTTGGCCAAAAACTACGTTTTTCCAAAAAAGGGTCGTGGCAGTAGACGAATTCCAAATATGTTAACATTTGTACTGCTGGTTAAGTACGGACGAACGGACGAATAGACAATAGACAAATCGACTCAGTTACGGATTTTGAGTCGATCCATATACTTTGATATACATGTACGTATATTATTTGTCTAAGTTAGAAATTATTTATCAAAACTAATATAACCCTATGGGATAGGGTATAAAAACATAATTTTTTGTCGAATCATAAAAGATTTGAATTAACTGGCTGTGCGATAAGTTGTGACAATGCCATTTTTTTATTTCATGCTCATAAGGCGAACATGTTGGCGATATACATTTTAAAGATGGGATAGGGTATTAAACAATCCGCAAATCAGATTGTAGCCTTCTCATATGTTTTTAACTGAAAACGCCCCCAAAAACAGTTTAAGACAAAATTTATATATGAAGATTGTCTGACTATCCCGTTCAGACCCTTCTTCAAAATTCCTTTCCGTTTTGTCAAAAACAACGTCTTCTGAAAAGTGGCCCTGGAATTTCGCGGATTTCGAATTTTCTTACATTTGTTCAGCTGGGAGCAACAAAGAGTTCGTGTACCAAATTTTGTTATTATAGCTCATGGACGGACAGGCATTATTAAATCGACTCAGATAAAGATTCGGAGTAATTACATATATGTTACAAACTATGTATCAAAACGAATATGTAATAAATTGAGAAATAAATAAATAAATAAATAATAAATAAATATACCCGCATTCTTCACAATATGTTGTGATAACATTATTTTCTACATTTTCTTCCCATAAAGCCCGAGTGTTCGATCGATCCAAGTCAACCGTATCGTATTTCCGGGACGAAATTGTCCACCTTCACTGGGACTATAGACGCTATTGTAGACTTGATCTAAGAAAAAAAACACATTCCACTTTTAAATAAAAGTTCCCCGTAAAGTGGGAATTGCTAGAAACTTTATAGGGATAAAATATATAAAATTACATTGTCGAAACACATTAGTCAGACACTTTGCTAAAAACTCTTATGGTTCCACCAAAATAACACTTTTTGCATAAATGCCTTGGGGTAGAGAATACAAATGGTTTTTGTAAGAAAACAAAGTTACCACATAGAAAGTGGGAGTGGATTAAAATGACATATGCACGATATGTTCATATTAACCCCCATTCGTTGCATACATTAATCGCTATTTTGAATTAACCTCTTAACCCCTAATTTTTTTGAGTGTATAAGTAAAAAATATTGGTAAGGCAAATGTAGAAAGTCTTGAAACGCGTATAAAGTTAGTTAACAGCAGTTTTAATTCCTGACATTGGGTGCCAAATCTATACGTATGTACGGTGGCCTTCGTACTCATAACAAATGAGCGGGGTTTTTTCGGCTCTTTTGATATTTCTGCACATTCCAGGCCTCTTTTACAGAGCTCCTAAATATCGCGGTCGATTTGTATCAAATAAACAGTTACATCTCGGTAAAGCCTATGTAGTTCAATTCGTACTCGAATGCACAGGGAAGAACAAATAATGATGCGTAATATTGACGCACCCGTCATTTAACAATAGTTCTTTTTTTATATTACTGTACGGTCTATTATTTATCATGTTTTGTTTGTTTTGCAATTAGACTAAAAGCCCACAGCATTTTTTGGGTGTGTATGATACCATCAAATATTAGGGAGATATTATTGGATTGCCCTTATGTTTGTTTATTAAAATGTGAACGTTCGAAAGCCAAAATGAGTAATACTGTCAAAAAAATAATTAGGTACATAAGTTTTTTTTTGTGAATTGTGGATAATGTGATAATGTCATACAAAGGCATAGACAGAGCAGTCTTAGACCATATTTGGTCCTTGCACGTTGCTTACAATTATTAAGTCCAAGCGCTATGACATCAGCAATCGCTTGATCCTTTAACCGGAGGTTCTGTTTTTCTAGTCGCCTCGAACATCAAGGCTGGAATCCGAAGATTCTGTTGGCTGGAGTGTTATTGTTCATTTGCTCGATGTGGTTGACCCACTGTAATATAGGTTTTTTTACTACTTCTACTATATCTACGTCTAAGTCACAGCTCATAAAGTTCGCAGTTGTACTTGCCTTTCTCACAAACAGGATCAAAAATTCAACGAAGATTTTTTTTTTTGAAAGTCTATAATATATGTTCCGCTTTCCTGCTTAGTGTACAGAACTTGGAGCCGTCCGTTAAGTAAGACTAGTAGGATAAGGGTCAGGTAGATTGATTATTTGGACTTTCGGGTTAAAAGTTTTGATTCCATTTATTTTGCTAAACCCAAATAGCATTGGTTTCCTCTGGTCAGTATTAATCGGAGTTACACTAAAGTATCATTTGTGGGGTTAATGCTGACTCCGAAGTAGATGAACCTCAAAATTGTTGCCAACAATGTTTTCATCATTCCTATCTAGTGTAAACATTTTTAAAATATGCAGACTGCCACGTCCATAAACGTTGTTTTTGATCAAATGGTAAGAAATTGGAGAAAGAAAACTTACTTTTCGCTCAAACCGTCATTTGAAAAAGTGTATGAACACGATATTTGGACAATCTCAATATCTATGTTTGATATATATACATTTTGAGTGCATTTTAGTAAAACTTAAAACTTAACTTAAAACTTAAAACTTTTTGCAAATATTAATTTAAATGATGAGATGATGCCTATAGGATTTCAGTCTTCTCAAGCCCTGAAACATTTTTGCATCGCACTTACATATAATCAATTAGGTATTATGGGGAGAGGAGAGATCCTTTGATATAATTGTTTGTATAAAAAATGTTTATTATTATTTCTACTTAGGAATGAAGATATTTTAAGTTATGCACTTGCCTTAAATTATAAAAAGAAAAAATTATTATTATATTATGTAATACAGTTGCAGGTTCGGGCTTGTTGACATCGATTAGCTGTTTAAGACTACTGGGTGCCAACTGTTTTCAAGATTACTCATTCCATATCCAATTCGACTATCTCTTGATGTGATTATTTCCGAACTTATGGGTATTGAGTTGATTGCAGTATTTCGTACCAACTGTTGGTCTTTTCCAGGCTTTTGGTGACTTTCGAAGAAATCAATTATTGGGTGGTAGTTGTAATTTATGCGTTTACCATTGCTTATATCTTTTATGGTACCTGCACTAGGACTCGTACTTATATGTGTAATCCTTGTAGTTGCTTCTATTGATGGAACTGTTTCTAAGGGTTTCTGCGGCAATCCAGAAAATAGGCGTGTACGTTTCTGAGGTACTCTAGAATTGTCAGTGATAGAATAAGTTTTGACTTCTTTATTCGTCTGTTCAGTTCCAGATATTTCCAAATCTACTCTAGATTCATTTGGAATGTAATTCTTGTAGGGCTTTCGACTTCTAGCATTATGTAATGTATTTGAATGTCTATAATAGGATGGCCTCACATTTTTCGAAATAACTTGTGAATCGTATTTATCTGACGGAGGGCTGAGATATGAACCCACTGTAGGGTTAATCCTCGGAGGACTTACTTTTGTTTTTATGTTCGTACTTCCCAATAACAATTCTGAATGTTGAAAAGTATTATGTTTTGCCTTTTGTAAGCCATTGCCATATTGGAATGCATTAGCACCATCATCATCATCTTCATCTTCATAATCGATTTCATCATTGATTGAGTAAGGGTTGTTGTTGGGCACCGGCGTATAATCTTTGAATTCATTATGTTTAGATCCGCCTAAGGGTGGAAATGTTTCTCTATAGCCGTCTACTTGACAAGAGCAGCATGTTGGAACCTTGAATATGTCGACGTGAAGTCCTCTTGTTTTGTCCCAGCTCAAGAGACGGTGATAATTGTAGACTTGGGTGCACCGTGAACGGTAGTTATGTGATAAATATGAACAACTCTCTTGGGGAGTACTGAAATTAAATAATTAACAGACATTTAGTTATTGTATACTTGTCCTGCAACATAAAATTCAATATGATAAGATCATTTCGTGTACTTGTTTACAAAAATATTGATGAAGTACATTTTTAAATCATAAAAACCGACTGGGTCGTACCAAAGAGAAATACATAGAGTGCACATCTCATACAACAAACATTTTCTATGTGGGAACTGATATTGATACCCCAGTGTTCACATTGCTGCCCCAGCATCACGATCGATGAAATTTTCCCTTCGCACTTACCGCTCTAGTCTGAAACGGCTACAACATTGTTAGCTGTGATGCCTACTCTATGTAGTTCCAAGCGAGTTGGGAGATCAAATGACAATCATAAGAGAATTTTATAATGTGCCCAAAATAAACAAAAAAATTTATTTTGATTATTAATGTTAAAAATATATAAATAATGTCGAAATGTGATTATACGAACGTTTATTTCAGAAAATGAACCGGTGTCTATGTGGAAAGTAATGATTTTCCGTTGATTTTCCGGCCAAAACTAAAAATTCCGTTAAGGGATAGTTGAGCTAAAACTAACTATGTGGAATTATAATTGTACACGGTAATAATAGTAAAATTAAATCACATTAAATCACATCACGAGAAATCGACTGACAAACGGACGGAATTCCAAAAAAAAAACACTTTTTTATTTTTATCATATAATTTTAATATCCCCAAAATGTGGGTTGTGTTTGTGTGGCTTTATTGAAAATTGAATTTTTACAAAACATTGTTCATATAGTTTATCAAATCTGTTATCTATTAATGTTCGACAAAAAAAAAACAAAGTTTTACTCCTGATTATGCTATAGGAGTAGTAAAGTATAGATGGTACGTTCATATTAACTTTGCCAATTTTTTGCATAAATCGTTTTTTAAAGTCTTTTTAAATGTTTACCAAAAACTGATTTCAATTAATACTCTATCCTATTCCACTCTTAAAATTAATATCCCCAAAATGTGGGCTTTATGGCGATGAAATATAGAAAATGACATTGCCACAACATAGCTTTCAGACAGTTTATCACAATCTTTTGTGGTTCGACGAAAAAGCAATGTTCTGTTTTTGGCTGGTTCATTATAATGTTAATCCAGCTAATTATATTACTTCGTTAAATCAAGTGTTTTAAAAGGATTTGTTACGAGGGTTATAAAGATAAAACGGGAAATATGACCCAATCAGGGGTAGGTTAAATCCTTGCTTTGTGAGGCGATCGATAAATCAATGATTCGAACAGAATGGGAAAGGTGTTATCACTGATCCTCCCTGTACTTTGATTGCGAGGAAATAATGCATCAGTGATTTCCTCGTCTAAACGTCTTCATCAAGGAGGGCCCCAGTTACAAGAGGTATGTTATTACCGGTACCTGCCATATAGAAATAATACATAACCTCAGTTTTCTCGAAAACGGCTATAACGATTTTAATTAAACTTCTTATATGCTATAAACATTCTAGTTCCAACAAAACTGCATACCCATTTTTTTCGAAAAAAAATCCATATAACGGATTTTTGCATTCCGAGCACGAGATTCTCAAAATCTAAAAAAAAGTCTGCTTGAAGAGGTGACAAGTGCGCGCACAAATTGAAATCCAAACAGAGACAATTGTCGCATCAATTGCCAAAAGCATTGCTGAATATTCGAACAGAATCGGAAAATCATTTTGGAGCATATGAAGCAAAAGAAATGCTTGAGGTAATAGTTGTCTTCGCAGTTGATAGCGAGATATGGCATTCAATTTAAAAGTCTTAACACCGACTGGAAGGATTTCTTTTATTTCCAAAGATTAGAGGCATAAAAATACAATTGGCTATAGATAAGACTGTCAAGGCGGTATAACAACCAATATATCGCATTCTATGAGCTTTGGAATTAAAGGTTGAACATAAACTCAAACAATTAGTGGAACACGAAATAAGCCTGTTTACGGTCCCAAATTTGAATCGTTCATGAATAAACTTATAGGTACTCAGATTCTGTCCCATTTTGAACTTAAAAATGCGTATTATCAATTGGAGCTAACGGAAGATAGCCGCGAAATTACGTCGTTTATTTTGCATTAAGCCTTATTTCAATATAAGAGATTGCTATTTAGAGTAAGTTCAACACCTAAAATATTTCAAAAGGCAATTGCAAATACACAAGCTTCCTGTCAGAATGATCGGAATTACCTGGACGACATTATAGTTTTTGGGATTACTGAGGCGAAACATGACAGGCAGTTAAGGTCGGTGCTGAACATTTTCATGGACATGAACTTGACCCTAAAAGAGAAGAAGTGTAGTTGGAAAGTTCGTGAACTCCAAAGGAGTTTTCTGGGGTTTGTCACATCCTTAGTAAAGTTTATTGCGGATATGACAGACACAACGGAACCACTGTGAAACCTCATAAAAATAATATTCAATTTGTATGGGGTCAAAATCAAGAAGAGGCGTTTAAGAGGTTGAAGAATTCTCTTGCGAAAATGCCGAAACAAGGTTGGCTTAACCCCAAGAATCGTGCCTGGTGTCCAGTCACCTTAGGAGCAGTCTTTCTGCAATTCCAAGAGGGAAAACTACTGAAAAAGAAATCATATCACAAAATATAATAAAAACAAATTCTTTCCATTTCTGTTAGAACTTTCCTAGCGGAGACACTGTCTCATAAGGGTATCAGAATTGCTATACCTATGGCACTGTGAAACAGAGTTTTGGACCTTGGACACGAAGGTTGTCCAGGAGAATCAGCCATGAAGCGAAGACCATGAAGCGGTAAAAGGAAAGTGTCGTGAATGTTTACTGATTTCAAGATCTACCCCACCAGTATTATTGCAGTGGCATGCATTCCCGGACGGTCGTTGGCAATGCGTCGCAATCAATTTAATTTGCCAATTTATATATATATTTATATATTTATACATAGTTTGTAACACAGAGAAATAATTTCTCCAGATATGCCTCAAAGTATTTGGATCGACTCAGAACCTTTAGCTGAGTCGATCTATCCTTATCTTTACGTCTGTATGTAACCGATTTTTGGGCCTTTAATTTCGTGTTAGAGTGATGAACTTTGTATATGGACTATATCCGACGAAGCAGAACAAGTATACAAATTTTTAAAATCCACCTACTGCCACGTCCAATTTTCAGTAAAACGTTATTCTTGGTTAAACTTGGTTAATATTAAGGTAATCTCAAAATCTATATTTCATCAACAATATAGATTTTTTGGCGATTTTTTAACGAAAGAACTATTTATAGCAATAGTTTATAAGAAATAAAAAAAAAATGTTGAGGCAAAAACTTCAGAAATTATGTAAGATGCATTTTGTCTATATATCCTTTTAAACCACTCCCACTTTTTGTAGGATTTTTTTTAAACATTTTCAGTAAAATTATAGAAAACTCAAAAAAAAATTTCGGGAATAATACAATGAATATTGTGTCCACCGACTTTTTTCAAAGTGCTTATCTAACATTTTTTGGTCATGATTCCATGCCATTTTTTTGTTTGCTCTTAGCCATGTTATTACCGGTACCTGTCATATAAAAATTATACATAACCTCAATTTGTTCGAAAACGGCTCTAGCGATTTAGATTAAACTTCATGTAATATAAGAAACTAATGAACTGAATGCCCAGTTTTTTTTCGAGAAAGTCCATAATACGGATTTTTATATACTACTATTCCTGTTTGCAACAATTGCACATAATTAGTTTTGGCCCAAATATCCCTTAACGGAATTTTCAGTTTTGGCCAATAAACGAAAATTATAGAGACCGATTCCTCTAAGTTGCGGAGTAAACGTTCGTTTAATCACATTTCGTCATTATTTATATCATTTTTAGCATCAATAATCGAAATGTCTAATACCTATTGTGTATTTTGGCCAAATTATAAATGCTGTCAAAATCTCCCATGCTTGGGATTTGACCTAACGCCCAACGCGCTGTGAAAGCGAAAGTTGCGTACGACCCGTGCACCCACCACTTGTTTTTTTAACTTTACCCATTGCTGTGTTCCTATCTTGAAGGTACATTTTAAGGTTATGATTAATATAAATGCATAAAGCTCTATTTACCTGCATTTTTCCAAACGTAGAGTTTGAGTGTGACGTCCTGTGTTGACAATATACTTCCATTCACCTGATGCTGATCGGGCTTTTTGAGGGCGTGCATATCTAACAATACTGGAACACATTCCTCCTGGAGTTATTACGTTTCCATCTTCCCGCCTGTAAATTATAAAAAATAAAATAAAAAAACTAGGTTTTTAATATTGCGAATAAATCTTCGCATATCAACCGTTTGCCATTGAATTGATATTCCTCTAACTGCTCTTGGTACTCAAGCTCTGCGGCTTTGTCATGATATTCCGCCAAGAGTGCAGACATTGCATTTTTATGCCGGCGAATACTTCCCATTATCAGATCCCTTTGAGAAAAAAATAAAACATAAACGATTTTTGAAAAAATAAATCTATGAACAGTTTTGAAATAATATATTAATGTGACAACACTTTCATTTGACAATAATAAGTCAGCACGTTACACGGGAATCAGTATTTTTAATCCTAATTATAGATATATGAGAAGCCTACAATCCGCTGTGCGAATCGTTTAATACCCTTTCTAATCCCATACTATCTAATGGTGTTGAAATATAGAAAATGGCATTGTCACAGCAGTTTCATGGTTCGACAACAACAACGATTCCCTCCTGCATATGCTGTGACATAAGATATAAAAATAATAATAATACAATAATTTACTAAAAAGTGGGCGTAACAGTGGGCCGATTATGAAAACGTTTACATTTTTTCTGTTTTGTTGGACAAAATGTCTATAAAATTTCATCACTTTAGCTGAAAATATAAGGCCCACTAATCAGTGACACACTGCCGGACGGACGGACGGAAAAACATGGCTAGGTCGCCTCAGCTAGCAATTCTGAGTAGATCCATCTAAATAAAACGAGTGGCGGGTGCACGACTGGGTCGTATGCAACTTTCTCTTTCACAGCGAGTTAATTTGACGTTTTTAACAATTTGGCCAAAATACACAAAAATATTTATTTTCATTAATTATGCTAAAAATGATATAAATAATGTCGAAATGTTATTATAAATACGAACGTTTATTCCGTCATTGAAAGTAATCGGTGTCCATGTGAATAATAATGATTTTCCGTTATTGGAAAAAAACTGAAAATTCCGTTTAAAGATAATTGGGCCAAAACCAATTACGTGTAACTCATAAAAACTGTAATTGTGGTATACAAATTAAATTTCATTCAAATTGGCCAAATAGTTTGCGAGGAATTGACAATTTTCTTTATATGGCCTATATGCAAAATTCCGTTATATGGATTTTCTAGAAAAAAAAAACTGGTAATGCAGTTTTATTGGAACTGAAATGCTCACACTATAAATGAAGTTTAATCAAAATCGTTATAGCCGTTTTCGAGAAAATTGGGGTTATGTATTGTTTTTATATGGAAGGTACCCGTAGTAACATGGCTAAAAGCAAACAAAAAAAATGTCATAGAATTATGGTCTAACACACGCTGGATACGAAGTTTGAAGAAAATCGATCAAGTCGTTTAGGCTGGTGAGGCTTGTACGGACAGACGGACCGACGGTCGGAATTCCAAAAACCACTATTTTGAGTTCCGCTATCATCGTAATGTTAGAATCAATCAAAATCTCGAGGTCGATCAATCAAATTCACGAAAACCTTATATGTACTCAAAAACATTATGACATGATTCCCATGGTCATGACGTTATGACAGATGATTTAAAAATTAAAATAAACATGTAAGAGAGCTACAGTCCATTGTGCGGAGCGTTTAATACCCTATCTCATCCCATCGGGATTATGGCGGGATTATATAGAAAATGTCGTTGTCACGACATATTGTTCAGGCTGACTGCTTATCAAAATCTTTTAATGGTTCGACAAAAAAAATATCATATTGTCATAACCGATGATTTTGCATTGAAAGATACTTCGAATATATTAAAATTAAACGGTAAAAATTTTTTTTACGGAAAACCACCAAAAAGAGGACGTGGCAAAAAACTATGTATAGACGAGATAAAGATTTTGCGATTGTCTGAATATCGTGTATATAAACATTTTCAAAGTTCCCTACCGTCTTGCCATAAAGAATGATTTTCTTAAAAAGGGACGTGGCAGTGGGCGGATTTCAAAAATTTAAATATACTAAATTTAAAAACTCTAGCTCAAAATTTAGTGCCCAAAAACCAAAAAATGCCGACAGATGCTCGCAGCCAAGAACGAGGCTTACAAGGCTAACCTGCAGACGAGAGCTGCCATTGAGCTCTATAGGCAGAGAAGAAGGGAAGAACACCGGCTTTTTAGAAAGAAGAAAAAAGAGGAAGAAAAGCGCGCGATCCAGGATACAGAGAGGTGCCACTCCAGGAAAGATTATCGCAAGTTTTACCAAAGTGTAAAACGTCAAAGCCAAGGATACAAGGCTCGAACAGAATCCTGTCGAGATAAACAAGGAAACATCGTAGTTGAGACACAGTCGATGCTGAGGATATGGAAGAACCACTTCTGCAGACTGTTAAACGGCGATGACGAACAACATTCCGCTGTCAGGCAGAACGAACCATTCAATATTGGCAACGACAGCGAAAGCTGCCAACTACCCGACCTGAGTGAAGTGAGGATAGCAATAACTAAACTGAAGCTTAATAAGGCTGCCGGAAATGACGGCCTTCCCGCCGAGCTTTATAAAGCTTGCGGAGATGACTTGGTAAGTAACATCCATCAACTCATAAGCCGAATCTGGTCGTAAGAAAGTATTCCTGAAGAATGGAACCTCAGCATCGTTTGCCAGATCCACAAAAAAGGAGACCCTCTATACTGCGCCAACTACAGAGGCATAAGTCTCCTCAACATCGCATACAAAATTCTATCTGCTGTAATATGTGAACTCCTGAAACCGTTTACCAACAACCTGATCGGCCCTTATCAGTGTGGTTTTAGGCCAGGAAAGTCCACCACCGATCAAATTTTCACACTTCGGCAGATCCTGGAAAAAACCCAAGAAGTCCAAATCGATACCCACCACCTATTCATCGATTTCAAGTCCGAATACGACAGCTTTTATGGAGACGAACTATACAGAGCAATGTTTAGTTTTGGTATGCCGCCCAAACTTGTCCGTTTGTGTAGGATGACAATGGAGAATTCTCGCTGCTCCATCAGGGTCGGAAACGACCCTGTACAACTACTAGCATATGCCGACGATATTGACATCATTACTAGGACCCAACGTGATGTCATAGCCACGTTTGCTAGCATAGAGAAGGAAGCGGGAAAAATGGGTTTAGCAGTAAACGAGGGCAAGACGATGTATATGCTTTCAACACGAAAGGACACACAATATCGACGAATTGGACAGAACGTCACCATTGACAGATATCACTTCGAGGTACTACGGGACTTTATCTATCTCGGCTCCGCTATTAACTCTGACAACAACATCTCCTCAGAAATTAAACGAAAAATTACTCTTGCCAACCGCTGTTTCATCGGGCTAAGAAGGCAATTCAGCAGTAAAGCCCTCACTCGAACTACTAAGGAGATCCTATATATGACCCTGATCATTCCAGTCCTGCTCTACGGCGCTGAAGCATGGACCGTCTCAAAAACGGATAAAGAAATCCTTGGTCGATTTGAGAGGAAAATTCTTCGAAAAATCTTCGGTCCCTTTTGCGTTGACGGGCTATGGAGACGAAGATTCAACGAAGAACTATACGAGCTGTACAGCGACATGCCCCTGGTCAAAAAATATGGCTAGGACATGTAGAACGAATGGACACCAATACTCCGGCTCGCAGAGTCCTCGATTCCCAACCAGACGACGGACGCAGTAGAGGAAGACCTCGCCTTAAGTGGCGCGCACAAGTAGAAACCGACCTCAACCGACTTGAAGTGCGCAACTGGAGGCAGTTAGCTAAGGACCGGGCTAATTGGAGAGGCATGTTGGTTGAGGCCCAGGTTTATTCCGGACTGTAGCGCCACTTAAATAAGTAGGTAAGTATATGTTACTGTTAATAATTTGTATTAGAACATATATTCTTCAAGGCAGAAGAATCCGACGGTTGCTTTGACCTGTTAGACAGCAAAATACTTTCACCCGAGAACTTCTTTTCAATATATAAAATCTGATGACTATTGTATAAGCTAATATGAATGTAAACAATAATATGAATTATAGAAAGGATTACACTTATTGTTGTCAGCAAAAGAACTATGCGGTAATTAGGAATAAGACGGATCACTTGTAGATCTTAGTTGGAACAAAAAATAAACTCCGATGCATGCCACATAAAACTAACCGAGATTATATATTTAACAGATTCGGAATCAGCTCGCAAACGTTGGGCGTAGGGCGCTATACTGTTATTACTCACGTTATGGTAGTAGTAGATAATGCGAAAAACCAAGATATCGCACCTGTAGTACAAAAGTCTCACAACTTAAAAATCTTATTTAAAATATAGTCGAAAAACCATTTTACGGGAATAAAAATAGTTAATCAATGTTCACAAAAGGGAATGCACTCCCAACCAACTATACATAAACCATTAAAATACACGCTTTTAAAGTTATGAAATTTTTCGGCATTTTTTCCAAAAAAAATGTTTTATTTTGAATACAGCCACTTTAGTCAAACTGCTATGATTATTTGTGGTGGAGTATCGGTATTCTGGTTTGATTTGATAAACATTTGATAAATGCAAGACATTAAATGGTCTTTGTTTTTGGAAATCAGTAAGATCCAAATAGCTTTTGAAGATTTTCTGTCTGTTTGTCTGACTTGTTTTAAAGCTGCAACTAAGTGAACATTTTTCTCCACATGGTGTGTCCATTTTTTTTTGCAAAAAATCATTTTTTTGTTTTAGATAACGACACTAAGTTTTTCCCAAATTTCTTCAAAAATCACTTTCAGCACTCTGTATTGGGGCAACTGTGTAATATTTATGCCCTATCCCATAGGGGTATATATGTTTTGATATTATGTTTGTAACATAGTGAAATAGTTTCGCTAGATATACCTCATTGTACATGGATCGACTTGAATCGCTAGCTGAGTCGATCTAGCCATGTCTGTCTTTCCGTCCGTCCGGCTGTGCGTCACTGATTTTTTGGGCTTACATTTTTAGCTAGAGTGTTGAAACTTGGTAAAGAGTCGGATAGCAAGTCTCTATCCGACAAAGCAGAACAATTGTAAAAAAAATTGAAATCCGCCCACTGCCACGCCCTCTTTTTAGAAAAACGTGGTTGTAGGCCAAACCATTAGATATTTTGAAAAAGTGTTTAAACACGATGTCTAGACAATCCTAATGTCTATATTTCGTCCATTCAATGTTTTTTGCCACGCCCACTTTTTGGGGGCGTTTTCAGTAAAAAAAATTCGCGGTAAAATTTAAAACATTTCGAAAAAGTATTTGATGCAAAATCATTGGATATAATACTGTAAACATTTCTTCTATATATCACTTTAACCCACACCCACTTTTTGGAGGCGTTTTCATACAAAAACCATTTCTATACACCACTTTAGAGCAAAACCAGGCGAAAATCATTGTTTTTTGTTGTGAATCATAAAAGATATGAATATGGTATGGCGTAGGTTATACAAATGGCTTTTGTAGGAAAACACCTCCTAAAAGTGGACGTGGGTTAAAATAGTATAAAGACGAAATGTTGGTATTAGTACAGATAATCGTTTTGCATCAAAAGTTTTTTTTTTCAATATTTTTAAATTTGACCGAAAACCGTTTTTTTTAAATGCCCCCAAAAGATGGGCGTGGCAAAAAACTGTCTAAATACGAAATATAGATATTAGGATTATCTAAATATCTGGCTCAAAACCTTTTTCAAAATTGCTTACCGCTTTGCCAAAAAGAACGGTTTTTCTTCAAAGTGGGCGTGGCAGTGGGCGGAATTCGAAAAATGTGCACTACGAATAGACAGGCATAGCTAGATCGACTCAGGCAGCGATTCTGAGTCTATCCATATACTTTGATGTATATCTAGGGAATTTTTGTTTCTCTATGTTACAAACTTATTGTAAAAACTAATATACCCCTATGGAATAGGGTATAAAAAGCTGTCTGAATAAAATGTTGTGACAATGACATAGGTAGGAAAGTATTTAATTTCAATTTTATTGGTTTTATGTGATGCCATTAAATAAAAAATACCGAAAAAAATCTGAAAAATTGAAAGTGCTTTTTTTGCAAAAAAAAACCCTTTAACAATGGCGAAGATGGTAAAATACATCGAAAGTCAAGATCTGTTGCTAAAAGAGTGCCAAAACGATTTCGACGAATTTAAAAAGGATATCGCAGCGCGCAAATCCAAAGGGCACGTAAAACCCCTTATAACGGAAATTGATGAGACTTTTAAACGCGCAAAAAAGGATCACGATTCAATCGTGAATAGCGCGTCTGAGAGAGTTGTTTTGAGAACGAAACATTCTCGAAAACTAAGCGTGTGTATTTCTCTTTTATGGTAATGCTAACCGATGAAATGGAAAAGTTTGCAGAGCATAGTAATGCGAACTTAGAAGTTTCTCGGTTAAATGTATCCAAATCGTCAATGTGCGACATTTGTCTCCAACCAATTCAAATAAATGGCAAGAATTATGCGTCTGCATGGGAACTTCTGGAGGAACGCTACCAAAACAAACTGAAGCTAGTTAATTGGCAACTGAGAATATTTATGGAGCAAAGAAAGCTAATCCATGAATACTCAGATTCATTAAAATCACTGCATGACACTAGCATAGAATGTGTCCGCGCTCTCTTGGGAAAAGCAGTCGATCAATGGGACGCTATTCTCATTTACGTCGTGTACCACAAACTTCAGCCTCAAACTCAAAGGGATTGGGAAGACAAAGTGGGTACATCAAAAACTCTTCCTGATTGGATCATCGAAGGCCGATTAGTTCATTAGAGAACATAACGGAGTCTAATGGTGGGCTAAGGCACCAAGTGACACATAATTTTAGAAAAGCCGCACCCACGGCTTTGCATGTGAATTCTTCACCCAAAGCAAGAAATTTTCTCTGTCGCCTCTGCAAGTTCTCACATGGCGTTCGACAGTGCAAACACTTTCTAAGTTAAGGCTCGAGTCGAAGTCGTCAAAAGCAATTCTGTGCTCTCTAACTGTCTCAGGTACGATCACCATGCATCAGTTTGCAACAGTACCAATAGATGCCAAAAATGCAACCAAAAGCATCACACCCTACTACACATTGACACACAGAACGGTCGAAACAACGGTCATCAACATGGCCAAAATCAAGGTACCTCCAAGGCACACTTTATTCAAATACCAATCAAGTAATCCCACTCAATCAGTGCAATTGTGAGCAGTATGGTGCATCGACGTCACCAAGAAATATCAATTCACACCTCAACCTAACGCACTCCGAGGTGTTGTAAGCAACGGCCTTAGTAAAGGTGTTTTCGGAGAATGCCATGTCCTGAGAGCGTTTATCGACTCAGGATCAGAAGCAACGTTCATAACGGAAAACATTGTACATCTACTCAACTTTAAAAAGCAATTAACGGTTGCAAAGGTGACTGGGCTAGGAGAGACATCAACGGGCACGTCCACCTATAAGGTTAAATTCGCTATATGTTCTTTCACTAATCCCTTGTTTAGTTTGAATGTCGGAGCGTTTGTGATGCCGTTGCATCAGACGTCGTACAAGTTGTTGCCAACACGAGAGCTGCACGCATCAAATTGGCAGCACTTAGACAAACTTCCGCTGGCAGATAAATCTTATAATTACCCCGGGAAGATTGATCTTGTTATAGGTGCCGAAGTGTATGCGTCAATTATTCTTGAAGGGCTTGTTAAGAGCGTAAATGGTTCCCCAGTGGCACAACACACTGAACTGGGATGGATCCTGACAGGAGCTACTAATAGCCATCAACGGTCGTGTTCCAACGCAGTAATGGTCCAAACACATCATGCTACATTCGATGCACAACTAAGGAGATTTTGGGAAATAGAAGAGGACATGGAAAGGCGCAAACTCACACAAGAAGAAGAAAAGTGTCAACTGCACTTTGAAAACACGGTACGAAGAAGGCAAGACGGAAGATACGAGGTTCGGCTTCCGATTAAGCACAATGTTCGACCAAATCTTGGCAACTCCAAGAGGTCAGCACTAGCAAGGTTCTTTCAATAGAAAAACGACTCATGTCAAACAAATCTCTCAAAGATGCATACACGGCTTGCATAAACGAATATGCGAAAATGGAATACATGAGAAAAATAAAGGGTGACGACGACCGCGAATTGAAGAGTAAGGAACACTGCTTTCTCCCGCATCATGCAGTGTTCAAGGAGTCAAGCACTACGACTACCTGATGGTATGCCCACGGCTGCAAAAGGACATTATTGACCGTATTGCCCAGTGCAGAAAGTTCAAGGTAACGTTCGCAGCTGACATTAGTATGATGTATCGACAGATTTGGGTGGCACCAGAAGATACATCATACCAAAAAATCCTGCGGAGACAAAACAACAAGGAGAAAATAAAAACATTTGCACTCAACACCGTCACATTTGGAACGGCATCAGCGCCATATTTAGCTGTGACAACATTGCAGCAGGTGGCATCAGATTGAGAAGAGACGCATCCAGAAGTCTCTAAGGCACTCAAGGAAGGGTTCTATGTGGACGACTTCTTATATGGAGCCGATAACGAAAAAGATGCCATCATATTACAAAGAGATGTTCTAGCAACAATATACACTGCTGGATTTCCTCTTCGTAAATGGGCAAGCAATTCAGCGACAATTTTGGTAAAGATACCTAAAATGAAAGGGAAGCTAGTCTGCCACTAAATTTTGATTCCACAGATGCCATTAAGATGTTGGGGGATGCAATGGCATCCTGCAAGGGACATATTCCCGTTCAAGATTAACATACCCAAGGTGGATAAACACACCAAACGATCGGTGCTGGCTGACATTGCTAGACTGTTCGATCCCCTCGGATGGATATCGCCGTGCATCGTCAAGGCAAAACTGATTTTGCAACGGCTGTGAAAAAACGGGGTATCCTGGGATTCCGGGATAACACTAGAGATGGAAAAACAGTGGTCCGAACTACGAAACAAGTTTATGAAACTGGAGGACATCGAAATTTCACGTTGGCTTGGTTACGAAGGTTCAGTGCAGGTTCAAATGCATGGGTTCAGCGACGCATCTGAAAGGGCATGCAGCGGTCATATATGCACGGGTTGTGATGAACGGAGAGGAACGGGTCCTTACTGGCATCCAAAACCAGAGTTGCACCGGTCAAGTGCATATCACTGCCACAATTGGAACTCTGTGGAGCGCTTCTACTTGCAAAATTGTTGCATAGGTTGTCAACGGCTATGCAATTCTAACAGCTGAAGGTTTTCGCTTGGTCTGATTCAGTGATCACGTTAGCATGGATCAAAGGAAGGCCAGACATACGCACTATATTCGTTGCGAACAGGATTACAGAAATCTAAGCTCTGACAGCTGACGTCACATGGCTGCATGTAGGTAGCAAGGATAATCCCAGGCCACCATGCCTCAAAAATGTTGTGTCGGAAAGGGTCCAAACAGCTGTTATAAACATTGTCACTGAATCACTGTCGAGAATGAATTTATCTACCAATTTTCTACACTGGAACATCTTGTAAGCATCATGGCAATATGGCGACAATACTTTGCAAACCTGAAAAATGTGAAAACCCGTTTGCCATTGGACAGTCCCACTCACCGCTAATGATCTGACGTCAGCACAATTTCAACTCATCAAGATAGTTCAAAGGTAGCTATGTTCTGATGAAATGCAGGCGCTAAGTAAAAAAGAACAAGTTGCAAAGACCAGTTTAATTCGCAACTTAAATCCCTTTACGGATAAAGATGACCTTCAATTCACCACTACTCTTCCACCAGCGACATCCCTTAATCCTTAGGGAAACACACCATGTTGCAAAACTGCTGGTAAGCGACGTGCACCAACGTACGTTGCACGGAGGACAGCAGAAAATGATGGCAGATATCAGAAGCGTTTATTGGATAACGAATCTTAGGAGATTAGAGAAGACAATCATCCAAAAATGTGTTCGATGCCATCGGTACAACGGAAAGATGCAGGAACAGATAATGGCAAATCTTCCATCAGAACGCATTTGTATTTCAAGACCCTTTACGAACACTGGAGTTGATTATGCTGGACAGCTGGAAATAAAATTTTGGAAGGGAAGATGCAACAAGACAAGCAAAGGGAGGCGGGTGTCAAATCAATAAAGCACAACCTCAAGAGAACTGTTGGCATATCCAAACACACATTCGAAATATGCTACGCTATTGACCAGATTGGAGCTTGTCTAAATTCAAGGCCACTGTGTCCCATGACCTCGGATGCAGACGATCTGATGGTACTCACACAAGGGCACTTTCTAATTGGGGCACCACTAACAATGCGCCCCGAGAGAAACCTCAAGGACAAGAACATTAATAGTCTGGCGAATGGAGACACATCGAACGACTCACTCAGGAGTTTTGGAAACACTGGAGTATAACCTATCTGCATCAACTCCAATAGAGGCCAAAATGGTTGCAACAACAACCGAATGTCAACGTAGGTGATATCGTTCTAGTCAAGGAAGATAATCTTCCACCGTCGGTATGGGTTCTCGCGCGAGTTATCGAGTTACACCCTTGGTCGGATGGTCTAACGTGCGTGGTAACCATAAAGACACAAAATTCAACACCAAAACGGCCAATCGTAAAAATATCGCGCTTGCTAATGTCGAGTTCACCAAACAATATATAAACAAAAAAGTTATATAACCCTTTAAAAAAAACACATGTGAACTTTATTAAAATAAACAATCACAGACTGCACAAAACATAAAACCACAAATGAAGTTGTATTTAGCATCAAACAATCACTAATTCATTTTTTTTTCTTTTGGCAAGACATAACCTCAAACTTGGGACCGAACCAACCACGAACCAAGATTCTGACTATAATGGCACACTAAAAAACAACACTACACCACACTAACGTCCTGTCCCAGGGCGGGGGAGCATGTTGGTTCCCAACAAAGCAAAAAACGAATGTAAAAGCCGCGATACATTTGACAGACAAGGAGGTGGGTGTTTGTCCATTGGGCTGGTTGCCGGTATACACATAAATCAAAGCCCTAAAATTGAGGATCTGTGTTCCCGGTAGCTAGCGGCAAAGCACACAACAAAAACTGTGAAAACAACACTTTCAAAATAATAATAAGAGGATAATTAATCCTGCAATGTTGCGCGTACCAGCCACCGACGGCAAAATTATTCGACAACTGTCAAATGTGTTAACGCTTAACTGCAATCAAATGTAGTCGCTCTCCTCTCACGTGCAGCGGCCATATTAAGAAATTTAATGATGGGCGAATACAATGGAGTCTCACTCTAACTAAGGCCCACAAAGGGAGCAAGTTATATTAATTTAAATTGACTGTTTAAAAAGGACTGACTTTATTTTTCGATATATTCTTAAAGCTACACCCAAGCTGAGAACAATCACATCATGGGTGGTCAGATATTAATGATGAATAATACGAATTCATTGTAGATATGTTGTACTTTAGTGAGCATATTCAATACAATGTTGCAAAACATAATATATATTGTCTTTATTTATTTTATCATCCGTATGGACAGATGTATTTATGTTGTACTTTAGTGAGCAGATTCAATATCGTTATCCGTTTCGGCGGATGTAGATATTGAATAATTTAATGAGCAAATTCAATTTCTTCTATGTCTTTATCTTCTTTATTTAATTTGCTTTCATTTTCTTTATTGAATATGACTCTCCCCCCCTTAGGAATCGAGCATCTTTGATTCTTAATAAACAATCGCAATTCATTAACAAATATGTATATAATAAACATAGTAAGAATAAAAATAAAAAGTATAAATTGATAGTTTGATTTTTCCTTGGTTATTTGTTCTTTAATTTTTTCAAGGTTACTAAAATTAAATGTTGGTAAAGTTTCCGACAAACTATTTGGAATTTTTATATTTGTTTCGCTTTTAAATCCTATCCTATCCTATCCTATAGTTGTCTATAAAAATTTCACATTTTTCAAATTTTATTATATAATTTACTTTAAGTGGATATGAATAGTTATTACATTTATTAATTAAAACTGTATTAATATTAAATAACAATAAATTATCCAATATCAGTTTCTTGTATTAGCTTTTCTTTAAAAGTTTCCTTGAGAAATATTACATTTCAAATATTTTTATTTTGTTCTATCGATATTATAAAAATCAATATCTTCGTTTGTGAGAAAAAATCTATTCATAATACCATGTTTAGACATTATGATATTATCCTGTAACAATAGAAAATTGTTGTATTTAGTTATTTTTAAATTTTGTTCAATGGTGTCTTTTTCAGTGTTATTAAACCATTCTTGGTGAGATTGAATGAACAATTTTATATTCAAAAAATATTTATTATTCCTTTTTGATTAATATTTAATGTTTTTAAATGTTTTTCTATAAATTCTGTATCTTCATCATCCATGTTACCAAATATCCAGTTAATTAGTCGCCCTCCTACGTAAACTAATCCCCTTTTCTGTCTTGTATGAATTGTAATGGCAGATAAGGCATGTTCTAGTTCATTTACCTTGTCATTAAGATTGAAAATTAACCAACCACTTTTTTGTTCAAAACTATGAGAAATACTAATTTTTATTTTCTGAATTGTATCTTTTATTTCATTTAAATCAACTATATGTATCAACTTTGAATAATTTTGGAAAAGATCTATTTGTTTCGTTTCTAAATTTGTATATCCGGCTTGTGTTTCCAACCTATTTATTTCTACAAAACATTTAGTTGTTGGCATCAATGTTGCGATAAGAATTATTAATGCTACTGTTGAGACCTGTAAAAGGTTTTAATGGTCTTTTAATTTGTATAATATCTATTTTATTTTCATTATTCGGATTATATTTTAAATATATTTTAGCTTTTATCTTTTTTGTCTAATTGCTTTGGTATTCTTTATATAAAAATTCTTCAGATTATTATAGTTCGGTACAGCATCACGTTTTGAATTAATCCTATTATGTTTTATATCTTGCATATTATCTTTTATTTTTCCGAAATCTAAATCAAGTCGATTAATAAAATCCATTGGTTTAGTTTTCGTCGTTGAATGGATGGTATTGTTGTAGAATCCTACAGCTCTAATTACAATTTCCTCTATATCCATGTCATTATTCTGACTTTTTAGTATTCTTATATGTTCTAAGAGTGAAAGATGAAATCTTTCAATGTCTGAATTATCGGTGTGGGAATTCGGTGTGGTGAAGTGAACTTCTATATTTCTTTCACGACAAAATAATTTTATTAAATGGTTATTAAATTCATTATCCACTACTATCATATCTGGCTTACCTAGTAATGAAATTCTTTCTTCTTATTTAACTTTTATGGTGCACATATTTTAATCGTCTACCTTATGAACACTTCCTAATTTAGTGAATTTGTCAATAGTCGTTAGAAAGTATGTTTTATGTACCTGAAAAATATCCAAACGAACAATCATATGGTTTTCTGTCATACTTATATTCACAACAAATTTGACAACAGTTAATATATTTATTTACGTATTTTATCAGATTTGGATAGAAATATTTTTCTTTTAATTCTTCAAAATTGTATAATACCCCTCTATGGATAGTTTCATTACGAATTCATGAACGAATTCTATTACTTCATAAATTTGTTCTTCGTTTTTTAAGTCATCTGCTAGTTTGGAGCATTTAACAAACTTTAAATTATGTTTATTACTAAACAACTGAATGAGCTTTTGCTGAAGTATATTATATATGTTATCATTAAGTTCGGAACAAATTCCAACAGCTCCTTTATCTTACGATCTTCTAAATACATCATTTAAATAGTGGTTATCTGTTAAATCTTTTTCTGCAATATAAATATTCTTGTATTTCTTAAATAGAATTTCTTGTTCTTTAACTTTATTGAAAACTAATCTTATTTGTTTTCTATATTTATTAACAATGCCATCACTTATATAAATATGGTCATTTAATTGCTCTTTTTCAGTATGAACAGTCTCCATGTTCTCATCTCCTATTTCAAATAAATTTTTCAAGTCTGAGTTTTCTTTTTTACTACATTTGCTTATTTCTTGATTTACAGTATTTTTAATCCGACTTAAAAAATCTGCTATTTTATTGTCCTTTTTTTTAGGTACTCGACATCGAATTCAAATTCGCCTAACATTATTTTCCAGCGAATTATTCTTGAATTTGGCTCCTTAAGTGAATAAAGCCACTTAAGAGGTTGATGATCAGTCTGTACCAGAAATTTTCTGCCATATAAATATGGTCTTAAATATCTAATGGCCCATACAATGGCCAATAACTCTTTTTCTAACGTATGGTAATTTTGTTCATGATTATTCAATGTACGACTAGCGTAACAGACAGGCTTTCCATCCTGACTCAAAACTGCTCCTAATGCAACATTACTTGCATCAAGTTTTCTTTGAAAATCCGGACATGACAAAATCGGATATCTTGTAAATATTTTTTTCAATTTATTAAACGTATTTATATAGTTTTCGTCCTTGAGATTTATTTTAAATACTACCTTTCTTGCAATTAGGGAATAGTTTTTTATAAATTTCCTATAAAATCCCGTTGTTCAGAGGAAAGACTTAATTTCTTTCACGGTTGAATGCAACTTAACATTATTTATTGCTCTGATTCTTTCAGGATTCGGCGAAATGCCGTCGGTCGAAACTATATGACCTAAAAATTCGGTTTGTTTAGCTAGATATCTATAGGTACACTTGTCTAATTGTATTTGCAAATTGTATTCGTCTAGTTTGCGGAATATCTTGTGTAAACTTTCGAAATGTTCTTATAGAGATGTGGAAAAGACTAAAACATCATCCATATATATAACGCATACTTTATTGACTAAATCACCTAAAACATGATTCATCATCCGCTGAAAAGTAGCGGGAGCGTTTTTTAATCCAAAGGGCATTCTAGTATATTCGAAATGACCCATTGGCGTTGAGAAGGCGAGTCATAAGGCGATTTAATCTGTCTTATAATACCTTGGAGTAGCATATACTTAATTTGATTTTGTATTTCTCTTTCGTGTATCTGTGGATACCGATCCATTTTAAAAATATGGGTTTAGAAGAAGTAGTAATGATTTTATGTCTAACACTAGTAGTAGTCTTTATAAAAGATCCTATTATTTCTTTTAAGAAAATTTTCAATTATTTAATTCTTCCCTATTCAAATCTTTAGAGATTAATTCATGAATGTTTTGTTCACAGTTTTCCAAACGAATCGTTTATTTCAAAAACAACATAAGTCAATGAGCATCAACTTTTCAGGAGCAACAAAAAACTGTTTTATATGAAAAAATTCCACACACTACAAATTTTGAGTATGCCAAGCTATAATTTAACTATTTATTTATTATAAGCTTTAAACAGCAAAAAATGTTTACAAAAATATAAAGAAAATATCTACTATTGATCTGTATTGATTGAATTGTAATCATTTTCACAAGTTGGCCAAGCAAAAATGTCGTCATAGTACTCTTTAATGTTATGGTCACCTGGTAGATACGATTTCAGTGTTTTTTATATCATTCATCTTCTTTATGTTGATTGGCACCATTCCAGATGGATAACCAAGGGTTTGTGGCAGAGCTACCAGTTCAACTCTTTCAAGGTTTCCCAGGTTAAATGTTTGACTTGTAAAACCATTAACAAAGTCTCTTGCAACAACAGTTTTATCAGAAAAATCCGAGTGGGAAAAATGAGAAAATTTACTTATAGTAAACGTACACTTATTTTCTCTAGCCACATGTCTTCCAATCGACTCCATTGAAAGCATGTTTCTTTTATAAAAGCGTTGCCACCAGCTTTTAAAGTCGATAATGTCTGTCTTTTTTGGTAAAATTACTGTGAATTTGTTTGATACTGAAGAAAATAGTATCAAATCGGCATATTCTTGAACAGTGTAAATTTTTTTAATTTTACGTTTTAAGACTGCGAAGTCTCTATCACATGGTAAAAATGAATGTCCTCGTAAAGGAAAATACTGTTCGATATTCTTAAACTTTTTTAAAGATACTAATGATGACAAAAACCTTATCATCGTGTGATTTTTATTTTGACCACCACAACCATCTGAAAAAATATGCAACTCCTGGATGTCCTTCATGTTACTTTCAAACAATTGATTTAAAAAAGAGCACACTTCATTTGGACAATTTCCAGCGATCCCTTCATGGTAAACAAAAAAAAGTTGCGGTGTTGTCCCGAAGATCATGTATACAAAATACGCTAACAGTAAGTTGCCTTAAGAAGAACGTTTCCTGTACAGGTATACATGGGATTTGAAGATTTTGCATGTAGTCAATACATATCCCGCCAATAGTTTTTGATTCATCCAACTGTAATTTTTCCTGAATTAACTTGATGGTCGAATAGAACTTATTAGCCCGTTTTAGATGTATTTTTTTTTCAGCAACTGCCGTCCTCTTTGCCACATCGTTCAAAAAAGTGCATTTTATCTTTACTTCTAGCTCCTCACACGTGCAACATGTGTCCACCTGAGGACGTCCAAAGGAGAGCGAGAACTGTTCTTTAAATATCTTGTAATAAAAGTTGTACTTAACATTTGGAAACTTTGGACATATTTGTTGGAACATTGTAAACATTATCTTGATGTTTAATTTTTCACTCAAATAATGGCGTTCATCAGATGTATAATGCCCCATTTTTTTTGGAAAAGATTCAATATGATTCTTTATTGCATTAATGACAAGACCTGGAGTTGCGTTTCCAGAAACATTTTTTCCACGTTGGTCGCTAGGATGCTTACAATGTGCAAGAAGAGAACAAAGTCTTCTGACGCGTCCAGCGGTTATTCCATGAGCTTTAATAAACCCAGATTTGCAAACTTCCCTACAGAAGTTGTCAAGTAGATCCTCTTGATGGCCTAGGTGACTGATCTTCAGGCTTTCGACGCCTCCTTTGAGTAACAGGTTGAACAGAGATGAGACTCTGCAAATAACTGTCTTGTTCATTCTTTGAATTGAAGCTTATAAACTTGGTGAAAACTTCTAATTTTAAAGAATCATTCAATTTGTTAAGGCATTTGTTGTTACATCTATATAAAGGATACAGGATTAAGATTATCCAAGCTTATAAAGCTTCAAATTTTAAACTTACATGCATTCTACTGCGGGTGTCACAGCATCTACCACCTTTCCCTTCCAGTTTGTGAACTGAGTTCCGGTTACTCTAGATCGTTTTATTATTTCGTCCTTGTATAGTTTAAGATTTTTAACGCCCCTCTTTCTCTTGGGGTTTCTTGTGCATATTTCTGAACATTCTTCCATATTTTTCACTTAACACGAAACTAAAATTACTTTAATAAATTGCAACGACGGATGTCTTTTTAATATACAAATCTATTGTCAGAAAAATAACGGACCGCTATGTGTACAAAGTAAACCAGTTTTGTGGAGAAACAGCATAAGTCAATCACTTATGTCGTTTCTCTTCAAAACACTGAAATATTACTCTCGAATTTCGTACTTTGAGGGGTCTGACATGTGTAGTTTCTCTTGAAAAGATGATAACTATATAAAAATGAGAAATTTGCAAAAAAAAAAAATTGGGAAAAAGCTGACCTATGTTGTTTCTGAAATAAACAATTCATAACAGTGTATATCCGCATATTTGTACGGAGCATTTCTTTCCTTATCCATAATTATTTTTGTTTCATTTATTTCAAGTATATTATGTAAAAAATCTATTTTAGCAGGTAAAATAGATAATAGATAATAAAGGTATTAAAACATTACTGCCTATTATGCAGTCAAATGGTTTATTTTCAAAATTTATGAATTTAATAGACAAAGTTTTACCAAAACACTTGAATTCTGCAGGTTAATTAACAGTAACATCTTCTTTAATAATAGTTGTACCTGTTAAAGTTCTTAATGTAATAGGTTAATCTAAGTTTGCACGGCTTTTTAAACTACCAATAACTCTGTAATCTCCTAATGTAACAACTGCTCCGGTATCAATTAAACATTTGATGGGAGTTTCGTTAAAAGTTAGAGCTATTATGGGTAATCGGCCACCCGATGCCGTTGTTAAAAATGTTTCAACTTCTACAGTGTCAACTTCCATGGGGACATGTTGATCCCTATTCAAATTATTATTTTGTTTATTTTGAATATTATTTCCTTGATTATTATACCTATTAAATCTATAATTCCCTGAATTATAATTATTGTTGTTTGGATTATTATTTCTGTAAACCCTGTAATTCCCTGAATTATAACTATTATTTTTATTTTGATTAGTATTTCTTTTATTTGTATTATCGAAATTATTTATAAGACATATATCTTTCATCAAATTGTTTTCAATATAATAATTTTTTGCACTCGATATGCTTTCGATGTCATTTTGTAATATCAAAGTTTTAATATGTATTGGTAAATAATTTGTATATATATTAAAAATTAATTTAGAATTCTTTGTGGTGTAAAGTTTTCGTCTTTTACCACCTCAATGCTGTATTTTGAATTCATCAAACTTAATATTTTATCTATTTTGTAGTGGAGTTCTTCAATTGTACATACTTTCATTTTCATAGTATCTTCCCTCAGGTTAAAAAACGATCTTCTTTCTACGAATTCTTCGCGCAGTTTTTGCAGAATATTATCCCATGATGGATCCGCGAGGCTTTCTACCGCTCTCAGGGCTTTTTCTTGTAGTTTGTTAGCTAATATTCTTTGAAATATTCCTCTATTATTTTCATCACATAGTGACAACACTGATTCGACGTCCCGTAAATAATGCGATAACGAGTAACTGCTTTCGCCATCAAACTCTCTCAAAACGTCCGAGAATGTTAGAGCCATTGTTTATAATAATGTGATTATTTTATGTTATTACTAAAACAATCTACACTTGTACTAAACGATGTGTATATTTCAACAATCCACACTTTATGCACTATACGATGTGTATGTTTCAACAATCCACACTTTATGCACTATACGATTCTATACTTTATACTATTACAATAAGATATGCTGTTTTTCACTCAGCATCCCATCCTCGTCGCCAGTTATATTAATTTAAATGAATGCACTCTTTGACTGTTTAAAAAGGACTGACTTTATTTTTCGATATATTCTTAAAGCTACACCCAAGCTGAGAACAATCTGGTCAGATATTAATGATGAATAATACGAATTCATTGCATTTGCAACATTTGCAATGTTGCAATAGATAATATGTATTGTGATTATTTATTTTATCACCCGTATGGATGGATGTTGCAAAAGATAATATATATTGTCTTTATTTATTTTATCATCCGTATGGACAGATGTAGATATGTTGTACTTTAGTGAGCAGATTCAATATCGTTATCCGTTTCGGGGGATGTAGATATTGAATACTCTAATGAGCAAATTCAATATCTACTATGTCTTTATCTTCTTTATTTAATTTACTTTCATTTTCTTTATTGAACATGACTAGCATTGCTATTGTTAAGTAGATAATGATATGTTACAAAAAAAAACAAGTTTGATATTTATTTGTTGGGTGAAATTTGTATGTACGCACACACATATTAAATTTAATACAAATTTATAAGGTCAATGGTCAAAGACAACAATCAGCTGTTAATTATGAACATTGTTATCGAAATTAAGAAACAACGGCAATCAGCTGTGTTCGGTGCAACTGTGAGTGAAACGAGATTTCGTGGAACGCTAAGTCACAAGTTGCAAACACCTTTGTATCATCTTTCCAAGAGTTAACATCATAAAATAATAAATTTATAACGTGCTCTAATTCGGCATTTTCATTTCTTGTAGATTTCTTGTAAAACCAGAGTGTCAGTACGCCTAACTGAAGTTATCACCAACTTAAAACAATTATTTTATACTCGCCAAGTATAAACAATGATGTTAAAGATGTGAACCGCGGAATAAATGTTTCGATTTTTTTTAAATTAAAAATTAAAAATATTACTAACATGTCTTTTAATCAGTGAAGAGTATACTTACAGTGGATAGTCATCGGCCTTTATGCACATCGATGCCGTGAAACGCTCACATTTCTTTTGAAGTATTGGAATTTGATGTGACCAGACAGGTAATCTTTTTCGTTTAGATTCTCCTTTGACAAAATTAACACGATGTTTGTTAGAAATCCTGTAACGAGGGACAGAAACTAGCTCCTCTGGATTAGGCAATTCCTCTTCACTGGTATAGTTTCCATGCAACTCTATTTCGGTTCCGTTCAAATCCGCGAGTGCGAGGTCTTCTATTTGCTCATATGTTAGAGTCATGTTATCCAAATCATCAGATTCTGAGTCTGTATCGTAATAAGGGCTTTCGAAACTACTTGTATTTAATTTGATCTCGAATGGTACGTTTTCGTTTGGAGTTGGTTCCTCAGTAATGTTGGGAGGCGGTATTCGGATGAGTTTGTGAATAAGTTTAGCAGCTGACCGTTTATACCGCATTATTTTGGTGTTTTTTTTAGGCACCAATGATCCCATCTTTTTCGGGTCTATGATTTGTTGGTCAACACCGATGTTTTCGTTTTCCATTGGGAAATCGTTTGATGTTAGTTCTGCTGATTGTCGTGATATATTAATTTGTGCCTTATGGCTCTCTATGCTGAAGATATTATCCTCTGACTGATTGTGTTCTTGTTCGGACTTAGGAACGGTATTAGATATGTCATATGCCAAAGAAGAAATTAAAAAAATGTCTTTATCGAAATTATGCCGTAACTGCAAAAAAGTTATTAAAAGGATTACTATTTAAAAAAATTATCATTATACGAACCTTTCGAAAGATTGACTTAGGATCTGATTTGGAATTTACTTGATGCAAAAGCGTAGATAGTGGCAATATTTGCTCATGGTTTAGGTTTCTCATAAGAGGTTTCGATTTTAACATTCTTCGGCGCAAGTTCTTGTATGTTTTTGGTATAATCGATTTTGCAAACTTCTCTTTAACAGTACGCTGTCGATTATTATGCTTGTATTCATCCGTTGTACCCCAACCATATTTAAAGGCTGGATCAATGTTATTTCCAATTGAGTTTTTTAATGCAGATATATCAGAATCTGGTAAACGTTTACTGGTTGCAGATGAGTGGTCTATAAAATACAAGACTGCATAAACTGCGCATAGAATAAATTTATCGGCTTTCATATTTTGCTGTGGAATACAACAAAAAATAAAAAATATTGAATGTCAGAATTTGTCTTTTAAATATTGGCTCACAATAATTAGGATTAAAATATGATAGACACAAGGATTTAAGAATTTTCGAGGATTTCTCAAGTTGAACGAAAACAACGACTTGAAATATAAATATCCAGTTATACATAAGGATGAAGTCACGCAATCAGCAATGGATTTTCACCTGACGGGCAGGTCTGACAACACTTAATTAATTTTTACTGCCCTTCCTCTCATGATGATCTGACAAATCATCCGAGTAGTATCAATTGTCAAGAAGAGCTTATCTCAAATTCGACCTTCGAAATCGGTATAATGTTTGTGAGAAAGCTCGGCCTTGAGAACTAACGAGCCTGTTGCGCCAAAAATGTGTATTTGAATAATTTTACCTGTTGGACATTTTTTAATCGTAAAATTTTACTATTACCAAAAGGAAGTCAGAAAACAAAGGGTAAATAAGAAGCAACGGTTGGAATTTCCGAATATCAAACAATGAACTACTTGAAAAGCGTATGAAAAGATATCGTCACTAGGATGATGAATTGCGAATAATGATGAAACTCAGTACACTTGCCATTTGTTGTTCCAAGCAGAAAATGTGTAACTATTTTTTAAATTTTTTAAAAATATAAAAAATAAATATCTTACATCATGTATTAAATTATCTGCATATCTCTATTTCCTTCATACATATTTTTTTGCCACGGCTACTTCTTGGTAGCTTTTTTTTTGTAAAAAGCGGTATTTGTCCAAATTTTAAATGAAATTTGAAAATGGCAATATTAACTTTTCGAACATAATTCATTGTTACCCACGCCCATTTTTTGGGGAGTTTTCCTACAAAAACAAAAAATATTTGTATACGCACCCCAAGGCATTTGCAAAAGAATAAATTGTTTTTTGTCAAAACACAAAAGATTTTAAAAACCTGTACAAACAAAATGTTGTTAAAATGTCATTTATATTTGATGTGATGATATAGGGTATTCAAAGGTAGCGGATTGTAGCCTCATATGCTTATACCCTATCCCATAGGGGTATATTAGTTCTGACGTTAAGTTTGCAACATAGACAAATAATTTCGCTAGTTATACCTCAAAGTATATGGATCGACTCAGAATCGCTAGCTGAGTCGATTTAGCCATGTCTGTCTGTCCGTTATTCAGTCCGTCCTTCAGTCCTTCCCAGTCCTTTCGGTCAAACGGTTAGAAATTTAAAAAACTTCCTGAACAAGATATTTAAATAACTAAATATCTATATCTTCGCTATATAAAGATTTTTGCCACGCCCACTTTTTGGTGACGTTTCTAGTAAGAAAACAGTTTTTTGTCAAAATTTTAAGGAAATTCAAACAATTTAAAATGGAAATAATAACATTTTGTACATTGGTCACAGACGAAGCAATAAATTTGTTTCGACAAAAATTTGGAGCAACTTTGTGTTAAGGTATCCCAATAAACGTTTTTTTATATATCCGTGCAAAATTATTTTGCATTCCATCTTTAACCTTGGGAATACCAAGATCTCTGCGTTGATTTTCATTCGATATACATCTACTGCGGTGCATTCACGAATAGTCATAACATTTTGTTTTCAAAGGTTGGTAGAATGTACAACCCCATCGTTGTATACCATATGTAAAACCGGCTTTTCCACTTGCTAGGACATTAGCAACTTGTTATCAAGGTTAGGCGTAGAATATTTTTCAGAGTAACCAGTATGTACAGTTCTCTGTATTATTTTTTTTCTTTTTTACATGCGCCTTCCATTTTATTTTGCAACGAGTGTAATTCCAAGATATTTTGCTACATTTAGAAATAAAGGCAAATTGTTTGTCCGTTTATACGAAAAATCAGCATGAATCGATTCGCTCTCGTTAAGTGCAATCGGCCAATATTTTGTCAATACATAAACCTCGTTTTAAGAGCGTTTTCTAATTTCATATTTGTTCTTCTATTGGTGTACCAACTGCTAGTATAGCTGTATCGTCAGCGAAAGTGGCAACTATTGTATCGTTTGTTTGTGCAATATCACGTGTAAATAAAAGGTACAAAAGTAGTCCAAGGACGATCGTTGTTGTACTCTTGCCAATATTTCTTTGAACACTGAATATTCGTTTCCAATAGTCTATGCTCAAGGTACGAAACAAGGAGACATACAAATTATACATAACCTCAATTTTCTCGAAAAAGACATTAACGATTTTGATTAAACTTTATATATATTATATAATCATATTAGTTCCAACAAACTGCATACCCATTTTTTTAGATAGAATCCATATAACGGACTTTTGCGTTTGGGCCATATAAAGAAAATTGTCAATTACTCGCAAACTGTTTGGACAAATTGAATGAAATTTAATTTTTATACTACTATTACTGTTTTCATGAATTCCACATAATTTGTTTTGGCCCCATTATACCTAAACAAAATTGGCCAATAACGGAAAATCATTATTATTCACATGGACATCGATTCCTTTCAGTTACGTAATAAAAGTTCGTACAATCACATTTCGACATTATTTACATCATTTCATCATAATTCATCAAAATAAATATTATTTTGTATTTCGGCCAAATTATTAAAAACGTCAAATTAAATTGCTGTGAAAGAGAAAGTTGCGTAATACCCAGTCGTGCACCCACCACTCGTTCTTTGTTGTCTCACCAAATCTTTTATTTAGCGTGAGTACTTGATATCACGATAGCCCACTATTTTACGTTGTTGGTGTGTATTATTCTATGCTGCTTTTTGAACGGCATCGACTCCTTTCAACCGAGACTTCGAGTTCTAATGCGGATCTAAGCAATACACCCAGTCGAATATTATTTTCAATATCGTTCTTGAAGCCTTCCCAGTAGGTTTTCGCGTTTGTTAGTCCGGGTGGGTTTTCAATTCTAATGAGTGACGAGCTCGTTGTTAGAAAATATTAAAGCATCTTCAACTTTGATCCGATTAGACAGCAGACCTTTTACAAGGAAAGTAACATCAAATTTTAGTAACATCAATAGGCCAGTAGGTGAGTTGGTTTTCCCGTAGATTAAAATTGGTATTGTACTTTCTACCAACATCATAAAGTATCCTACCTTTCTCTGATATGCATCTAGATCCCCAGAATGTATGTTTTGCATTAAAGTCCCCTCCTATGACAAAACGCTATCCAAGGGAATTTAGCAAGTTTTTAAAGTCAGTTTTCTCAACCTTGATCGTTTGTACATTTGGTTTTGGATGTACAGAATCCGAACGGATTTCTTGATGGCCGCCTAGTTTGTGAAAATTTGGGTTTTCAAATATAGCCTGCTTTGGCTTCGACATATTTTTAATCAGAGTTTTAGGCCTTTATTTTCCTAAATTCAATTTCTGTGAATTAACACTCATAAATTTCGTCCGTCTTTTTTGCAACTCCTTAGTTACTTCCAAGCCACGATAATTTGCAGGATGATCGCCTTTACAGTTGGTGCAGATAGCAGGAGTTTTCCTATCTGACCTACAATCTACTGTTAAATGATTTCCGGCACATTCCACACACCTCTGTCATTTTTGACAATAAGTTTTCCTATGACTATATCCTTGATAGGGCTTGCACTAAGGAACTAATTTGGAATCCTTAAACATTTGTTCAATATTTGCAACAATATAAAGCGTTGTTTTAATTTTATAAATTTTGTTAAAACTTGCTTCTTTATCGAAAGTGAGTATAAATAATGGAAGACTGCGTTTTGAAATATTTTCTTCGCAATCATTTTTCTGCCATATAAAATGACCGGTAACTGCCATATAAAAAACATGCCTAATCCCAACTTTATCGAAAACGGCTATATCGATTTTGATTAAACTTCATATATACTTTTTGTAAATCCATATAACGGATTTTTGCGTTGAGGCAATATAAAGAAAATTTCAATATCTCGCAAACTACTTATCCAAATTGAATGAAATTTAATTCTTATTCTACTATTACTGTTTTTATGAGTTCCACATAATTGGTTCTGGCGTAATTATAGCTAAACGGAATTTTCAGTTTTGGCCAATAACGGAAAATAAATATTGTACACATGCACACCGATTACTTTCAATTACGGAATAAAAGTTCGTGTTATCACATTTCGACATTATTTATATCGTTCTTAGCATCATTAATCGAAATAAATATTAATGTTGTTTTTTTTTGGAAAATTGTTAAAAACGTCAAATTAACTCGCTGTGAAAGAGAAATTTGCATACGACCAATACGTGCAAGTACCACTCGTTGTTGTTGCATACTCTTACATTCGGTATACGAAGATTGGATTTTAGTCGCCTTGTTCGACACGCACGCCTTATCTCGGATATGTTCATACCTCTAACCCGTAGGGGGTTATCATTGTGCAAAACTCTATAGCCAACACCAGAGGCACAATTTTTCAAAAATCGGTGCAACTATTAGCATACGCCGACGATATTGACATTATTGGCAAGACTTAACGTGATGTCATAGCCACGTTTGCTACTATAGAGGAGGAAGCGGCAAAATTGGGTTTAGCAGTATATGAGGGTAGGACTAAGTCCATATATTCTGTCAACACGAACATTGATGAATTGGACAGAACGTCAGTATTGACAGATCAAACTTTGAGGTAGTACGGGACTTTGTGTACCTCGGCTACGCTTTTAACTCTGACAACAACATCTCGTAAGAAATTAAACAAAGAATCACTCTTGCCAACTGCTGTTTCTTCGGGATAAGAAGGCAATTCAGTAGTAAAGCCCTAACTCGAACTACCAATGAGATCATATATAATACGCTGATTATCCGAGTCCTGCTCTACGGCGCTGAAGCCTGGACCGTATCAAAAGCGGATAGAGAAATCCTTGGTCGATTCGAGAGGAAAATTCTTCAAAAAATCTTCGGTCCCTTTTGCGTTGGCGGGCTATGAAGACGAAGATTCAACCCAGATCTACACGAACTCAACATCAACATACCCCTGCTAAGAAAAATCCGCATTGGACTTTCAAGATGGTTGGGACATGTAGAACGAATGGACACCAATACTCCGGCTCGCAGAGTCTTCGATTCCTAGGCAGACGTTGGACGCAGTAGAGGAGCGAAAATGCTTTATTTGAATTTAGGAATCAAACAGATAATATTAAAAATATAGTTTTTTTAATTTATTATAATATTATTTTTTGTAAAATTTAGTTTTTTTAGAAGCATCTGCATTACGTTTTTAGGAAGAATTAAAAGTAGTAGTCTGCCAACATTGATGGTTCCATGTTCCTTGGTACCGTTGCTCTATATCTGCAATGTCTAGGTGGAACCTTTCGTCGTGATCATCGTTTACTTCACCCATATTTGGTTTAAAAGAGAATACGAAAAGTGAATTTTTAAAGACAGCTTTTGCTTTACATCACCAGCATAACCTGTTGTATTATTGTTATCAAGGAGGTTTTCTGTTACTTTCAAAAGAGAACACCATTCTTGTAACGAATCTATTGTAGGTATAAAATCTTTATATTTCATAAGCTTTCTAACAACCCGACCCACAAAATACACTCTTTATTTTTTGCCTCATAAGTTAACTCTAGATTTATTTTTTTCCGTTAAATCAGTTTAGTCAGCACTGAAAAACCGGGCCTTAGTGTTTGCAAGAACTGAAACCAGGTTCTTTCATTCTTCACCGCCTTTACTAAGGTTTTTATAAGTACCAATTTAATATGTATTGGCTGTGGTTCGATTAATGAAGGATTCTTTATATTTTTTTGTCCACAAATAAAGTTTGATCTTCCGGGCCAATATATACTCAAGAAGTAAGCTTGTTCGATAAAGGATAACAGATTGTATATGTCGTTGTGTTTCTGTACGCGGTCTTAGGAAAAGACTATTTTTACAGTTATCGACATGTCGAGTACTGTGAGAAACAGTATCCAGTATGTCCGATTATTTTTCGTTATTGCAAATTAACTGAGATTTATAATTTTTTAAACTTTTTTTGCCTTTATAACTCGAAATTTTGAATACAAATTTATGCGATTAGAACTTTTTTGAAATGCAGAAACATTCCAATAATAAATCAACACGATTAGGCAATCACACCAACACTTCACTTCAATAAAGTTCAATTACATTTGACCCTAAGAGAAATTTCATAAATAAATTATTACAGGTAACTTTGCAAGTGATATTCACCTGTGTGCAAAGCTGCATTTCTCTGTAGACTATTGAGTGGATTTATAGAAACCCGAAGGAGGTACTTTAATGACCACCAGTGAAGCAGTTTCAGTAACGCCTCACCGCTACATTGGCCACTTTCATTAGATTCCACCATCAAATAAAGCAGGAATACTTACGATGAACACCTGATCTGCACTACCAAACAGAAGAAACAAAACTTGAAAAAACTCCATCGCACACACAAGAAAAGACAAAAGAAAGTTTATTGCCTTTGAATATCCATTCACTGTTGTTCATAATATCAAATTATTCATGACAAGCGCAATCAGTTGCTGTCTGGATAGGCCTTTTTTTTTTAAGTGTTCTAATTATATTGAACTTCTGTAGGAATACATACCTGGCTTCGATGAATCTCAGTGAAGAAAGTTTACTTTACTTTTGCTAATATAGCAGAATCTCTAATAGCGAACCTACCAATTTATCAAAACCGAAAGCAGAAACTCGTTATAAAAAGAACAACAACAAAAAAGTTTAGAACACGATATAGCCTCAGATCACATCTTCAATATATTCTCTAGTGAGACTTGACACAGATTTTAATGGAGCGCTACTCATTGGTTATTTAGAATACAGTTTCAGCGAAGTTTAATGGGCAATAATTAAACCAAGTTTTTAAATGGAAGAAAATATTATTCTTTAAATATAATGAAACACTAAGCCATTCACACTTTAATAAAACGTTATTTCACCTAGGCAAAATGTTTACTTCGCCTCTAATATCTTCCTGGTGGTTATTCTACTGTAAACTCTCACCTTAAACTGAATGATGGAATTTTAAGAAGCAATGCTTAGACTTTTTCAAGTCTTTGGGATAGGTATTCGTTTTACCACTATAGATCTACCAGTTTGATGCTGTTAGATGTTATGCTACACTATACTCCACAGAAGAGGAAACCAAGACAGTTGAAGAACATGGTTTTTCGCTCTTTTCTTTATGCACCCATTCATTATGATTAAACATATCTTCATAAAATGGTTGGTACCCATATTATGCAGATTGTGTATGCAAATACACAAATAGCATTCGCTTTTTGTTAAATGTAACTATTTGCAAATATTTTATATAAGATAATAATTAAATTAGGTATTTACACATATTTCTTTTTTATAGCTAAAAAGCTGTTGCTTTACGCTTTTTGAACAAACCTATTTTTTTTTAAACATATTAAAGGTTGTACACTCGAGATATTTTGTTTTCAACTCTCTTTTACACATAGAAAGGTATTGTTTTTGTAAAAATATTTTTTTTTTGTGAGCTGGTGGATATCTCAAAAGACACGATGGGCACGTGCCCAAAGTAGTGTGGGATTTTAACCCACTAAAACCACCACCCTTTTTGTATTTGTATTGCAACTAAGTATGCGACGTATCTAGCAAGTAACTTCCCTTTGAGAGTTCCTGATTTTCAGCAATTTATAGCGCGGTTTGTTATATAAGGGCTTAGTTCTTTGAAGACGCCGATATAAATTTGTTTCGTCAAGGATTTTATAGGACCGTTGTTTTTACGTGTCCAAATTAACGTTTTTTATGTTTGCGTGCAAAGCTTCTCGTCTCAATTTTAACAGCGGGAATACCCAGATCTCTGCGTAGATCTTCATTCCTTATAAACCACGGCGCATTGACGAATGATCTTAATATTTTGTTTTCAAAAGTTTGTAAAATATTTAGATTTGTTTCACTGGTACAACCCCATAGTTGTATACCATATGTCCAGACCGGCTTTAGCACTTGCTTGTATAATAGCAGCTTGTTATCAAGGATATGCTTCGAACCGAGTAACCAGTACAGTCCTCTGTATTTATTTTTAAATTATTCGCAAAAGAGACTCGAACCTTATTAAGAAATACAGGCAAATTATTTGTCCGTTTATACAGGATTCTTTTCCATTGTAATTTCATATTTGTTTCCTCTATTATTGTGCCAACTGCTAGTATAGCTGTATCGTCAGCAAACGTGGCAATGTTACACCTGCCAATATTTCGTTGAAATCCAAATATTCGTTTCCAAGTTTCACACGGAAGAGTCTATGCTCAAGATACGACACGAGGGTTTTATACAATTTTTCAGGCAGAACTTGTCTTAGCTTGCATTGGAATCCTCTATGCCAAACTTTGTCAAAAGCTTGCGACACGTCAAGAAATACGGCTGAACTAATTTTCTTTTCTTCGAAAGCCTTCTCAATGATGTAATTTGATGAACTTGGTCCACAGTCGAATGTTTACCTCTAAACCCAAATGATGGTCAGGTTAAAGGCATTTCTGATCATTTCAAACATTTTTTAAATTATTGGAGCAAGTGAAATAGATCTGTAAGATTTTATTTCATTCGTTGATTATCCTGGTTTGAGAACCATAATCACTACTGCGACTTTCCACTGTCTGTATTCTAATCTAAATGCTGCGTTTAAAATGTAGAGGAGTTTAGTTAATGCTTTTACGGGCAACATTTTAAGAAGTTCTCCTGTAATAAGTTCATAACCCGGAGCTTTCTTACGCTTTAATTTCTGTATTTCCCGTTTAAACTCGGCAATACTTGCATAACAAACTAGATTACTATCATTAGTATTCTCGGGTGAATTAATGTTTTCTGGACCATCAAATAGTTTAAATGTTTCCTCAAGATTTGCGGCAAAAACGTCTGCTTTTTCCTTATCGCTTTTTGCCCAAACGTCTTGAGTTACTTTAATTAGTGGCAAAGCGTTTTTTTGCCGTTTTATGACTTTAATTGCTTTCCAAAGTGAATAATTCGATTCATTTCCAGCGGTTAGGCTTTGCAGATAAGTTTCTACTGCATGGTTTTTAAAGTTTTTAATCGAATTTGATAGTATGTTACTCAACCGATTGAGACGTGTTTTATATTGCGGGGCACGAGTTTGGTGCCATCTTTTTCAAGCTTTTCTTTTTTGTCTAACCAAATCTTTTTTTCCCATGGGAAATTAATATTACTATAGCGTACTGCTTTGCGATGTTGAGTAGTATTATTCCATGCTGCTTTTTGAACGGTATCGATAAAAGAGTCAACCGCGATTTTAAGTTCCAAAGGGGATCTAAGCGATACACGCAGTCGAATTTTATTTTTAATATCATTTCTGAAACCTTCCCAGTTGGTTTTCCCGTTTGTTAGTCTGGGTCGGTTTTCATTTCAAATTATCGACTCGCTCATTGTTAGAATAACCGAAGAATGACCAGAGAAAAGATCAAAGCATTCTTCAACTTTGATTCGGTTGGACGGCACACCTTTTACTATGAAAAAATCGATCAAATCCGGTATTTTTGTAACATCAGTTGGCCAGTAAGCTGCTTTACCCGTAGAACGAAATTCGGTATTGTACTCTCTACCTACTTCATAAATCATCCTGTCTTTCTGTGATATGCATCTAGATCCCCAGAAAATACGTTTTGCATTAAAGTCCCCTCTGATGTCAATACGCTGTCCAAGAAAATAAGCAAGTTTTCAAAGTCAATTTTCTCAATCTTGCATCGCGGAGTGCAGTAAACAGAAGAGAATATACCTTCAGAAACGATTGTCTGCTTCTGACTTGTATAGAGCTAACATGCATTGTTTCGATTTCTTACTTAAGATCAATCGAATGTTCGACACACTCTTTAATATATACTGTGGCTCAACCTCTAGCCTTATTCGATGGATATAGTTGTTAATATGGTGATCATACAAGGATTTTCAGCTCATTCTTCTAAAATGATTTTCTTTACATTAATAACATTATGCAGTTTGAGTTTATGTTCTGTAATTTTGAATTTATTAAGTTTATAGAACTTTAATTTTCATGGCTTAAGTTGTTTCTTTTTTGTTACTATATAAAATATTCTCTCTGCCTCCACATTTGCATGAGTAAGGGCCAACAAATTATTTGCTAAAGTGCACAGATTCGGATACATAATTTCATTGTTAAAATTTCGTGTTTTGTTTATTTTTTTTCCAAAATTCCACAACGTTTGCCTCGGCCAAAATCGATTTTTCTTTTCCAAAAAAAAAACTATAGTCAATAGTTTTCCACTCTTGTAAGCTCTTATTGAAGTCTTAAGACATGCAGGAAATTTGTTCAAAATTAAAATCAGATCTGCCTTCATTTATACCCAACACTAATTTTGGGTTCAAAAAGCCGAATTGTTTGAAAATATTGCCTTGTCCTATGGGTAATCTTTGTTGGACTTCCTCTAAAACAGTTATAAAAAAATTTTAACAATCCAGCTTAATTTTGCCAACTACATTTTTAACTTTCTCTTATAAAGAGAAATAAATTGTTTTCGTGAAATTTTTGACTTCGAGAATTTGATTGATTTCAACATTACGATGATAGCGGAACTCAAAAAAGTGGTTTTTGGAATTCCGTCCGTCGGTTCATCGGTTCGTCGGTCCGACTGTCCGTACACGTCTCTCCAGCCTAAACGACCGATTTTCTTTTAACTTTGTATCCAGCATTGTTTTGGTAATAATTCTAGGCCATTTTTTGTTGCGATTAGCATCGTTATTACCGGTACCTGCCATACCAAAATCATACATAACCTCAATTTTCTCGAAAACGGCTGTAATGATTTTGACTCATCTTTTTATGTACTATAAGCATTTATTTCCAACAAAAATGAATGTACAGGTTTTTCGAGAAAATCCATATAACGGATTTTTGCATGTAGGCCACATAAAGCAAATTGTCAATTTCTGGTAAACTATTTTGCCAAATTGAATTAAATGTAAATAGTATATAACAATTACTGTTTTCATGAGTTCCACATAATTGGTTTTGGCCCAATTATCCCTAAACACAATTTTCAGTTTTAGCCAATAACGGAAAATCAATATCAACATCATGGACACCGATTACTTTCAATTACTGAATAAACGTTCGTATAATCCACATTTCGACAGTATTTATAACATTTTTACCATCATTAATCAAAATAAATGTTGTTGTTTATTTTGGCCAATTTAAATCGCTGTGAAAGAGAAAGATGCGTAGTCGTGCACCCACCACTCGTTTGGAATTTTTTTTTTAAATCTCAGTACATTCTCGTCCAAGATGAACTTCCCCAACTTGTAGCGTTACATGATCTTACGTTACAAATAATGTTTATTCTGACTTCTTAATAAAATTTTGCCCCAATTGGAAAAATAAAATTTAATGACTCACTATAAAGCTCATGAATTAGCGTTTAAAGTGTTAAAAAAAAACATATGAGAAGGCTACAACCCAATGTGTGGATCGTTTTATACCCTATCCCACCCCAGCCTTAAAACAAATATCCTCAAATATCCTTTTCGGCGATGAAATATAGAAAATTTCATTGTCGAAACATATTGTTCAAACGGTTTATCAAAATCATTTATGGTTCGACCAAAAAACATCGTTTTTCGCCTGGTTATGCTATGAGGTAGTGTATAGAAATGAAACACCTCCAAAAAGTGGTCGTGGGTTAAACTGATATACGGAATAAATGTTTATATTAACAGAACCAATGATTTTGCATCAAATTTTTTTTCGAAATGTTTTTCAGTGTTTCTAACAGTTTGGCCTAAAACTATGATGTTCTGCTGGGAGCAACAAAAAGCACGTGTAAAAAATGTCATCATTATAGCTCAAAATTTAAGGCCCAAAAACTGGTGACGTACGGACGGACGGGCAGACATGGCTTAATCGACTAAGCTATCGATTCTGATTCGATCCATATTCTTTGAGGTATACCTAGCTCAATTATTTCTCGATGTTACAAACTATGTATCAAAACTAATATACGCCTATGGGAAAGGGTATAAAAAAAAACATATGAAAAGGCTACAATCCACTGCTTGGATAGTTTTATACTCTATCACATCCCATCCTTAATATTAATATCCCCAAAATGTCAGCTTTATGTCGATAAAATACAGAAAATGTCATTGTCAGAACATATTGTTCAGACAGTTTATCTAAATATTTTCTGGTTCGACAAAAAACATCGATTTTCGCCTGATTATGCTAGAGGTGGTGAATAGAAATGGTTTTTGTGTGAAAAAGAATCCAAACAGTGGGCATGGGTTAAAATGATATATGGAAAAAATGTTTATATAACCAAAACCAAATATTTTGCATCAATTTTTTTTTTCGAAATGTTTAAATGTTACCGGAAAACGTATTTTACTGAAAACTGTCTAGATGAATTGTCTAGATATCTTGTTCAGACTCTCTTTCAAAATTTTAACGAACTGGCCTTAAATTATTTTTTTCTAAAAGAGGGGGCGTGGCAGTGAGCGGATTTCAAAAATTTTTACACTTGTTGGAACAGCACGTACAAAGATCACATGTACCAGATTTCAGACAGACATGGCTTAATCGACTCAGTTAGCGATGTTTAGATAGGTATACCTAGCTAAATTATTTTACTTTGTTACAAACTATGTATCAAAACTAATATACCCCTATGGGATAGAGTATAAACATATGAGAAAACTACAATCCACTGTGTGGATCGTTTTATACCCTATCCCATTCCATCCTTTAAATTAATATACATAAAATGTGGGTTTTATGGCAAAGAAACATTAAAATTGAAATTCTCGCAACATATTGTTCAGACAGTTTATTAAGGTCTTGTATGGTTCGACCAAATACAACGTTTTTCTCCTGGATATGGTATGGCGTAGGCTATACAAATAGTTTTTTATAAGAATGCTTCCAAAAAGTGGGCATGCGTAAAATTGATATATTGAAGAAATGTTTATATTACCAAAAGCAATTATTTTGCTAAATCAAAATTTATATACCCCTATAGGATAGGGTATAATTATAACATTTCAATTACCGATTATGTTTTTCAGTGGAATTCCATTTTTCATAATAAAGTCCTTGAAATCCTTGTACAGAGTGGAGCAATTTGATCGAACCTCGATTAGATCAAGCACTCTTACGACAATTCGACACTCTTTCTCCTCAAGGAATCTGACCAGCAAATACATTGATTTATTCATTCCGATGTCGACGCTCTCATCAACCATTACAGAAAATTTATATTTTAACTTTCTCTTATAAAGAGAAATTTTCGACCTCGAGGTTTTGATTGAATCTAATATTACGATGATAGCGGAACTCAAAAAAGTGTTTTTTGGAATTCCGTCCGACGGTTCGTCGGTTTGTCGGTCCGTCTGTCCGTACAAGCCTCTCCAGCCCAAACGACTTGACCGATTTTCTACAAACTTCGTACTTAGCGTTCTAGGCCAATTTTTTTGTTTCCTTTTAGCCACGTTATTACTGGTACCTGCCATATAAAAATCATACTTCTTATTTGCTATAAGCATATCAGTTTCAACAAAACTGCATACCCAGTTTTTTCGAGAAAATCCATATAACGGATTTTTGCATATATGACATATAAAGAAAATTGTCGATTTCTAGCAAACTATTTGGCCAAATTGAATGAAATTTAATTTGCATACTACAATTACTGTTTGTAAGAGCTCCACGTTTTGGTTTTGGCCCAATTATCTCTAAACGAAATTTTCAGTTTTGACCAATAACGGAAAATCAATATTATTCACATGGACACCGATAACTTTCAACTGCGGAAAAAACGATCGTATAATCACATTTCGACATTATTTATATCATTTTATGCATCATTAATCAAAATAAATATTATTGTGTATCTTGGCCAAATTGTTAAAAACATCAAAATATCTCGCTGTGAAAAAGAAAGTCGTGCAGCCACCACTCGTTTATAATGCTTGCACATTTCTTTCATTGTCGCCGCATGTTTTAAGAGATCCGATGTTCCACAAAATAGAACATAGCGCGTGCTTCGCATTTGCACTTGTAAACATCTTCTCTTACACAGGACAACCAACCCTTAAAGCTTTCTTCTCGTAACCAGGCATCGTTAAATTTTTGGTTTCGGTACTTTTCGGATCTTCTCTTTATACCCTTTCCCATAGGGGTATATAAGTTTTAACATTAAGTTTTTCAAAGTTCGCTATATATACCTCAAAGTAGCCATGTCTGTCTGTCTGTCCGTCCGTCCGTCCGTCCGTCTGTGTGTCACCGATTTTTGGACCTTAAATTTTGAGCTAGAGTTTTGAAATTCTCTGACGAAACAGAGCAAGTGTAAACATTTTTGAAATCCGCCCACTGCCACGCCTCCATTTTAGAAAAACGTAGCTGTAGGCCAAACCATTAGAGATTTTGAACAATATGTCCAGAAAATTCTAATGTCTATATTTGTTTTTCGGTAAAATTTTACACATTTCGAAAAAAATGTTGATGCAAAATCATTGGTTCATTATCACGCCTACTTTTTGGAGGCCTTTTTATACAAAAACCATTTCTATACACTACTTCATAGCATAACCAGGCGAAAATCATTGTTTTTTGTTGAACCATGAAAGGTTTTATAAACTGTCTGAACAATTTGTTATCACAATGACATTTTCTATATTTCATCGCCATAACGCCGCATTTTGGAGATATTTATTTTAAGGATGGGATGAGACAGGGTACTATACGATCCTCACAGCGGATTGTAGCCTTCTCATATGTTTATACCCTATCCCATATGGGTATATTAGTTTTGATACATAGTTTGTAACATGGTGAAAAAATTTAGCTAGGTATACCTAAAAGTATGTGGATCGACTCAGTGTCGCTAGCTGAGTTTTGGCAAAATATTTGGTTTTGGTAATATAAACATTTCTTCCATATATCATTTTAACCCACGCCCACCTTCTGGAGGCATTTTCACACTTAAACCATTTCTAAACACTACCTCATAGCATAACCAGGCGAAAATCGATGTTTTTTGTCGAACCATAAAAAATTTTGATAAACTGTTCTGACAATGACATTTTCTATATTTTATCGCCATAAAGCCGACATTTTGGGGATATTTATATTAAGGATTGGATGGGATATGATATAAAACTCTCCACACAATGGATTGTAGCCTTCTCGAATGTTTTTAGTTTTATTTTCATTCGTGGTTCCACCTGAGCTAAATGATTTTTCCGATGAGGAGCTCATTCTCATTATTATTTTACAAGAAAACCAATCAAGATTTTATCATAATATATTTTCCTGTTAGATGTGTACAAATAATAAATTAACTTACCTAAAGTAACGTTTGCTTGTCCGTCAGATATCAATTACGCTTCATTTCTATCAGATGTCAAGTTTAGGCAAAGAGACATAGAAAAATTGAAGTTCAGGTTACATCAAGTTCAGGCAAATACACATAAAACCAGCGAAATAAGGGTAAAGACGCGTTAAGGTGAAATCACACTGTAAGAAGACTGTAATAACATTTTTTGGAAAAATATCATATGAAATAAATGAGTGGTGGGTGCACGACTGGGTCGTGCGCAAATTTGACGTTTTTAACAATTTGGCCAAAACACACCATAGTATTTATTTTGATTAATGATGCTTAAAATGATATAAGTAATGTCGAAATGTGATAATACGATCGTTTATTCAATAATTGAATGTAATCGGTGTCCATGTAAATAATAATGCTTTTCCGTTATTGCCCAAAACTGAAATTTGCGTTTGGGGATAATTGGGCCAAAACCAATTAGTGGAGCTCATGAAAACAGAAATAGTAGTATACAAATTAAATTTCATATTATTTGGCAAAATAGTTTGCGAGAAATTGACAATTTTCTTTATATGGCCTAAATGCAAAAATCCGTTATATGGATTTTCTCGAAAAAACTGGGTATGAAGTTTTATTTAAACTTATATGCTTATAGTATATAAGAAGTTTAATCAAAATCGCTTGAGCCGTTTTCAAGAAAATTGAGGTTATGTATGATTTTTATATGGCAGGTACCGGTAATAACATGACCAAAAAACGCTTCGTACGAAGTTTAAAAAATCGGTCAAGTCTTTTAGGCTGGAAAGACGTGTACGAGCAGACGGACCGACGAACCGACGGACGGAATTCGAAAAAACACTTTTTTGAGTTCCGATATCATCGCAATTTCGAAAATTTTCACGAAAACAATATCTTTCTCTTTATAAGAGAAAGTTAAAAATCCCTAACGAGTTTGACTAAACTTAAATGTAAATACTATAAATACATCTATAAATACAGTAGTTCTAACAAAATTGCTTACCCATTTTTTCAAGATAATCCATCCAACGGATTGTTAGATTCAGGCCATATAAAGAACATTTTCAGTTTCCTGCAAAGCAAACTATTTGCTCAAACTGAATGAAAATGAATACCTGTGTTACCAAATAGTTCTTAATTCGTCTAATTCGCGTAGACACCGATTCCTTCAAATTCCGGAATTCCGTCAAGGGTCTTTGATTGAGACAAGGCATCCTATTCGATCCTGTACAAGTTGCTGCCAGTTATTCAGTCCAAGCGCTCAGGCTTCCGCGTTCGCTTGGTTCTTAAGCCGGAAGTTCATTCTTGGTTATCGCCTCGAACCTGAAGGCTGGGATTCGAAGACTTTTTTTGGGCTGGAGGATTGTTTTTCATTCGCTCGATATGGCTGATGCAATGTAGTCTACGTGTTTTTACCTTTTATGCTACATCCACATCTTGATACATGGGAATTCACCATTCCCATACAGGACAAAAAATTCTTGCAAGGTGGCTAATATGTGTTCAGCTTTCCTGCGTATTGTCCAGCACTTTGCGACGTGAAGTAGGACTGGTAGGATTAGGGTCCGTTAGAGCACTTGGACTTACGGGTTAAGAGTTTTGATTCCATTTCTTTTGCTAAACCGAAATAGTATCAGTTTCCTAGGGGTGGTCTTCGTAAGAAATCTACGAAGATGTCACTCGTGGGTCTGATATTGACTCCGAGGTATATGAACTACCACTTTAATTACGTCCAAATTGCTGCTATCAATAGTGACATTTTGTCCAATGTTATGCGTCGACAGTACTTTTTTGTTGATAACATATCAACACTAGTAACTCGAAGAATTTGTTGAAAATGGTGCCTTCCGTATTAACTCCTGCCCTGTGCACTATACGTTCCAGCGCGAGATTGGAGAATAGATTTATCGCGTGCCTTCTAAAGTTAGGCGAGACAGCTGTATTAGTTTTAATTTTGATTTTTTTACCTTGTCGTTTTTTGCCAAATCGTCTTGAGTAATGACTCTGATTACTTTCCAGAGCGAATAGTTCGATTCAGTTCCAGCGGTTAGGCAGTAAGGCTTTGTAGATAGTTTCCACCGCAAGGTTTCCAAAATTTTTTATTGAATTTGTTAGCAAGTTACTCAGCCGATTAAGATGCGTTTGGTGCCATCTTTTACGAGCTTTTGTTTTTTGTCTAACCAAACTTTTTTTTTATATGGGTACTTGGGTACTCTCTATTTTGCGTTGTTGAGTAGTATTATTCCATGTTGCATTTTGCACGGTATCGATAAAGGAGCCAACCGCGACCTCGAGTTCTAATGGGGATCTAAGCGATACACCCAGTCGAATATTATTTTCAAAATAACTGGCTTCAATTCCCAGTTGGTTTTTCCGTTTGTTAGTCTGGGTGGGTTTTCATTTCAAATGATTGACTCGCTTGTTGTAAGAATGACTGGAGAATGATCAGAGCAAAGATCAAAGCATTCTTTAATTTTGATTCGATTAAACTTTTACGATGAAAAAATCGATCGAATCCGGATTTTTTGTTACATCAGTTGGCCAGTAAGTTGATTTACGCATAGAAAAAATTCGGTATTGTACTTTCTACCTACATCGTAAAGCATCCTACCTTTCTGTGATATGCATCTAGTCTCTCTAGTCTTATTTGATGGATGTAGAGCATGATAATCAAAATAACCTTTAATCTTTAAGTGAGAATTACTCTTTGCGTGAGTTTCGGATATTAAACAGAAGTCGATATCTTTTTCCTGCATAAACAATTGAACAATTCACAATAAGTTTTAATGGAATTTCACTATTGCCTTATAAAGCTCTTTGAGAGATGGGTACGATACGAGAGTGAAAGGGTACGCGTATGATAGAATACGCGGTCTAATAGTCGAACAAAATATTTTGCTTTTATCTTTTGAAGATTTGATCAGTTGTGGGCTCTCCCGGCAAAAAAACACTCTGATAAGACCGATCAGGTTATTGGTAAACGGTTTTAGGCGTTCACATATTGCGGCAGATGTAATATTGTAATCGATGTTGAGGATTGGCAGGATTCTGTTCGAGTCTTGTATCATATGCTTGGACGTTTTATACTTTTGTTAATCTTGCGAACATCGTTTCTGGAGTTGCACTTCTGTATATCCTCGAACGCGCGCTTTTCTTGCTCTTTATTCATCTTTCTGAAAAGCCGGTGCTAGAAGGCATTGTAGAGCTCTTTCTGGGCTGCGAGCATCTGTCGGCATTCTCACCGCACACTCGTTTTTATTTTAGAAATAGTTGAAAAAAAATCTGCGAAGGTTACAATTCGCTGTGCGAATCGATGAAAACCCTATCCCATTCCAGCCTTTTAAATACGAAATATAGATATCGAGATTATCTAAATATGTTAATCAGACTCCTTTTTTTAATTATTCGGTCATAAACAACGTTTTACTGAAAAGCTGGTTATACAAATGTTTACACTTATTGTTATTCTATCAATATTCTCAGGTTGAAAAAATGGAAAAAACGCCCTTACCATCTTAATAAAATCGAAAAGTCTCGCTTCAAAAAAATCGGGATTTCTACTAAAAAAGCCATCCGACAACATAGGATATAAGAAAAGCGATAGCAACCTAGTCAAAAATTATTTAATGGTTGTTTTGAAATTCTGAACCTAAATTGGAGAAAAAAAATATTTGTTCTCATATGGATTATTATCAATTATTTTATTAAGTATTAACAGAAATAAATATTACATAATTATGTTAACGTCAAATAATAAAAATACTTTGTTTAAAAAAAACCTTGTATGTCATGTATTTTTGTTTGTATTATATAAACATTTTAATTTTAATTTTAATATATGTATTTGGTAACTGTGCGTGTGCAGTGTGCATGAACATGGCCCCTCAGGTATTTTCGTGAAAATATGCACACGGGCTTTGGTTTCCCCAAGCATTCGACTACATATACAGATAAATGTGATTTATGTCATTCATATAATAAAAGCAAAGACGGGATCTGGCTTAAGGAAAAATTTAAATATAGATTCTACCTCATTTACAAACAAGAGCTTAAAATAATTTAAAAAAAAAACTTCACATAAACTGCACCCAGTTGCTGGTTAGCTCCCAGATATACTATTAAAAGCTGTACAAAAACATATTCACTACTTTATTTTGTAAAAATGTTAATCTTGGATTTAAAAGTATCGTAGATTCTCTAGCCACAAGTTTCATGTGATTTATAGACAAGTGTAAATGTTGTGTTAATTAAAATAAACTACTTCATCCATATGATATCAAGGAATACTTGAACATTCATACATTTCGGAATAACGTTTAGAGGGGCTTGGAAAAATTGAACTCTACCTTATTAATTATAAATTGAAAGGATATGATTCTGAGCTGAAAAGAATTAAAATTTTAAATAGGAAACTTGCGATATGGAAAAATTAACCAACACGAGTGTTTAATGGGAGAATTATGGTAAATGAAATTATCGTACAACCGACACTTTTTCTAAATAAAATAACTGAACATAAATAAATATTTACAAACAATTCTCTATTGCGATGCCCATTGATATTGATATCATTGACAGGACACTGTTATCCCGAATTTAAGGAAAACGTATCACTGACTTAAGTGGGTGTGGACATGAAAAGACTTCCTAATTCGAAAAACATGATTAAGATTTAGAACGAATTGGTACACGAAACTGAAAGAGCTACCTTCATGCACAATGTAGTACCAAACATGTTTGTTAAAATAATACATGTAAACCAATATAGAGAGACTAGACAAACCTAAATTTTAATGCAATGTGTTCTAAACAGAAAAAAACTATGCAAAACATGCATATTTCATAAATACATTTACACAAAAGTAAATATGTGCAAGATATAAATTACAATAATACTATCCAAGTCATGTGTAATGCAAGTATTATGTGTTTTTGAACACGTATAGATGTGGGAGGTGGGTAAAATCAATCATTGTCATATTTCGCACTCAAACTCTGATATCCTCTGGTTGAAGTATACCATTCCATGTTCCAAGTCTTCACTAAATCCACTGACATCCATGTAATCAGAAGTTGCTGCATCGTCATCGATCCATTTGCATACTGATCGCGAAATTTCTAAACGAGCTTCACGAAACGTAGGACGCAGGTCAGGTACCTTATGCCAACACTGTGACATTAAATCGAAAAATCCATGCCTACCATCTTTTGGAAGTTCAGGACGTGTACCTTGTAGAACGTGTCGAACAACTTCCCGGCCAGACAAATTAGCATAGGGAGTACCTCCTGAAATACATATAAAGAAACAATTGCATAGAATAAATGTTAAAAATTTCATTATATGAGTAAAATAACCTAAAGTGGCTATTTCCCATAAGACTATTCCAAATGCCCAGACATCAGTTTCAATCGAAAACTCATTGTACTGCAATGATTCCGGTGACATCCATCGTATTGGTAAAGCAGGTCTTCGTCCTAATGTACCGTGCGGCTTCTTTGCGTTATTATTGTTGAAGCCATGACTCCAATGGTTGATAAACCGTTCTCCGAGATTGAGTTTAAATTTGTCGAATTTTCTTGAATTCGTTCGCATAAGGTCGACTGCGTATTGCTTATCACGTTTCTTTCGTATGAAATCTAAGTCTATCGACATTCCAAAATCACAGATCTTACAGATTCCGTTGTGGTCGATTAAAACATTTCGCGCAGCAAGGTCTCTATGGACAATCTACGTAATAATATAGAAATGGACAAAAAAACGAAACAAAATTATTTAACTTTTGCAACTATTTTGAGGTGCGTTTTTTTATTTTTTTAAAATAAGCAATCTTAGGTAAACGTTTATAGAAATTCAAATAAAAACATATGAGAAGGCTTATCAGTTTATCCTTAAAATTAATATCTCCAAATAAGGCTATATGGCGATGAAATATTGAAATAGCATTGTCACAACAAATTGTTCAGCCAGTTTATCAAAATCTTTTATCACTCGACAAGAAAATAAAGTTTTTGTATCGTATAACGCATTAACTATGGGGTTGTTCAGTTTATTTCATCAATTAGATTACAATCTTTATAGACTATATACTAAGAGTCGGTTACTGTTTGCAACAATTCCGCACAATTAGGTTTGGCCAACTAGATATTCCTTAACTGAATTTTCAGTTCAGTTCAGGAAAATCATAATTATTAACATAGACACCGATTTCATCAAATTCCGGAATAAACGTTCGATTAATCACATTTCGACATTATTTATATAATTTTTAGCATCAATTATCGATATGTGTATTTTGTCCAAATTATGAATATCGTCAAATTCTCTCGAGCTTGGGATTTGATATAATGCCCAGGTCGATGTGAAAGAGAAAGTTGCGTACGACCCAGTCGTGCACCCACCACTCGTTATTTATAATTTTACAATTAATAAAGATAAATGTATGAAGAAGAAAGGTTATTTCCTTAAATTTATTAGGAAGTTACTGATTTAATATTATTTAACTGATATTTTTTAAATGTATCTCTCGAAACATCAACATTAAAATCAATCCTATTGCAAATTAAATTCACTTCTCTAGTGCAACGCGTGATTGGTTCATTACGGCCATAATTTGTACGATGAAACTGCTCATAAAATTGAAACCGATAGCGTGTAGGTCTAGAGGGTGCGTTGACACAATTAACTAAAGTTAATAAAGGAGAACAATTGATACGAAATGTTACTATATCTCTTATAAACGTAACTGGAAAATAAGCCCTACCATAATAAAGAGAATGCATACCGAAAATAAACAGTTACTATAATAAGAAGGCCTTGTAATCCTCTAATTAAGCTTATAAAATGCTTCTGAACTTTTTCAATTCTGTCAACAATGCTACAATATTCAAGAACTGACCTTACCAGATAATTGTAAAGGTATATTTAAAGTATATGGAATTGTTTTTTTTTAGAAAACCAAGCATTTCATTTGCTTTGTTTATAATATTATCAAAATGTGGTAACAAAGAGAGGTTTGTATCTAGGATTACTCCTGGATTCTTCCTCCAAGTAACACGATGTGTGTGGTTGGTGTTATGATCATGGGATATATGAGATTAGAATTTCGGAAACACGACAAAGCTTTACACTTCGAAACAGTTAACAGAAGGTGATTTTGCTTGCACCAACTATCAAGTTTCAACGGATCTTCCAAAAGAAGAAAACAGTTAGTTTGAATTTTTAATAACTTGAGGTATATCGTTTAGAAATAACAAGAACAATAATAGACCCAAATGGCTTCCTTGAGGAACACCATATGGGACGGAAACAAATTTTGAAAGAGAACTATCAACTTTAACTAATCGTACTTTACCAGCTATATATAATTCAAGCCGTTTTAATAGGGAAGATTAGATACCCAGAGAAGTTAGCTTCGTCTAATAAAATTTGGTGGTTGACTCTGTTAAATGACTTTTCAAAATCTGTAAAAATAAATATTGTTTTTGTGAAAATTTTCGACCTCAAGATTTTGATTGATTCTAGCATTACTATGAAGCGGAACTCAAAAAAGTCGGTTTGTCGGTTCGTCGGTCCGTACAAGTCTTGACCGATTTTCTTCAAACTTCGTATCCAGCGTTTTTTTGGTCATGATTCTAGCTCATTTTTTTGTTTGCTTTTAGTCATGTTATTACTGGTACCTTCCATATAAAAATCATACATAACATTTCATTTCAACAAAACTGCATACCTAGTTTTCTCGAGAAAATCCATGTAACGGATTTTTGCATTTAGGCCATATAAAAGAAAATTGTCAATTTCTCGCAAACTATTTTACCAAATTGAATGAAAATTAATTTGTATACGACTATTACTGTTTTTATGAGTTCCACATAATTGGTTTTAGGCCAATTGTCTCTAAACGGAATTTTCAGTTTTGGCCAATAACGGAATAAACGTTCGAATAAACTCATTTCGACATCATTTATACCATTCTAGCATTATTAATCGAATTATTGTGTATATGGGTCAAATTGTTAAAAACGTAAAATTAACTCGCTGTGAAAGAGAAAGGTACGTGCGACCCAGTCGTGCATCCACCACTAGTTTTTAAGTGAAGTTACTTGGTAGTCTGATAATGGTTACGATTTCATCAAGGTATTCAACTTGTTATAGTTGTTTATAACGATAGTTGTATCCACCGCTCTTTTCTTTAGAATCCAGTCGGTTTCGTGACTGAGATCACGTTTGCACTAAGTTGTGGTTCATTATTTAATTCTAGTAAACTACTTAGGGTCATTTTTTCATCCTTAAGGTGGTGAATTTCTTTCCGAAGGCCTTCTCAACGCCGTTTTCGTTCTCAAGGCTTTTAATTTTCACTGAGTCTCGTTTTTCGTGAGCCAACACTTCTGGCATTGTCGAGCTCCTGCAGACGCATATATTTTTTTAAGATCCAGATGTAGGTCAACTCCGAGCCTTGAACTTTTTTCCGAAAGGGTTACAAAATTGCAATAATTGGCTCATTCCAGTAAAACTAGACTGCCACTTGGGGTATTACATCTTTTCGTTTTATTCTTTTTTTATTTTTTTTATTTTTTTGTACACACTTTAAACTCTGTATACGGGAGTGGCTTTTAGTCGCCTTCTACAACAGGCACGCCTTACCTCGGGCATATTGTAACCCCTAACCCCCAAGGGTGTAGGGGTGTTTGATGAAGAATGCAGCCATATGCTCGGAACCAAGAACGAGGCCTACAAAGCTAAGCTGCAGGTGAAGACGAGAACTGCCATTGAGGTCGATAGGCAGAGAAGAAGGGAACAACACCGCATTTTCTGAAAGAAAGCTTGCGATCGAGGATATATAGAGGTGCCACTCCAGGACCGATGATCACAAGTTTTACCAAAGGGTAAAACGGCAAATCCAATGATACAATGCTCGAACAGAAGCCTGTCGGGATGAATAAGGAAATATCGTAGTTGATACACAATCAATGCTGAGGATATGGAAGAACCACTTCTGCAGACTGTTAAACGGCGATGACGAACAACATTCCGCTGTCAGGAAGAACTAAATATTCAATATTGGCAACGACAGCGAAAACTTCAAACCACCCGACCTGGGTGAAGTGAAAAAAGCAATGTCTAAACTCAAGTTTAATAAGTCTGCATGAAAAGACGGCCTTCACGCTGAGCATTATAAAGCCGGCGGAATGAATTTTCACAGTTTGGCAGATCCTAGAAAAAACACAAGTAGTCCAAATCGATACACACCACCTATTCATCGATTTCATTTATTGCATTTGTTGAGACGAACTATACAGAGCCATGTTTAGTTTTAGTATATCGCCCAACTCGTCCGTTTGTGCAGGGTGACGATGGAGAATTCTCGCTGCTCCATCAGGGTCGGAAACGAACTCACCCACACATTCGATACCGAAAAAGGATTTAGGCAAGACGATGCGCTGTCATGTGACATCTTCAATTTGATTCTTGAGAGGATTATGCAAAACTCACGAACCAACACCAGATGCACAATTTCGCAAAAAGCGGTACAACTACTAGCAAACGCCGATGATATTGATATCATTGGTAGGACCCAACGTTGTGTCATAGCCACGTTTGCTAGTACAGAAAAGAATGCGGCAAAAATGGGTGAAAAAAGAAGTATATGCTGTATAGTAAGTATATTGAAAGATATAACCTTGAGGTAGTACGGGACTTTGTCTATCTCGCTAATAACTCTGACAACAACTTCTCTTCATAAATTAAACGAAGAATTACTCTTGCCGACCGCTGTTTCTTCGGGCTAAGAAGGTAAGTAAAGCCCTCACTCGAACTACTAAGGAGATCCTATATAAGACCCTGATCATCCCAGTCCTGCTCTACGGCGCTGAAGCATGGACCGTCTCAAAAGCGGATGAAGAAATCCTTGGTTGATTTGAGAGGAAAACTCTTCGAAAATTCTTCGGTACCGTTTGCGTTAATGGGCTATGGAGACGAAGATTCAACCAAGAACCAAGTTTCAATCAAGCTCCCGCCCACTTATTCTTAGCATAACTTTGCTTTCCGAAAGTCATAAGATGACGAACGAACAATCATACAAAATAAAAATATCAAATGAAGGATGATTTTTGTCTATATTAGTAATGCTGATACTATATTTTAATACTGAAGTACTAACAGAGTCAGTCAGAAAAAACTAAATCGAGAAATCGATTATTATGATTTTGTTTCGGTCTTGTTTGCTGTAAGTCAAATAACAAAATTTTATTACGTATTACCAGCTCTTGTTGTCCAAAGCTTTTAGATGGTATAAAATGAGGTTATCTCTCGGAACGCAACCAGCCAAAATCAACCACCAACAAAATAGTGCTGTTTAAGAAAAACAGTTAGTCAAGTCGGTTTTTTTTAGATTGTATGTCAATAATAATGCGTATATCATAATTCATTTTTAAGCCACAACCCTCAGTGCGTGGTCCGATATATATTTTATATAATTTATATACATCGAACTTGCCAAACCTGAGGGAATGTGAAGCTGTTATTATTTATGCTGACGATACTTTCGTCGCACGAATTTGGTCTTGGCATTTAGACAAAACTTAATAATGCGGCGAAAATATTTAGAACAGTACTACAGAAAATGGAAGATAGGGCTTAATGCGTGTACAATCCAGGCCATCTTTTTTACTAACAAAGAAAGTCCTGTTGCCTTCCTGCAAATTAGCTTAAAATAATTGGGCGTCATATTATGTGGAAGCCATATATTAAAGACCTTGGCATACATCTCGACACCACGCCAACATTTTAAGAGCATATAACTAGAACTTTAAAAAAATCAGTGTTATTAAATGAAAACAAAGTTATAATACACAAAATAATATTTCAAGCCATTTTTGTCTGTGTTGTTGTCTTGTGTGGCGTAATTGCACTGGTTGTCATAGTAATAAAATCCAGATCTTACAAAACAATATCTGAACTTTGCCCATACAAAATTTTTTGCCACGCACACTTTAGGGCGGCGTTTTCGGTCAAATATGCAAAGGCATATGCAAAAAAACTGTTCTTTTGTATAACCAAAAAATATATTGATAAACTGGCTAAACAATATGCTGTGTCATATTTATTATTTCATCGCCATAAAGCCCACAGAATCGCAAGCTGAGTCGAATAAGCAATGTCCGTCTATCCGTCCATCTGTAGGTAACCGGCTTTTGGGCCTTAAATTTTTAGCTAGGATAATGAAATTTGGTACATGTGATCCTCGTACGTGCTGTTCGAGTGTAAACATTTTCGAAATCCGCTCACTGGTAAAATTTATAAAAAATGTTTGTTTATTGTCGAACCATACATGATTTTGATAAACTGTCTGAACAATATGTTGCGACAATGTCAATTTTAATATTTCTTTGCCATAAAGCCCACATTTTAGGTATATTGATTTTAATGATGGGATGGAATAGGGTATATTAATTTTGACATTTAGTTTGTAACATAGAGAAATAATTTCACTAGATATATCTCAAAGTATATGGACCGACTCAGAATCGCTAGCTGAGCCGATCTAGCCATGTCTGTCTGTCCGTCTGTGTTTCACCGATTTTGGGGCCCTAAATTTTGAGCTAGAATTTTGAAATTTTTATATTGACTCTCTATGCGACGAAGCCATGCCAAACGTTTTTTTTGGCAAATTTGTAAATAATTTTGAAAAATTTTGAGAACATGATAATAAGACAATCCTAATATGTATATTTCGTCTATACATAGTATTTTCCACGCCTACTTTTTGGCGGCGTTTTCAGTGCACAAGTTTTTCGGTCACATTTTACAATATTCGAAAAAAAAAACTTCTGATGCCAAATCATTGGTTTTTATAATGTCAACATTTCGTCTATATATCATTTTAACCAACGCCCACTTTTTGGAGGCGTTTTTATACTAAAACCATTTGTATACTCTACCTCATAGCATAAACAAGCGAAAACATTTGTTTTTGTCGAACCAGAAGAGATTTTGATAAACTGTCCGAACAAAACGTTGTGACAATGACATTTTCTATATTTTATCAACATAAATCCCATATTTTGGGGATATTAATTTTTTGCTATGGATGGGATAGTGTATTAAATGATCAGCGGATTGTAGCCTACTCATATAATTTTTTTTTCATTTACCTTGTAAATAAAATAAATATAACATATTAATATATTCTTATATTATTTATTTTGTCCTTTTTTATTTATTTTAATTATTCATTGAATTATTTGTGATTTGTATTAATTTATTATGTTTCCATATAACATTATTTATTTATCAACTTTTCAATAATTTAGTTACACGTTTCCTAGTTGATTTATTTATATATCTATATTTATACATCTATTCACCATTTCGGGTTAGGGGTTAGAATATACCCGAGGTAATGCATGCCTGTCGTAGAAGGCGACTAAAATCCACTCCGGTATACCGAGCTTAAAGTGTGTACAAAAAACAAATAAAAATGCACTGAATTAAAGTAAAAGATTTAATACCCCAGGTGGCAATCTAGTTTCACTGGAAAATCCACCCTCTACGGAGGTCGGCTCTACGTATTCTGTGGAGATCCAAGTATTGCAATTTTGTAACCATTTCGGAAAAGGTTCAAGGGTAACGAGGTCACCTACATCAGGACTTCAAAAAATGCTATGCGTTTGAGGAGCTCGACAACGTCAGAAGTGTCAGCTCACGAAAAACGATACTCAGTGAAAATTCAAAGCTTTGAGCGTAGGAAAGAAATTCTCCACCTTAAGGACGAAAACATGACCCTAAAGAGTTCATTAAAGTTAAGTAATAAACCAAAACCGAGTAAAAACCGCCCGGTTATTTCAGAATACCATACCGTAGAAGAAGAATTCAGTCACGAAACCGACTGGATTCTAAAGAAAAGACCGAAAAAAAAGGAAAGCTATATCCTCAACGCACTTTAACAAGTTGCATACCTTAATAAAATCGTTACTTCACTTAAAATAGATAAATGGAAAATCTGCGTAAAAGATACAGAAAGTTACCGTCTATTATCTCGCAAACTAAATACCGATAAAATAGAATGGTATTCATTTGAGAATAAATCTGATAGGGTTTTACGCGTTGTTGCCAGAGGGTTACATTCGTCATGCTTAAGGATGACATAGTTAGCGATCTGAAAAACTGACAATGTTAACGGAATCTACCGTTAACATTGTCAAGCGAAACAAACGGCAAAAAGAAAGTGAAGAAAATTTGCAGAAAAGATTGCAGGTCAGATAATAAAACTCCTGCTATTTGCATTGATTGTAAAGGCGATCATCCCGTAAATTACCGCAGCTAACGGTTGCCAAAAAAACGGTTAGGCAAAAGCCTAAAATATTTCCTTAACTTTTCTCAAAGCCAAAGCAGGCAACAATCAAAAAACAAAATAATGAAACAAATACCTCGGCCAACATAAATACGTTAGGATCTTGTACATCCAAACACAAATGTACAAACTTATGCTCAAGCTATACTACCTGATAAAAAATATGTCACCAGACCCCGTTTCCAACATTTTTGCGATTATTCTTTCCAAACATGAGGAAGAAAGCTAACTAATAAACTTATTTTCGACAGGCTCGTAAAGCTTGATAATAGTATTCGCAACAGACGTAATCTTACTTCAACATAAATAGATTTCTTAAGATTCTTACGTGGAATGCTAATGGCCTTTGGCAGAAACTTGGAGAACTTGAATTGTTTATGCAGGAAAAAGATACCGACGTCTGTTTAATATCCGAAACTCACGCAAAGAGGTGGAGCATGAATATATATAAAAGGGTATATCGAACTTTCGATTGATTTTAAATTAGAAGACGACACAATTCAAGTTTGCTCTATACAAGTCAAAAGCAGACAATCCTTTCTGAAAATATCTTCTATTTACTGCCCACCATGATTCAAGGTTGAGAAAATTGACTTTGAAAACTTGCTTAATACCCATGGACAGCGCTTTGCCATCGGAGGGGACTTTTATACAAAACATACATTCTGGGGATCTAGATGCATATCACAGAAAGGTAGGATGATTTATGAAGTAGGTAGAAAGTACAATACCGCCATAGCCATCTTAAAAGGAGTTCTTCATCCACTTTTGAGACGGTCCAAGCTATAGCGCCGTAGAACATAACAGGAATGTTCAGGGTCTTATATAGGATCTCCTTAGTAGTTCGAGTCAGGGCTTTACTACTGAAATGCCTTCATAGCCCTAAGAAACAGATATAACCTCAAAGTTATATCTGTCGATAGTGACGTTCTGTCCAATTCGTCGATGTTGTATGTTCTTTCGTGTTGACAGCATATACTTCGTCTTGCCCTCATTGACTGCTAAACCCATTTTTGCAACTCCCTTCTCTATACTAGCAAACGTGGCTATGACATCACGTTGGGTCCGACCAATGATGTCAATATCGTCCGCGTATGCTAATGGTTTTACCGATTTTTTTGAAAACTACGCCTCTGGTGTTGGCTCTTGAGTTTTGCACAATGCTCTCAAGAATCGGACATCGATGCTGAGGTTCCATTCTTCAGGCATACTTTCTTCCGTCCAGATTTGGCTTATGAGTTTGCGGATGTTTCATACCAAGTCATCTCCGCCGGCTTTATTAAGCTCAGCGGCAAGGCCGTCATTTCCGCCAGCCTTATTAAACTTGAGTTTAGATATTGCTATCGTCACTTCACTTAGGTCGGGTGGTTGGCAGTTTTCGCTGACGTTGCCAATATTGAATGGTTTCTTCTGCCTGACAGCGGAATGTTGTTCGTCATCGCCGTTTAACAGTCTGCAGAACTGGTTTTTCCATATCTACTACAATATTTCCTTGTTCATCTCGATAGGATTCTGTTCGAGTCTTGTATCCTTTCTCTTCCTTCCTTTGCGTTAAAATCACCCAGAACGATTTTAACATCGTACTTCGGTAGTCGATCATAAGTTTGGTCAAGGGGCTCATAGAAGCAATCCTTAGCTATAACATATTTTTCCTCCGTTGGGGGGTGAGTGCATATAAGGCTTATGCTGGCGAATTTTGAAATGTTACAATGCTTCCGTTGTTGTCTTACATAAGTCTTCTTGCCTATGTCTGGCACTTATAACAAATCGGCATCCGAATAGTCGCTGTTTCTGCTCACTATAACACGGTCCGTAGTAGTTGATACAGTTTTTGGTTTTCTTTTTGCCGGCCCACCTCATCGTATTTCCGTATTTCCGAGACTATTGGTTGCTTCGTAACTGTTTCCATGGTTGGGTACTTGGGTAGTCAACCCAAAGCACAACCCCCAACCTTGAGGGCGAGTTCCAATTTATTAGTATCCACTACGGGACTGAGCGCTGCCGTTGGCCTTTCGGTTCATCCGCCACCATTTCTGTTTGCTGACCATATAACTATACTAGCAGTTGGCACAACAATAAAGGAATGGACAAAATCCTGGCGGATTGCACTTACGGAGAGCAAATCGATTCATGTAGATGTAGATGTAGATGTTTCGTATAAACAGACAAACAATTTGCCAGTATTTCACAATACAGTTCGAGTCCTTTTGCAAATGAAGCGAAATATTTCGGAATGACACTCGATGCAAAATTAAAATGGAAGTCGCATGTAAAAAAGAAATGCGAAGAACTTAAAAATATATACAGAGAACTGTACTGGTTACTCGAAGCTTAACCTTGATAACGGGCTGCTATTATACAAGCTAATGCCAAAGCCGGTCTGGACATATGGTATACAACTATGGGTTTGTACTAGTGAAACGAATCTTAACATTATACAAAATGTTTAAAACAAAAATGATAAGATCCTTTGTCAATGCGCCGTGTTATATAAGGAATGAAGATCTACGAAGAGATCTGGGTATTCCCGCGGTTAAGATGAAACTAAAAATTTTGCACGCAAACGTAAAAAACATTTATTGGGATACGTTAACACAACGGCCCTCCAAATTCTTGACGAAACTAATTTATTGCGGCGTCTTCTAAGAACTAAGCCCTTAGATTTGGCCCGATAATCATAAACCGCACTATAAATTGCGGAAAAAGGAAGAACTCTCAAAGGAAAGTCACCTGCAAAACATTCATTACTCGTGATAAAAAAATTGGTGCATAAGTCGCATACTTAGTTGCAATACAATTACAAAAAGGGTGGTGGTTTTAGTTAGGGTTAAAGTTCCACACTACTTTAGACACGTGCTCATCGTGTCTTTTGAGATTTCCACCAGCACACGAAAAAAATATATATATCTTATTGTGTTTTTGGTCTTTTTCTTATTATTTATGTTTATCGATATTTTTTGTCATTTATTTATTTATTTGTTTTTTTTTCTGTTTAATTGAAGTTGTTCTTTTTGTAGTTTCCTCAAAGATTTGTTTTCTGCAAATAATCCTTAGAATGTGTACATAAATATTTAATTATTTCTCAGTGAAGATATGTTGTTATCATATCTATGTAAATGTAAATTCTACGGCAGTACGCTTTTTTGTTTACTTTGAACAAAATGAATTATATCTAAGTAAATAAAAGGCAATTTACGCATTTGCAACAAAAAGAATTTTTGTTTGGTGCAGCGTAAAAACTCAAGCGGAAATAACCCCAAAAGGGCAAACGCGGGGCTTATTTGTTGTCAATTAAGACCCATGGGCTTATTTCCGCAGGGGTTGTTACATTGCGTCATTTTTTTTTCAATAGTTATCACAAATAATTTCAATGTTAAGTGGGAATATAAAATATGTTTACTTGAATATAATTCAAATCTCAATTGCCAATAACACCTGCGGATGTTAATGCTTTATGATGGCAGGCTTACTTCCCTTTCGAAACGGAAATAAGCACCTTGGGGCTATTTCCATTTTTTGGGAAATAATCTCCATGGGGCTTATTACCGCGGATGTAAATAAACTGCCCCAAATATTTTTACTTGGAAAATTCGATGTTTATATTTTGAAATATTGTTTTTTTTTTAAATTGAATATACGCAGCTGACATTTAATCTTAGTCATTGTGTAGTTACCCTTTTGCCCGCAATATACTCCATTCCCGCAGCAATATCTAATGAAAAACCGGCTAATGTTCGTGGAGATAAAGGTGCAAGACTTCTTCCACCCGGAACTGATGCCGGCAAAATATTTGTGGCATTTCTTGCTGCTCTCAAGAGAGACAAAAGTCTACCACGCATAGCAAATTCCATTATGAGCATATGAGGTTCTAAAACAAACATACATTTATTTGCGAAAAAAAAGTAATAAAAATATAGTTACCACTGTCAATACATGCCCCCAAAAGCGTGACTACATTAACATGCGATCCGAGTTTTCTCATAATGGCAGCTTCTTCCTTCAGACCGTCCTGGGAACTGCCAGACCTCACGGTTTTAACGGCCACGATTCTCGTAGCACCAATGTGACCTCTTAAATCATCTGCTTCTGCTTTCCAAACTTGGCCGAAATTACCTTCCCCCAGCAAACTTTTTAGCCTCAAGTTGCCCCTTTCAAACTCATCCATGCTACTTATAGAACCATGATCGTACTGTACACTCTCTTCCTCTTGTTTGGATTTGTCAATCTTCTTCACTGGACTGATAGGTTGTTGGTCTGTTATACAGACATCAAAGTCCTCATCATGTTTGGCGTATCCTCTAAGTATTAGCGATTTGAGTAAGTATAAAATAACGATCAATACTGGGAACATACCCAGACCAGCAAGTACGTATGTAGCTATATTCATTCGCCTCGTGTCATTAGTAATCTCTCCCTCTTCTGGAATATAGGAATTAGTTTCACGAGAACCATCCACGCCCTCAAAGGACTCTTTAGTGCTATAATCATTTTGATACGATGGTGAAGTTTGCTCTGCGTCATTGGTTTGTTCTACTGTGTAACTAGATGTTTCATCATTTATTGGCATCGTCTTTGAAGATTGACTGAATGGTGGAAATACCGTGGACCGAACTGATGAAAGAATGGTGGTTTTTAAAATAGTCATTCCATCAGTAGTGTTAAGTGAATCTTGTGAAGAAGCCGACAAATTATATACTGATGGACGGGTTACAGCTTCTGTTGTTTTATTTACGAATATGATTAAGTTAGTTTTGTCTTCAGAAAAATGTGAAGAAGCCTCAATTTTAGTAATTTCAGTGCTGAAATCATCTTTTTGTGTTACAGCAATCTCTGTCAGGTACTCCGGATTTGTACTAATTGTCGTTACTTCGTCATCGATAACGCTTATTATTAAGGGGGTAGGAAGATCAGAATTCGGGGTTTGGGAATATTCGGTTGAATGCGGAATGTCTCCAGCAGGTAAGTTTGCTGTAATGTCTTCGATGGAGTCAATGGTTTCCTTTGATGTCGTCGTTCGGCTAGCCATTTTAAGGTTTGTTATATCTACATTTTTGTTTGAGATGCGTTCTTCTTCTTGCGATGTATACTCCGTATTAATGAATACAGGATTCAATTTACCGGCATTCAGTTTTCTGGTAAAGGGTGAAATATGTCTATCTCTGGGAGAAAATTTATTTGCCCCTTTGGCTCTTTGTGGCTTTTGGGAAACTGCAGATATTTCTAATACTTGAGGATGTTCATCGCTAACAGTCGAAATGGACAAAAACGATGGGCGCAAAGAAGGAATCTTTCTTCCAAAAAACAAGTAAGAATCAGCGTTTGACATCTGCAAGGAGGAATTAGGTTTTCCTCCTGACCTTGTCTTATATGCACCACCTGAACTTTTTCTTAATTCAGGAATGTGGTTTAATGTATCATTGACATCTTTGGCTACAACAAAAAATCCATGGGATGACTCGTCGGTAAAAAGGATTTCATTGTTATCCTTTTGAGATTTCTCCTCTTCAGAGGTGAAATTACTAACATATGTTGTACTATTATTGCGCTGAACGCTTGTGCACTGTCGCATGCAACTAGCAGTTGTTCTTCGAGTAAAGTTTTTTGTGCAATTACGAACGCATGTGGTTCGTACATCTGGTGGGCTCTTGGACGTTGATTCGATCGGCAGTTTCGTTCTTCCAGTTGTTACTGTTCTACTATGTGTTCTGAATCGGTCTCGATGAAGCGCACTTCTTCGAGCTGCTAGAAGGTTCATTAATTTAGTATCGCGCTCTTGTGCGGAACTAGAAGAGCCATTTTGTCGGACCGATCGATATGTGGTTGGAAAAATGTTGGTGTCTAGAGCTAAAAATAAAAAATATGTTACTATTAAGAAAAAAATTATTAAAAATCAAATTTTGGTTGTGTATTGTATTGAGACTCGCTCATTTTTAACAAAATTATTGTACATCCTATCCGATCCTTGAAATAAGAATCTAATATATTTCTTTTTAGTTAACGTTTTAAGAAATTTCAATTAAGTTTTAATGAAAAGACTGTGACAAAATTACTGTGTACACTTCGTGTATTGATCATTTTGATCAGCGCCCTGAAAAAACGTTTTTTTAACCGTACCATAAAACCGTGCCATAAAAAAACGTAATTGTTTGTCAAATTTTGGTAAACTGTCTGAACAAGATATTGCAATGTCGTTTTCTATATTTCATCCCCATGAAGTTGCCATTTTTGTCAAATCGCAAGAAACTTTGAAAAAGGTTTTGTTGAAGATATTTAGACAATCTCAATATAAATATTGGGCGAAAAGTAAATTTGAAAAACTTGCAATGATAATACTTGCAATGATATAAAGATGTCATAATTTGTGATTTTTTTTATAGAAATATGCATCCAAAAAGGGGGCATCGGTTAAAATTATTTATGCACATTTTTTGGCAATATTTGTTTTCAGGTCGAGATGGGATGGGTATTTCTCATATGAAATTTTTACCGAAAAACGCTTTTTACTAAAACGCCCCAAAAACTTTGTGCAAATGAAGTATAGACTTTGAGATTATCTAAATATGTTCTTCAGACACTTTTTAGAAATTTCTAACGGTTATGACAAAAACTAACTTCTACTGAACGTTCTTCAGTGGGCGGATTTCGAAAACGTTTACACTTGCACTTTGATATATATCTAGCTAAATTATTTCTTTATGTTGCAATCTATGTATCAAAACTAATATACCCCTATGGGATAGGGTATGAAAAACTGACAGAAACTGTAAATTGCTCTTGTCACTCTTAGGGTTTGTTACTAATATTGAGTGTGGCTTTGTTCGTGTGTTAATTTCACATTTTTCAGAGGCAGGTACATCCCATGTGCAAATTACAAATATTGTTTTCTATAAAAAAATAAAACTGTACAATAAAGGCAGTAGATCCTACTAAACAGCATACCCAGTTGTGATTTCGAGAAAATCTATATAACAAATGGTTTGTGTATGAAAACGCCTCCAAAAAGAGGGCTTGGGTTAAAATAATATATAAATATATATCTTTATATTATCATAATGAATAATTTTGCATCAAAACATTTTTCAAATATTATAAATATTTAAAGAAAAACGTATGTTACCGAAAATGCCCCCAAATAGTGGGCTAGCACAACTTTTTATGGGCGAACAGGTTTTGTCACAAACTATGTTTTTCTAAAAAAGGGGACGGTTTGTGTATGAAAACGCCTCCAAAAAGAGGGCTTGGGTTAAAATAATATATAAATATATATCTTTATATTATCATAATGAATAATTTTGCATCAAAACATTTTTCAAATATTATAAAAATTTACAAACAAAACGTATGTTACCGAAATGCCTACAAATAGTGGGCTAGCACAAAACTTTGTATAGGCGAACAGGTTTTGCCACAAACTATGTTTTTCTAAAAAAAGGGGCGTGATAAATCTGCTAGGAGCAACCACTAGCACGTGTACCAAATTCTATCATTCTAGCTCAAAATGTAAGACTCAAATGACGGATGGACGGACACACATGGCTTGATCGACTCAGCTAGCGATTCTGAGTCGATCCATATACTTTGAGGTATACCCATCGAAATTATTTCACTATGTTATGAACTTAATGTCAAAACTTATGTGCTCCTATGGGATAGGGTATACAAATTTAGATTATGTTAACGCGAATATTTCTTCTATAGACCCATAGCATTTTTTTCCTATTAAACCATTTGTACGCCCTACCCCATAGCATAGGGAGAATAGAAAAACCATAAAATATATTTCCTTTTTTCAATTTCATGAAGTTTTTCCCACCATTTTCCATTTTCTTTTTAATGGCCAGTAGTTTTGTGTAACAGCTAGTACTTCTATAAAAGGCAAATTAGATTCGAAGTTTATATGTATCTGCCACGAAATTTCTGAAACTACATAAGAGGTTTTAGAATAGGATTCTACTAAATTCTTCTGCAAAGTCTTTTCTGTACCTCATATTAAGATTATTTTAACATAAATCTTTGTAATAAACAAAATAATTTACAATTTTTCAGTGGTTTATCTTAATTTTTCTTCACTTTTAGCAAACATAATTCATTGGTACATCTAAAAGAAAATTTAAACATAAAACATATATTATTTGCATTGCGAATACGATCAGTTGAGACCATTAGCAGTAGGTATCGGTGTCCAAGCATCATTCGTGTTTTTTCGTGTTCATTCTGTGCGAATACCGTTACAAAAATGGCTAAGAGAACAAAATAGCATAGGACTGTGACCAAAGAAACTACGAATACGACAGATTTAACGAGGGACGGAATTAAAAATAAACTATTTTTTGGTTTCACCGTAGTATGAATCAATAAACTTCTCGATGTCGAAAATGTCCAAGAAAACTATATATTTTTCTCGCAAACCATTAGTTCAAATTAAACAAAATTGTATATACGTGTTACTATTGTTGTTTGTAACAATTCAACATAAATAATTTTATTTTTTTTTTTAATTTTTGCTAATAACGGAAATTCATTATAATTCTCATGGACACTGATTCCTTCGAATTCCGGAATAAAAGTTATTTCAATGACAGTTCCACATAATTAATATATTTTGTGTATTTGACCAAGCTATGAAAATCATCAAATTCAGTGAAATTGAAAGTTGCGTACATACGACCCAGTCGTGCACCCGCCACTCGTCTTGTGTAAACTCATAATAATACATTTAATAAATTTGTATGCTTAACCTTTATTTATTGATTTTGGAAAAAATAATTCAACATATATTCTTTCATGGGTATGTATAAATATTATGTATTCGTAAAACACATTATTGTTAGAATCCCAAGTGGAGATATATGTTTCAATTTGACGTTGTCTCCAGCATATAAAGACAGCACTTATAGACGTATTAATGCTGTACTTATTCGTTGGCTTGAGTTTGGGCCAAGGCTCTTAGCTGATAAACACACTGAAAAACGAATTGCGTCAAATAGTCGTACTTGCGTACGATATTCGTACGAAAAGTTGCTGTTTAGTTTTCTCGACACGTCGCGTCGTTTGGTTTCCATGAAATTTTGAATGTACACTTTGGTATGCTGGCTTGTCATACAGACGACGAGTTTTTTTAATGTACATGTCTCAACTTAGTACTAGTCACAACAATTTGCTTCATTTTTTTTATGTATGAATAGTTAAGAACTCTACACAAAATCTTAGGTAGTTGTCTCATAGATCTTTGTGAGTTGCTCTGTTTTTATCCTGATTTTTATAATAGAAAATTGAAAAAATTCCAAAACTGAAATCTCGAGCAGAAAAATCCTCAAAGAGTGACTCTCCGGGGTTAAAATCCCCAATCCAAACACTCCAAATGATAGATAGCATGATTCACTACTTGAACATCTATTTTTGGAGATACCTACTTAGTTTAGATTAAGATTAATGAAAAGTTATACACAAAGTAAATACATTTGCAGTGATTATTAATAATAAATTAATTTTCAATTTCAATTCAAATTAAAAAGGCATAGGAAAAAAGAATTTAACAATGATAAGAACACAAAATAGAAAAGTTCACAAAAAAATAGCGAGTTGTCTATTGGTTATGAAAACAGACGTCAGACTTAAAGTGCACGCATTCGTATTTTTTTGTGTATACATAAAACTTTTATTCGTAATCCGAAATCAGAATTCACAATTCTAAAGAAATAATCGTAAGAATGGGATATTTAGGGATTGTATGTAGTCTTCCCATATGTTTTTATCAGACAATGAATATTTTTGGATAATCATATATTAAAATTGTAAAGCTTTGTTTTGACACCAACTCAATGAGGGTTTTCAATGATAGCTATAACTGGGCCCTTATACTGAGCAGAAATAACGACTATTCAGAGGCGGATTTGTTATAAGTGCCAAACTTAGGCAAGATGTCTTATGTTGCCAATACATTAGCGAACGCATTATAACAAACCACATCAAGGCCAAATTCACCAAGGTATGCGCTCACGGCCTATGGAAAAAATGATATAGATAAGGATTGCTTCTACGAGCTACTTGACAAAACCTCGTGCCGGGAGTTTTAAACGCAAAGGTCGGAAGAAAAGACATCTTTAGCAGTGTTATCGGCAAACATAGCCTACACGACAACACATCTGGTAATGGACTAAGGCTAATTGACTTCGCTACGGAACGAAATGCCAATATAGCCAGCACACGGTTTCCTCACCATAAGGGGACATGCCGGTCTCTAGATCAATGAACCAAATTGATCACATTGCGATAGACAAGAGGCACGCATTCAGTATTTTCGATTTCCGAACATTCCGAGGAGCTAATATTGACTAAGACCAATACCTTGTTACCGCCAAGGTTAGGATGCGGATGTCCAAGACGCCACAACAATTCAGAAATACTGTAAACAAATTCAATGTCGAAAGACTGCAATCGCAAGAGACCGCCAAGACCTACACGCAAGGCGTATCCCTTAACAATGGCAAAGATGTCAACAAGCCAAACTGCCAACCACCCGACCTGAGTGAAGTGAGGATAGTAACATCTAAAGTCAAGCCTAATAAGGCTGCAGCTTTCACGCTGAGCTTTATAAAGCCCTTGGAAATGACTTGGTAAATAGCATCCACCAACTTATAAGCCAAATCTGGTCGAAAGAAAGTATGCCTGAAGATTGGAACCTCAGCATCGTTTGCCAAAGGAGACCCTCTAAACTGCACCAACTACATAACCATAAGTATCCCCAATATCGCCTGCAAGATCTTAGATATCTGCCATAAAATGTGAACGTCTGAAACCACTTACCAAAAACCTGATTGGCCCTTATCAGTGTGGTTTTTGGCCAGGGAAGTCCACAACCGATCAAATGTTCACACTTCGGCTGATCCTGGAAAAACCCCAATATGTCCAAATCGATATACACCACCTCTTCATCGATTTCGAAGACAATAACATCTCGTCAGAAATTATACGAAGAACTACTCTTGCCAACTGCTGTTTCTTCGGGCTAAGAAGGCAATTCAGTAGTAAAGCCCTCACTCGAACTACTAAGGAGATCCTATATAAGACCCTGATTATCCCAGTCCTTCTCTACGGCGCTGAAGCATGGACCGTCTCAAAAGAGGATGAAGAAAACCTTGGTCGATTTGAGGGGAAGATTCTTCGAAAAATCTTCTGTCCCGTTTGCGTTGAAGGGCTCTGGAGACGAAGATTCAACCAAGAACTATGCGAGCTGTACAGCGCATGCCCCTGGTCAAAAAAACTCCGCATTGGACTTTTAAGATGGCTAGGACATGTAGATCCAATGGACACCAATACTCTGGCTCGGAGTCTGAACAAGATACTTAGTCAATTCTAATATCGAAAATGCTAAAATTGCAAAAAATAGCAGCTGATACCACAACCGGAAATCTTAAAGCTGCAAAATAGGTGGGAATTAGTTGATTGATGATATAATTTGATGTAAAAATATTTATACCATATCCTATAGGGGAATATTAGTTTGGATACACAGCTTGTAACATAGCCAAATAATTTAGCTAAGTATACCTCAAAGTACATGGATCGACTCATAATCGCTAGCTGAGTCGATTAAGTCATGTCTGTCTGTCCGTCCGTCCGTCTGTATGTAACCGGTTTTTGGGGCCTTAAAATTTAAGCTAGGATAATGAAATTTGGTACATGTAATCCTTGTACGTGCTGTTCGAACAAGTGTTAACATTTTTTAAATCCGCCCACTGCCACGCCTCCTTTTTAGAAAAACCTTATTTTTGGCCAAACCGTTTAATATTTCGAAAAACTGTCTGAAGAAGATATCTAGACAATATGCATGTCTATATTTCGTCTATACAAATTTTTTTGCCACTCACTTTTTTTTGGGGGCATTTTCAATAAAACATTTTTCGGTAAAATTTTAAAAATTTCGAAAAAAAATTTGAAGCAAAATAATTGGATTTGGTAATATAAACATTTATTCGATATATCGTTTTTAACCACCCTCTACGTCATACCAAATTCAGGAGAAAAACGTTGTTTTTGGTCGAACCATACCAGATTTTGATAAACTGTCTGAACAATATATTTGCCACAATTTCAATTTTAATATTTCTTTGCCGTAAAACCCACATTTAAGGGAAATTAATTTAAAGGATGGGATGGGATAGGGTATAAAACGATCCACACAGTGGATTGTAGCCTTCTCATATATTTTTATACCTTATCCCATAGGGGTATATTAGTATTGATACATAGTTTGTAACATAGCGAAATAATTTAGGTAGGTATACCTCAAAGTATATGGATGGACTCAGAATCGCTAGCTGAGTCATGTCTGTCTGTCCGTCTGTAGGTAATCGGTTTTAGGCATTAACTTTTAAGCTAGGATAATGAAATGGCTACAATCCACTGTGTGCACTGTGTGGATCGTTTTATACCCTATCCCATCCCATCCTTAAAATGAATACCCATATAATATGGGATGTAATTCGATAAAATATAGAAAAAGACATTGTCACAACATTTTGTTCAGGCAGTTTATCAACATCTTTTGTGGTTCGACATAAAAAAACGTTTTTCGCCTGGTTATGCTATGAGGTAGTGTACACAAATAGTTTCTGTATGAAAACGCCTCAAAAAAGTAGGCGTGGGTTAAAATGATATACAGAAGAAATTTTCGTATTACCATAGCTTATGATCTTGCATCAAACAATTTTTCGAAATCTTTGCAATTTTACCGAAAAAGGATTTTAATTGAAAACGCGACCAAAATGTGGGCTTCATAAAAGTGGGCTGATGGAAATTTCAAAAGACACGATGAGAACGTGCCCAAAGTAGTGTGGGGCTTTAACCCTCACTAAAACTACCACCTTTTTGTGTTTGTATTGCAACTATGTATGCGACTTATCTAGCAATCTTTTTATCACGAGTAATGAATGTTTGGCAGTTAACTTTCGTTTGAGAGTTCCTGCTTTTCAGAAATTTATAGCGCGGATTGTTTTTATCGGGCCATATCTAAGGGCTTAGTTCTTTGAAGAGGCTGCAATAAATTTGTTTCGTAACGAATTTGGAGCACCGTTGTTTTAACGTGTCCCAATAAACGTTTTTTATGTTTGCGTGCAAAATTTTTCGTTTCATTTTTAACTGCGGGAATGCCCAGATCTCTGCGTAGATCTTCATTCCTTATATACCACGGCGCATTGACGAACGATCTTAAATTTTTTTTTCAAAAGTTTGTAAAATGTTTAGATTTTTTTCACTGGTACAACCCTATAGTTGTATACCATATGTCTAGACCAGCTGGAGCGCTTGCTTGTATAATAGCAGCTTGTTATCACGGTTAAGCTTCGAATATTTTTCGAGTAACCAGTACATTTCTCTATATTTATTTTTAATTTCTTCGCATTTCTTTTTTACATGCGACTTCCATTTTAATTTAGCATCGAGTGTAATTCCGAAATATTTCGCTTCATTTGCAAAAGGGACTCGAACCGTATTGAAAAATACTGGCAAATTGTTTGTCCGTTTATACGACAAATCTACATGAATCGATTTGCTCTCGGTAAGCGATGTCCGCCAGGATTTTGTCCATTCATTAACCTCGTTAAGAGCGTTTCGTAAATTTGTTTCCTCTATTGTTGTGCCAACTGCTTGTATAGCTGTATCAACAGCAAACGTGGCAACTATTGTATCGCTTGTTTGTGGGATATCAAGTGTAACTAGGAGGTACAAGAGTGGTCGAAGGACGCTTTTTTGGGGTAATCCTGCCAATATTTCTTTGAAGCCCGAATATTCGTTTCCAAGTTTCACACGGAAGAGTCTATGCTCAAGATACGACGCGAGGATTTTATATAATTTTTCAGGCAGAACTTGCCTTAGTTTGTATTGAAGGCCGCTAAGCCAATCTTTGTCAAAAGCTTGCGACACGTCAAGAAATACTGCTGAGCAAACTTTCTTTTCTTCGACAGGTTTCTCAATTACATCAGACATTCGATGACCTTGTTCCACAATCGAATGTTTACTTCTAAACCCAAATTGATGGTGAGGTAAAAGACGTTTCTGATCGTTAATGGGGTGTAATCGACCGAGTAATATCCATTCAAAAACTTTTGAAATTATTGGAAGAAGTGAAATAGGTGCGTTAGATTTTATTTCATTCGGTGATTTTCCTGGTTTAAGAACTTGGTATGTATTCTAATCTAATTGCTGCATTAAGAAGTTCTCCTGTAATTAGTTCATAACCCTGAGCTTTTTTAGGCTTCAATTTCTGTATTTCACGTTTAAGCTCGGCAATACTTGCATATCTAACTTGATTACTATCGGTTGTAGTCTCGAATAAAATAATGCTTTCTTGACCATCAAATAGTTTAAATGTTTCCTCAAAATGTGCTGCAAAGACGTCTGATTTTTCCTTATCGCCTTTTGCTCAAAAGTCTTGAGTTACTTCAATTGGTGGCACAGCATTTTTTGGCCATTTTATGACTTTAATTGCTTTCCAAAGTGAATAATTCGATTCTTTTCCAGCGGTTAGGCTTTGCAGATAAGTTTCTACCACGTGGTTTTTAAGGTTTTTGATCGAATTTGGTAGCATGTTACTCAACCAATTGAGATGTGTTTTATCTTGCGGGGCACGATCAAATCTCGTCCCGTCCGATGACAAAACGCCGTTCAAGGGAATTATTCTAAGTTTTCAAAGTCAATTTTCCCAATCTTGCATCGCGGTGGGCAGTAAACAGAAGAGGATTGTCTGCTTCTGACTTGTATAGAGCTAACTTGCATTGCTTCGATTTCTAATTTAAAATCAATCGGATGTTACATCTATAACCTTATTAGATGGATGTAGAGCATGATATCCGAGGTAACATTTAATATTTTATTTCGAATTACTCTTTGCGTGATTTTCGGATATTAAACAGATGTCGATATCTTTTTCTTGCATATGCAATTCAAACTCTACAAGTTTTTGCCAAAGGCCATTGGCAGTCCACGTAAGAATTTTAAGAAATCTATTCATGTCGAAGGTGGGGTACGTTTGTTGCAAATACTTTTATTATTATTATTATAACTTTATTGATTTATAAATAAATTACAAATACAATAATTATATGAAGCACTAGCTACCAGGACTTTCGGCTAAAGTGTTGCAAATACTATTTTCGAGCTTAACTAGCCTGTCAAAAATAAGTTTATTCGTTTTACTTTGTTCCTCAAGTTTTGAAAGATTAATCGAAAATACCTTTGCAATTGTGTCAGGTGAGATATTTTTGTGATCTTTATCGGATACTGTAGCTTGGGCATATGTTCGTACATTTGGTTTTGGATGTACAGGATCCGAACGGATTTCTGGTGGCCGCGTAATTTGCGAAAATGTGGAATTTTTCAATTATAGCCTGCTTTGGCTTCGACACATCTTTAATCGAGTTTTAGGAATTTTGTTTTTTAAATTCAATTTCTGTGAATTAAGACACATAAACTTTGCCCGTCTTTTTGCATCTTCTTAGCTACTTCGCAGCCGCGTAATTAGCAGCATGATTGCCTTTACAGTTGATGCAGATAGAAGGAGTTTTCTTATCTGACCTACAATCCACTGTCATATGATTTCCGGCACATTTTACACACCTCGGATCTGCTTGACAATAGGTATGCGTATGATTATATCCTTGGCAGCATTATAATATTTTCTTCGCCATCTTTTTGCTGTTTTTCTCTCTTGACAATGTTAACGGCATCTATAACTTTATAATACCTGCTTTTCAGATCGTTAAAAATATCATCGTGTAAGCACGATGCATGAATACCATTTAATCGGTATTTAGCTTCCGAGATAACAGACGGTAGCTTTCCGGGTCTTTTACGCAGACTTTCATTTTTTCTGAGCGAAGTTACTTGGTAGTCCGACAATGCCAACGATTTTATCACGGTATGTAACTTGTTAAAGTCGTCAATACCGATCACATTAATTGGCCGTGGGGGCCGTTTTTCAGCTGTTTCGCTTTTTTAACATTCTCTGTGTCTTTTTTTTTAACCGGTCTTTTATTTAGAATCCAGTCGGTTTCTGAGTTCTTATTCATCCGAATGGTATACGGAATTCACAGGGCAGTTTGTACATGGTTTTGGTTCATTAGGTGTTTTCAACGTACTCTTTAGAGTCATATTTTCTTCCTTAGGATGGAGAATTTAATTACGAAGCTCTTCGCAGAGTAGTTCGACATTGTTAAGCCTTGTTCGAAGAACGTTGTTTTCGTCCTTAAGGCTCTTATTTTTCAATCTCGCTTTTCGTGGGCTGACACTTCTGGTGTCGTCGAGCTCCTGGAGACACATATATTTTGTTGAGATCTAGATGTGGGTTAACTCGTTACCCTTGAGCTTTTCCCGAAAGGATTACATAATTGCAAAAATTGGCTCACCCAGAGGGTGACTTTTCAAGTGATACAGTGATACAAACAGACATGGATTAATTGACTCAGCAAGCAATTCGTAGTCGATCCTTTTACTTTAAGGTAAGCTGGCTAAATCATTTTCCTATGTTACAAACTATGTATCAAAACTAATATACACCTATGGGATAGGGTATTTTTTTATATTTTTTTCTTTGCAAATTATTAATACCCCGTCCTATAGGGGTATCGTTAAAATATAAAATAATTTAAAAAATAAACTTTCCATGCAAAAGTACAATATTCCAATTTCGTCCTTAGATCATTTTAACCCACGCCCGCTTTAGGGGGGGCGGCGTTGTTTTTTGTCGAAACATACAAGATTTTGATAAAGTGCTTCAACAATAGGCGTTTTTTTTTTTCTTAATCTATATAGGCTTTGATACATATGAGAAAAAAAACAAATGAGAAAGCAACAATCGTCAAAAACAACAAACAAATGTGCGGATCGATTAATACCATATCCCATCATTGAAACATAAAAGTTAATTTTAAACTTCCTGTATAGCAGGGTAAGAGTTTACATTTATTTAGTTAATATTCACTAGGTCACCTAAGTTAACAAACAAAAAAGTTATACTTTAAATGAAGAGTACTGGACATAAAAAAAGGAAACGAGGTTGCCTTTAACTCATTATTCAGACAATTTCTACAGTAGTCATTGCTGACGAGTCCAACTCTTTTTACAAATATTATTTAAGTTTAGTGCTTTGGGTTTTTTGTGTCAAGGGTTCGAATATCTATCCGAAATATCATTCAGTTCGAAGGCTACTTTGATCACTATGAGTTCAGACTGGAAACACTCTGAAATGATCAGGAACACGAAAAGATAGTCTGAGATTTAGCCTCTCGGAGAAGACACCATCCCCCATTCCGACATTTGTTTTGGAGCCACAGGTTCGTTACTCTCCCATGACGATCTGTCTGGGAATTTCACTTAGAAACCCTTGTCGATGTTTAACCTGTTAAGGGTGTAATCGGTGTTTTTATGAAGATTTGTATGTTCGTTTTGAATTTTGGAGTATCCAGATTGAATATTTGACCACTGTTGGATTGTTTTAAGATATGGCTGAATTAACTATCACTTGCTTGCCGAACAAATCTAGGGGAAGTGGGTGGAAAAAAATGTTTAGTACTTCTGAAGGTGTTTTACCAACGATACACAGGCACGTTGTTATTTGCACTTTGGCTCTGGCGATGTCCACCATACCACTATTCCATAAAGAAGTATCGGTCTTGTAACCGAGTTAAAGAGACAATGCGTGATACGAGATTTCATTCCCCATTTAATGCCAATAGATTTTTAACAAGAATAAAGTGTGGCTGTCGCTTTACTTGTTGTTATGTCAAACTTCCGTTAAGCTTCCTGTCTACAATAAGTCCCAGGTAGGTACTTTGTGCTGTCTTAGAAGGCTAGTTCGATTCCGTTTAGTGACTAAGGGACAATGTGACGTATTTTATAAATTGTGGTCCAACAATAGTGCACGATATTATTTGTCAACTAAATTTTATATTTCTCTGTTTTAGTGTTTTGAACCATGGAGAGCTACACAATTGTGCATCGAATTAATATTGTTGAAGCCTTTTATCAAAATCTTTAAACATAATTGTTATTGATCCTTCTATCAACCATGATAAAAACCATATGAGAAGGCTACAATCCGCTGTGCGGATCGATTAATACCCTATACCATCCCATCCTTAAAATTAATATTCCCAAAATGTGGGCTTTATTGGGATGAAATATTGAAAATGTCGTTGTCACAACATATTGTTCAAACAATTAACAAAATCCTTCTGGTTCGACAAAAAATAACGTTTTCACTTGTTTATGCTATGGGGTAGAGTATACAAATGCTTTTTGTACAGAAACGCCTCCAAAACGTAGGCATGGGTAAGAATTATATATAGGCGAAATGTTGATATTATCATAACCAATGATTTTGCATCAAAAGATTTTTTCTAAGTTATGAAATTGGTCGGAACGTGGAACACTAAAAACAAATTCACTTAATTTCTGGAACCTAGCTGAGTATCTTAATCTTTTTTGGTTCAACAAAAAACGACGTTTTTCTTTGGTATATGCTATAGGGTAGGGTATATACATGTTTTTTTTAAAAGAACAGTACGGACGAGATCGCATATACCAAATTTCATTGCCTTAGATCAAAATTTAAAGCCTAAAAACCGGTGACCTTCAGATCGACGGACGGACGGACAGACATGGCTTAATCGACTCAGCTAGCGATTCTGGGTCGATCCATATACTTTAAGGTATATCTAGCTAAAATATGTCTATGTTACAAGCTATGTATCAAAACTAATATACGGCTATGGGATAGGGTAGAAAGTTTTCGAAGAGAAATGTTACCCATCATATGCAACGGGGTCTATGTATAATTATTTTAAATTTCTAGCTATGATAATGAAATTTGTTTTGTTGGCGTGACCAAGCCTCCGTTACAATTTTAATAAAACTGAAATCCGCCGACATTTACCCCCATTTTTCCAAAAATCGTTGATTTTGTTCAAACCGCAAATATCTTTGAAAAAAGTTCCAAACAAAATATTTAGACAATATCACTTTCTACATTTTTCATCCTTTTCGAGTTCTAAGTCAAGCCCAATTTTTGGGGGTATTTTCTTTCGCCTGTGGAACATTTTGAACTACACATGATTTTGAGGATAGGAACGTGTATTTAACGATTCGCTCATTTTCTCTGTGTAACAGCGGAGACTCCTATTAATTGGATAGGGTATCAAAATATCAACTCTTCTTATAACCTTTCCTCGTGTATGCCAAATTGTAAATATGAACTTAATTGTTTTGTTTTTATATGTTTATTGATATGTTAAATCAAATTCATTATTTAAACTAATGAATTCGCATGCTTTCAAATAATTATATATTTTGCACTTTGGCATATAACAAACAAAAAATAATAACTCATATATGGATATCATAAAGTGTAAATACATAAAAGCAAAACTCGACAGATAATCAAACTCACCATACCACTTGTTGCAGGTAACGTAGTAGAATATGTTGAGGAAAAGAAAGCTGCCAAGCAGCTCATGTTGTTAGTATTTACCATTGCTGTACAACTTTCTCTTCTTTTGTAGTTACGCGCAAGCGACTTTACTCAAATGCAGCCACCCATTGCACTTAGTTGTGGCAAAATACGGAAACACACAGTAAATGTGAAAAATTGGAAGACAGGTAAGAAAACTGATTGAACATGAAAATTAAAACCCTAATGCAGCATTCGGAGTAGTAATTATTTTACCATCAAGAGCATGTGTCAATTATGGATAACTATTGATATTTATAAGTGTTTGTGTGCATTGTATCACTTAGGAAAATGTTAAGGCACCCTTCATAAATTGATTTTCTACATTTACAGCACGACATACAACGAGACGTTGGCGCCAGCCTCATTTTTGATGAAATGCCGAACGATGCTTTCACCGGCCCATAATCACACCACACGGTAACTGCAGCTCTTGAACTTCTTCCGGTTGTTCTTCGGCCCATATACGGCAATTTTGCTTATTGGAGTATCTATTGAGTCAAAAATGGTAATCACCCCTGAACAAAATGTTGGTCGAAAGAAGTCAAGAAGGCGCAATTGCGACCAAAATTTAAAAGGGACTATTAATTTTAATTGTATTTATAGTTACACCTGCTCGTACTATTTATATTGTTCGATCCCAACCATTTCGAAATGGAAAAGAATTAAACGGGTTGCATGTGTGTTGCACACCTGTGCCTAATGTCCAATGATCACAAAGCTAAATATGTGAAAAAGCATTAAATGTGAACTAACTACTCAATATATCTAACTAATATATACTTAAATAATTGCAACGGATGCTTACCTTCGGGTTTTGACGATACAGTTTCCTTCGATGAGCTAAATTCCACATTCTCTTCATTACTTTGTAAGCTTAGCTTGTCCACAGAATGAACAGTATAGCTTTTGTTACTATAGATCACATGTTTACTTATTACCACTAATAGCACCACAAATGTAATGAAATAACTCTTCATTTTATCACTCGTTGAAGCACATAAAAGAATAAAATACAATTAAGCTTCGAAGTTTGGGACTTCTGGTCATTTCGATGCAGCGATTACGACTACATTATTAATATGGGTTTATATGTATCTGGTTTATCTTTGTGTTTCATTGGTGTTAATCCGTTATATGATTTTAGTTAAAAGCCAACATCGAAAGATCTGAAAATGAAATTGAAAATATAGTAAATCATCAGCATATAAAAGCAAATCTTTAATCAATCATATCAAAATACTACAATCCGCTGTGCGAATTGTTTATTACCCTATCCCATTTTTAAAAGATTCCCAAAAAGTTAAATTGAAAATGACATTGTTACAACATATTATTCATACAATTTATCAAAATCTTTTATGCCTTGTGGTAGGGATACGTATGATTTTTGTAGGAAAACAATTCTTTATAAACAAAATAAAAATATTATGTTTTGACATATTTCGCTCAGATACTTTTTCAAAATTCTTAACCCTTAACCAAGAAGCATTTTTCTAAAAAGTGGGTGGATTTTGAAAATGTTTACAGCTAGCGATATCTAGCATAATGACCCAACTTACAATTATTACTCTATAAGGCAATTATTTCTGTAGGCGTTATAGTATAGTACTTGTGTGCAGAGGCTGAGAATTTTTGCAGTCGATTATTTGTGCAGAGCCTGATTAAGACATTATGCAGGAAAATTCACAAGCATAACCGAAATTATGATGGTATAACTTCTGTAAGGTTGTTTTAAAACTTCCGAAGATGTGTGTACATGTACATCCATTAAGATATTTTGGTAGTGCTTTGCACGATGTCATTCTGAAGCGTAACATCTATAGAGCTTACGAAGCTATGAATAGGTACTTTGTATCTTATTTGTTGAACTACCTTGCAAAAGTTCGAAAAATGTTATATGATTCGATATTCAGTAAATTTGAATTTAAGTAAGGTTTCAATTTCATTACTATAACTGATTTATATGTCGAATATATTGGTAACTGTAAAGATACTTCCAATTTGTATTAAAAACAAATAAAGTGACATACATTTCACCAAACATTTTGTTACACTTGTTCTGCTTCGTCGAACAGAGAATCCTATACCAAATTTCAACTTTCTAGATCAAATTTTAAGGCCCAAAGAACAAACTTAATGTCAAAACTAATATACCCCTATGGGAGAGTGCAACGATTTGAAAAGTGAAGTTGTTTCGCCGCGACAAAATTGAAAACTTTTCCATAACTGGTTTCATCGAAATATTACGAATCATTCGATCGTTTTTTTTCTAACCAGATCTACCTGTACTATATCGGCTCGCAGAACGAGTGTATTTTATTTAGAGTTAGTAGGATTCAAGATTTTCTAGATAACATTTTCTTCTGATATCTCCTAACGGAAAACATTTGTGAAATTCCATAATTAAAGTGAAAGTAATCTGAATATTTATGTATTTAAAGAATTCTTTAGATAATTGTGACATTTAAATTGAAGTAAAGGCGAAAGAGTTCGAAAAATAAATTTAAATTTAGATTTGTTTCCCATATTACTATGGTTGAAAGCCATCCTTAGGGACTTCATCGAGCTGATCTACATTCACAACTTTTGCAGAGAAGTGACAGTATGGTTCATACCCAAATCTGGTAAAAGTTCTCGCATTAATCCGAATGACCTGATATCGATTAGCTTATCATCATTGTTTCTGAAAACCATGGAAAGATTGATTGAAATTCATCTTCGCAGTAGTTTTGATGTAAGTCAGCTATCTGCATACCAACATGCGTACTGCAAGGAAATATCTGTAGAAATAGCCCCACACACATTAGTACGTGTTTTCGAAAGGTCGTTATGCTGTAACGAGTATACTATGGTTGCATTCCTGGGCATCGAACGTGCTTTAAACAACGTTAATTCTGGAGCGATCATTAATACGCTAACATGTCTAAAAGTCAATCACTTACTTGGAGCGTTGATAAATTTGCTATAATATAGCCGGATTATCGACGCTATACTGGGTGGTGCTTTGACCATAAGACATGTCCGTAGAGGGGCCCCGTTAAAACTAGCTAAGGTGCAAAGAACAACACCCACAGCAGCACTAGTCATTCTTCTCCAACTACTACCCCTAGATATATACGGCAAACTAAATGCAGCTAACTCAGCAACACGTCTTAAAGCCATCCAACAGTGGTCAAATATTCAATCTGGCCACTCAAAATCTCTAAATGAATACCAATATTCCTGAAAACACCGATTACCATGTTAAACTTTGATAAGAGTTTCCGGGTTATGAGCCTGTGCTTAATAACTCGATCCATTTTTAAATCAATGGCTCCAAGCACTAGTGCACTATAGTCATTCCTATCGCTACATGCAAATCAAACCTCAGATAAAGAAGATCCCATAATCTCCATAGATCTTAACTCCTTTATAGAGCTAACCATTAAAGTAAGGTAGTCATATGAGTAGTACAACACAAATTACGATATACTTGAATTGCATGTTACTAATATTAGTCTTAAAAGTATCTTGCGAATATTAGCCACCCGAACCTATAATATTTTGTTTCACACTTAATTGATATACGTTTAGTCTTAGATCATCTTTATAAATATGTACAACGTGAGTGCTATTGTAAATAATTTTTTTATTCACAAAAAACGCTTGTACTAAATGATGAGCAATGGCAAAACTCTGCTCGTAGAAGGTACTTGTATTAAGCACGCTGCGACACAGATCTGACATTTCAATATATTTTATTCATCACCAAGAGCTCTATAGACCTATCACAAAATTCATGATTCCATTAAAATTGATTCATACTTAAACGGAGCAGTGTCCACTTCTTTAAACATTATTTCAATCTTTATGATTTAATCGAAAATTAATTTTTTTTGAATATGGGCGTGGTAGCTGGAAACTTGTGTTTAATGTGTAGTTATGTTGAGGGGCTCAGTGGCGCGATGGTTGAACTGCCGCGCAGAAGGTCTGGGTTCGATTCCCAGCCGTAGCAACACCTAAATGATTTTTAACTGGCCCTCCTCTCGTGATGATCTGACAAATCATCCGAGTAGTATCAGTTGTCATGAATAGCTTATCTCAACTTAGACGTTCGGATAAAACAGGAGGTCCCGCCATCGTGCAAGAAGTACACACGCACACATGAATATTTGTGAGAAAAAAGCTACGCCCTGGGTACTAACGAGCCTGTTGCGCCATAATTTTTTTAATTTGAAGGGTAAGAGTAATTTTAAAGAAGTACCGACAGTAAAGTTGTCCTGAGAATTTTTAGTTATCTTAAATCTTATATATAAAAATGTAATGTATGTTTGTTTGTTTCAGTCTATAAATAGCGAAACCAATCGGCGGATTTTCTTGAAAGAAACTATAGGCTATATTTTGTTTGATATCTCAAAAGGATATCAGAACAAGTGTAAATATTTTTTAAATCATCACACTATAACGCCCCCTTTTTAGAAAATCATAGTTTCTGGTCAAACCGTTAAAAATTGTGAAAAAGTACATATTTCGACAATTTCGCGTTTTTCTACAAATGCCAGTGATGACATATTTTTCGTTCTTATGCATTTCTAGTCCTGTTCGTTGCACAGATTCATGTTTTTGAGTATCTGGCTTACAAAGTAATGTTACCTTGAAAGCACAAACAGAGAGCATTAAATACAAAGAGCTCTAACATGGAACAAAATCACATAATGCTTTTTCAGTTACATGAAAGGTAACATAAGACCGCACACTTTTTTTAAAGGTGTAAAATGATGTTGTGGTATTATTATGTTTTACCCCAAATAGTTATAATAGCGACCCCTAGCAGTGGGATTGCAGGGCGCCGTATGCTCCATAATATCTATTCCACTGTTAATTCCCGCAACTTTGTACGATTTACTTTATTATACCCAACAAAAAAGTAAAATTATTGCTCATCATCTGTAGCTTATAACTTTGTTATCATTTTAAGCATTGCATTTATTGCTGTTTGTATACTGAACATAAAAAGATATAAATAAATAAAATACGCCAAGTTCATATTAAATTTAAAGGCTAATTGTGTAACAATTGAAAACAGCGTTCTGCAAACATAATAATTTTTTGTTTGCTATGGGTTTTCCGTAGCTTTGAAAACGATTATCTCCCGAACTCAAGTCGTGAGTACGATCGTCATCAATTTGCTTCACGTAACTCGAAACCTGCAGTATCGTATAGTATTTAAGGTACTCTCAAACCTGAGTAAGTACTCCATTCAATCTGTACTAGAAACATATGAGAAGGCTACAATCCACTGTGTGGATCGTTTTATACCCTATCCCATCCCATCCTTAAAACAAATATCCTCAAATGTGGCTTTTTGGCGATGAAATATTTTTTTTCCGAAATGTTTGAAATTTTACCGAAAAACGTTTTTTTTACTAAAAACGCTCCCAAAAAGTGGGCGTGGCAAAAAACTTTGTATGAACAAAATATAGACATTATGGTTATCGAGATATGTTACTCAGACATTTTTCAGTATCTCTAACTGTTTGGCCTTGTTCCGCTGGGAGCAACAACAAACACGTGTACATACCAAATTTTATCATTCTAGCTCAAAGCTCAAAATTAATCGACTCACCTATCGATTCTGAGTCGATCCATATTCCATATACTTTTAGGTACACCTAGCTAAATTATTACACTATGTTACAAACTGTGTATAAAAACTAATATACCCCTATACATTTTTTTCTCAGTATATAGGAGTGACCATCATACAAATTTACAAAAAGCGCTTGGTTGAAGTGCTCTTACTGCAATTCATACTTACAGAAAACAAGCAGTATACAAATTCATAACAATCGATTTCTCGATTTAGTTTTTTTCTTGTGACTCTGATAGTACTGCAGTATTAGAATCTCATATCAGAATCACTGACATAGACAAAAATCATCCTCTATTAGATATTTTTATTGACATAGGTCTTTACGTAAATGTTGACTCGTATGATAGTTCGTACTTGTTTTACTTTCGGAAAGCAAACTTCTAAAGGCCATCCGAAGAAATTATTCATTCGAATTTGAAAATTGACGGCTTCTCTAATTTATAAGAAGCTGTTAAAAATGCCTATATTTTAATAAATTATTGCATAGATATAACTTTCCCAACCAAGCATTCTATAAATGCTCAAATCCAGCATCCTTGGTACACGAAAGAGCTTAAATCTCTTCGAAATTGTATCAACCTTATTCGCAGAGAACTTCAGTAGCTCATTTATTAATACCATAACTAGTCATAGACGAACATTATTTCAGTTATCTCATTAACTACCCTTAAGTTAATTTCAGCAAAGTTACATTTGACGATGAAACACTACTTAAATAAATCTCTTTATTAAATGATGACTATTCTGCGGAACCCATTATAACCCCAACAATATGCGTAAAACAATGCAAATATGCTTTTTTGCCATACCTTAAGTATATGTTTACGAAAGCTCCCTCGCCACAGGAGTTTTCCTAATTCAATGGAAAAATGCATTTAAAAAAGGTGAGCGAGGGGATACCTATGTCAAAATAGTCTTGCATTCCAAAGTTATTCGAATATATTATTTATAATATAATGGTCTTCCTTTGTCGATACATTATCCATGAAGAGCAGCATGGCTTTGTAAAAATTCGATCCACTGTTACAAACCTCTTAACATTTAAGGATCATTGTTCCAATATATCGAGAAAAAAAAAACATAATAAAAGGCTACAATATGCTGTGCGGATTGTTTAATACCCCATCCCACCCCATCCTTAAAATAAATATCCCCAAATGTCGGATTTAGGCGATTAAATATAAAAAAGTGAGTGTCACAACATTGTTCGGACAATTTATCAAAATATTTTATGGTCTGACAAAAAACAACGTTTTTCGCCTGGTTAAGCTATGAGGTATACAAATGGTTTTTGCATGAAAACGCCTCCAAAAAGTGGGAGTGGCTTCAAATAATATACGGAAGAAATGTTTATATTATCATAACCAATGATTTTGCATTTTTTTCGAGATGTCTAAAATTTTACTGAAAACGCACCCAAAAAATGGCTTGAAAAAAAGTTGTATAGACGAAATATAGACATTAGGTTTGTTTAGATATGTTGTTCAGGCATTTTTTCAAAATCTCTAACGGTTTGGCATAAAACTACGTTTTTTAAAAATTTCGTTAAATTTTCACATTTGTTCATCTATTTAGCTCAAAATTTAAGGCCCAACAACTGCTATCGATTATCGATTATCGATTTTACAAAATTTTGAAAACAAAATGTTAAGATCATTATTTGTCATCACGCAAATGTAAAAAACGTTTATTGGGACACGATAACACAACGGACCTCCAAATTCTGGACGAAAAAAAATTATTGCGGCGTCTTCAAAGAACTAACCCCTTTGATTTGGCCCGATAATAACAAACCGCGCAATAAATTGCGGAAAAAACAGGAAATCTTACCTGCCAAACATTCATTACTCGTGATAATAAAAATTCCTAGATAAGTCGCATACTTAGTTGCAATACACATACAAGAAAGGTGGCGTTTTTAGTGGGTTAAAGTCTAACACTACTTTGAGCACGTGCTCATCGTGTCTTTCGAGATTTCCGTCAGCCCACGAAAAAAAAATATACTTTAAGCTATATCTAGCTAAATTATTTCTCTATTTAGCTAGATAGGGTATAAAAAGAAATCGATTGTATGTACTGATTTCTCTAAAGCATTTGATCTGTTATCACATAACATCATCATTTTTAAAGTCAATGCATATGTTTTCCCTGCAGGATTCATAAATTGTGTATAATGTCTCTCATTGAGAACTCACCAAGTAAAGTTTAGAGTCCAACCACTTTGTTGCTCGATCTGGGGTACCTCAAGGATGTGATTTAGGACCAATTTCATTCATACTCGCAATTAACGATGTAAAAGCTTGTACTCGAGATAGCGAAATATTGATATATGCTGATGATATGTAATTTTTAAATGCGTTTGAGATCTAAATGATTCTCTTTTACTACAAAATGATTTAAATATTTTTACAATATGGTGTCATAAAAACGGTTTGAATCTGAACCCTAAAAAGTTTCAGCATACGAAATCTTCATGAAAACGTTCTCCCTCTGATTTTAAATATACTCTGTCCGGTCATGCTCTTTGTCGTGTAGACAGTCTTAAAGATCTAGGAGTTTATTTGTTTATTTTGATCCTAAAATGGAGTTTATTTAGAACATTAACGTTATGATCAATAAATCCAACTCTATGTCGGGATTTATAAAAAAGCGGTCAAAGGAGTTATATGTGCCTTATGTCACTCTTCGGTTACATAACTGTCTCGTTCGTCGCCATTTGGAGTATGCCTCACAAGTTTGGATACCCTTCTATGCATTTCATTCAAATAGAATTGAATTCGTCCGACGTAAGTTCATAACATTTGCTTGGAGATGACTTCCGTGGGATTATGTACACAATTTGCCTCCGTATAGGTATCGAATTAAACTTCCACAGTTGTGCCTTTGTCTCAAGGTAGACTTAACATTGACATTGTTTTCTTACACCAATTATTATCAGGAAAAATAGATGCTCCCGATCTTTTAAGTGCTATTGGCTTTATTTCGCGTTAAGATATCTATAACCTGCGTAGATTAAATATTTTACATATACCTAATCATAAACACAACTATGGTATGCACGAGACTTTTAGATGATTAGAATTTACAATAAAAATAACGATGTAGTATGGCGTAGGGTATACAAAGGGTTTATGTATGAAAACGCCTCCAAAAAGTGGGCGTGGGTTAAAATGATATATAAAAGAAATGTTTATATTACCAATGATTTTTTATAGCCAATGATTTTGCATCAACATTTTTTTCGAAATGCTTAATGTTTTGTCGAAAAAAGTTTTTTACTGAAAACGCCCCCAAAAAGTGAGCGTGGCAAAAACTTTGTATGAAGAAAATATATACGTTAGGGTTGTCTAGATATGTTGCTCAGACAATTTTTCAAACTCTCTAACGGTTTGGTCTAAAACTACTTTTTCTAAAAAAGAGGGCGTGGCAGTGGGCGAATTTCAAAAATGTTTACACTTGTTCTGCTGGGAGCTTGTTGTTAGTCGATTTAGCCATGTCTGTCCACCCATCCGACCGTCCGTCCGCCTGTACGTCCGTACGTCACCAATTTTGGGCTTTAAATTTTGAGCTAGAATGATGAAATTTGGTACATGTGTTTTCTGTTACTCCCAGCAGAACAGGTGTAAAAGTTTTTGAAATCCGCTCACTGCCAAACCGTTAAAGATTTTGAAAAAGTGTCTGAACAACATATCTAGACAATATCTAGAGTCTATACAAAGTTTTTTGCCACGCCCAGTCCCAACAGAGAAATCCGCCCACTGCCACGTCCCTTCTTAAGAAAAACGTCGTTTAAGGCCACACCGTTAAAAATTTTGAAAAAAAGTTCGAAACAAAATATATAGATAATCCAAATGTCTATACTTCGTCCATACAAAGTTTTTTGCCACGCCAACTTTTTGGGGTCGTTTTCATTAAAAACGGTTTTTGGTAAAATTTTAAATATTTCGAAAAAAACGTTTGATGAAAAATCATTGCTTATAATAATATAAACATTTCGTCCATACATCATTTTAACCCACGTCTACTTGTTGAAGTTTCATTAAAAAACCATTTGTATACGCTACGCCATACCATATGCAGGAGGAAAGCTTGTTTTTGGTTTAACCATACAAGATTTTGATAAAATGTCTGAACAGTATGTTGCGACAACTTTGAATTTTAATACTTCTTTGCCATATAACCTACGTATAACATAGAGAAATAATGTAGGTTGATATACCTCAAAGTATATGGATCGATTCAGGATCTCTATCTGAATCGATTTAGTCTGTATGCTACCGATTTTTAGCATAGGCTAGGATCATGCAATTTGGTTTAAAGGATCCTTGCCCGAGGCTTCAGAACATGCAAATGCTTCCGTAATGGAATTACGCGAACACTTTTTTGGGGATTTTACTTCCAAAAAAAATTGTTCAACCATAAAACATTTCGATAAACTGTCTGAACACTACGTTGTGACATTAGCCATTTTGGGGATATTAGTTTTAAGGATGGTATTGGATAGGGTATTCAACGACCCGCACAGGGTATTGTGGCATTCTCATATGTTTATACCCTATCCCATAGTTTTGATATTTACATAGTTTGCAACATCGAGAAAGTATTTAGCTAGATATGCCGTCCGTCCAACCATCCGTACTTCGGCGGATTTCGGGCCTTAGTTTTGAGCTCGAATGATGAAATTTGGTACATGTGTTCGTTGTTGCTCCCGTGTACAAAAATTGAGTCGATCCATATACTTTAAGGCATATCTAGCCGAACTATTTCTCTATGTTACAAACTATGTATCAAATCTAATATACCCCTATGGGATAGGGTATAAATATGCCTAAGCGGACTGTATTTCTTCATAAATCACATTAATGTCAACAAAGTGGTGCAGTATATTGGCAGTTGGCCAATTTCCTAACTGTTCTCTTGGCTTTGTGGGTGCAAACAAATACTTGCATAAAGTCAACGATCATGTTTTTTTTTTGTAATTTGTCTATGCACCAAAGCACAATAAAACAAATTCACACACATAAAGCCGCACAAACAGAGTAGCTGACCTCAGTCCAATGGTTAGTTATGAGAAATCACCTGCTAAACGTAGACTAGTATGTCTATGTGTAAAAGTAAAGCCTGTCTGTGACTGCAAGAAGCGAGAATGCAGTCGGCACGGCTACCATGCAGCTGTATTTCTATGAATTGTTCTCTGTACCTTATTCCAACCATCTTTGTAAGATTTTAAAGTATGTATTGTTTTGCAACAGTGTATCGCTGCAATAGAAGGTTAGCATATTGCAACTTACAATAGACGAAACATCAAAGCATTAAGCTAATGGCGCAGTACTCGGATCTATTGTACACCATCGGAGAATGTTTGACTGAGTATGGGAACAATTGAGCTATTGATCCGGTCGAGTAACTGCGGCTTGAAACTTTTCCAAATGCTACATTATGCACTCGTAGGTACTCAATTATATATATACTACGCACATTAAATAGTAACGTAGGAATATTTGCAATTGCAGTTATACAATTGTTTTTGAAAACTGATCTGTAAAGAGAAAGCGCAGGTATATCTAATCTAACAAAATTTGCATTTATAAAAAAATAGTTTTTCATTTACATCCATCATGTACCTATATATATATATTTTTTTTGAAGGCCATGGATTTATGAGCAAATATTTACTAGGCAATCACCTAATAGTATTTAAGAAAAAAAATTTCATGTTTGTGTCTAATGTTTTATCAAGTTTCAGATCATGTAATGTACTAAGATCGTCTTTAAAATTATACGGATATTTTCATTTAACGCATTTTATTCTTACGGTTCATATTCGGAACTATATTTAAACCTAGATATAAACGCGTAATTCTTCTCTCACACAAGTTGTTAAATAATATGTTAGACTGTTTTTTGTTCACCTTTGTGGTTTTGTCAACACAATTTGATGTAGAAAATGAAAACGAAAAACAAACAACAATGTATCCTACCTATGATTTATTTTATGTATGTTTATTATGTAAAATGATTTTTTCAAAAGATTTAAAAGTAGAGGTTTCGCTATTCAAATGCATACCAACACAGTGTTATTATCCAATGTAATCCAATGTGGTTGTGTGTATTATTCCATATAACAGTGAATTCCAAATTTCACACACAAGATTGTGTTAATCACAAAAAACACAAAATGGGCATCAATCAATCAATTCACTTGAAGAATGCATATTTAAAATTTAAAAATATGATCCAATTCAAAACACTGGTTGATTTGATTTTAACAAATAAATTCGAAACAAACACTAATGGAATCGACAAAAAAAGGTTCCTTTCACACGTAAAGATATTCAAAAACGAAATATTTTACCAAATACAACTGCACATTTATTCTTGCACCATGTATCTAATTGATTGGTATGTACTTAAAGAGAAAATAACAGCCAAAAGCCGACTACGACGCCCGAGCTCAGGTGCTGCTTTCAACCGACTGAAACTGAAACAGGTCTGCCAAGCTGATGTACAAAATGAAACTATTCGTGTGAAATTGTATAGTAAATAAACGTGCTTGCTAAACCGAAGAGAAACGCAGTGAAGAGCGAATGCTCTTCGTAAGGCAATGTCGTATTCCAAGCCATTTCCATCATTGGGAGATCCGAGTATTGATCTAAATTAGTAATAAAAGATTACGTAGATGCAAAAACTAATACCGATTACACTTATTACGAACTGTTTTTAAGAAATAATTAAAGTGCATTAAGTGCATGTCCATCCTACATTCCCAACTAAATTCACTGCTTCGACATATTTCCCAACTGGTACTTCAGCAATTTCAAGGGTTAGTCAGACATTTTTAACAGAGATGGTGGCGGAAAACCAAAAAGGCCAACGCCAGCGCTCAATCCAGTAGTGAATACTGACACTTGTACAGGGGTATATTATAAATTGGAATCGAGCCTCTAGATTAAGGGTTGTGCACTCAAGAAAACGAGTGGCGGGCGAACGTCTAGGTCGTACGTAACTTTCTCTTTCAAAGCGCGTTAATTTGACGTTTTTTAATAATTTGGCCAAACTACACAATAATATTTATTTTGATTAATGACGCTTAGATTTTTTTAAACGTTTATTTATTCACATAATATATATTTTTTAGTAATTAATAGCCTAATAAACTTGAAAGCTATACGTATGAAGTTGAAAAAAGTAAATGACCATTATGGTTCGCAATACATTTTTAACTTTCTCTTACAAAGAGAAAGATATTGTTTTCGTGAAAATTTTCGACCTCGGGATTTTGATTGATTCTAACATTACGATGATAGCGGAGCTCAAATAAGGGATCAGCCTAGACGACTTGACCGATTTTCTTCAAACTTCGTATCCAGCGTTTTTTTGGTTATAATTCTAGGTCATTTTTTTTGCTTGTAGCCATGTTATAACCGGTACCTGCCATATAAAAATCATCCATAACCTCGATTTTCTCGAAAGCGGCTCTAACGATTTTATTAAACTTCTAATATACTATAAGCATATTAGTTCCAACAAAACTGAATACCCAGTTTTTTCGAGAAAATCCATATAACGGATTTTCGCATTTACGCCATTTAAAAAAAATACCCTATCCCATAGGTGTATATTAGTTTTGATACATAGTTTGTAACATAGTGAAATAATTTAGCTAGGTATACCTCAAAGTACATGGATCGACTCAGAATTGCTAGCTGAGTCCATTAAGCCATGTCTGTCTGTCCGCCCGTCTGAGGGTACCCGTTTTTTTGGGCCTTAAATTTTAAGCTAGGGTTATGAAAGTTGCAAACATTTTTGAAATGCGTCCACTGTCACGAACCTTTTTTAGTATAACCCAATTTAAAGCCAAACCGTTCAAATTGTGAAAAAGTTTCTGAACAAGATATCTAGACAATCCTAATGTCTATATTTCGTCTATGCAAAGTCCTTTTTTCGGGGGCGTTTTCAGTAAAAAAACGTGTTTGTAATGGTAACATTTCTTCCATATATCATTTTTACCCACGCACATTTTTGGAGACATTTTGGATGGGATGGGATAGGGTATAAAACTATCCACACAGTAGATTGCAGCCTTCTCATATGTTTATACCCTATCCCATTGAGCTAGTTTTTATTATATTTTAAAATAGGAAAATGTAATAAAACCTATTAGAAGACAGTCGCATTTTTTCTTTAATTTTTTTTTTAATATGCAAAACTATAACTTACAAGACTAATTTAACCTATATCAACCCATCTAAATCTGTTTTAACTATATCGAAATGTATCTAAATCTGTCTTAGCCTATGTAAACCTATCTACAACCTGTCATGTGATCTTTATTGCATCGGCTAACAAGTAAAAAAACATATGAGACGACTACAATCCACTGTGCGGATCATTTAATACCCTATCCCATCCCATCCTTAAAATAAATATCCCCAAAATGTCGCCTTTATGGCAATGAAATATAGAAAATGTCATTGGCGGGATCCATATACTTTAGGGTAAACCTAGCTAAATTATTTCACAATGTTACAAACTTAATGTAATATACCATGCTGCAAGGAGATCAACAGACAAAAACTTATGAGATGGCTACAATCAAAGATTATGAAGTCTATACAGATGACGCATTGGGAACAAAAAACAGAAACGCTTGCTCACGAGCTTCGCGGTACGCGCGGGCGGTGTGCAGTGTGTGCACACAAATTGCAATCTTAACGAAAGAAACCAGTTTCGATGAAGAGAGATCGTTTCGTGTGGTGGTGATTGCTGTGTGAGATGAAGGTGAATGTATGTTTTATTTTTATCCCTTGTCACACAGATGTTGCACTGCAAATTGGTCTATGCCATCCATTAAACCAACCATCAATTAAATCTAAATGTTGATTATATCTTAATTCCTTTCTTAGTGACATTTCATCCATTAAGAGTACCATTTGATTGTCTTTCTTTTCGTTAAGATCAAAAAGCATTTGTTTAATAGACTCAAAAGCATTGTTTTGAAGCCCAGGTTGAAGAAATTTGATTGAAGACCAACGATTGACCGTGCTTATATGAGGTAAATTTAAGTGCAGCTTGTTTCTTAAAAAAGCATACGTGGACTGGGACATGTAAAAAATATTTTGCGCTAAATATTTTGCATCATTAGAATACTTATTGTTCGTGGTTCCTAACAGAAGCTTGCAGAATGTTTTTGACTCTTTGCTTATAGCGTCCAAGGAATCAATTGACGTTTCTAATATTTTTGTTGGATTCGTTTTAATTTTTTTTGTTTAAAAGAATTATTTTTCATGTTTTTTAACATTTTTTTTAAACGATTATTTCTGTTCAATAACAGCATAATTTTCTTTTTATAAGAATGGACCAGCTTTACATTTTTTTCGCAATTGCTGCAGAGTACATCATCATTACGTTTCCTCTTAGCGGGGCATTCATATTCTGAAAAATCATCAAATTCAAATTCTTGACAATCATTATCCAAATTCAAGGTTGGAACGGCTTCTGATTTTAAAAACTACTTGCCAATATATGTGCTGCAAAAATGATTTTGGCAAATGAAACATTTTTTTTCATAGTCTTTTAAATCAATTTTGTATTTTCGCGCCAAATTTGACCTATAATCTTATCGGCACTAGGAAAGCCAAACAACCTTAAATGTTGATAGTGTCGTTTTGATTTTTCACAGACACTGCATTGAACGCCAGAGGGCAAATTATTTTTTTTAATTTGTTCGCTTTCGCTCATCTTGATCGCATGTAATCGCAAAGACGGTAAAACACCGAATAAATATAAAATATGCATTCACGTTCACCTCATCCCCACGACACGAGTTTTTTTATCGAACCTTAACTAAAGAGATGAGCGCATCTTTCGTTGTGCTATCGTTGGCTCTCTTGAGAAATCATTATTAAAGAGAGCGGGCCGTACCAGTACGACCCGCCATAGAACAATTTTTCTTATATGGAGTGCGTCATCTGTATAGACTTCATAATCTTTGCTACAATCCACTGTGCGGATCGTTTAGTAACCTATCCCATCGCATCCTTAAAACAAATATCCTCAAAATGTCGGCTTTTTGGCGATGAAATAAAGAAAATGTCATTGTCAGAACATAAACTGTTCAGACAGTTTATCAAAATCATATATGGTTCAACAAAAAACTTCGTTTTTCGCCTGGTTATGCTATGAGGTAGTGTATAGAAATGGTTTTTGTATGAAAACGCCTCCAAAAAGCAGGCGTCGGTTAAAATGATATATGAAAGAAATGTTTACGGAGCCAATGATTTTGTATTAAATTTTTTTTGAAAATTTTACGAAAAACATTTTTAACTGAAAACGCCCCCAAAAAGTGGGCGTAACAAAAAACTTTGTATGAACAAAACGTAGAAATTAGGATTGTCTAGACATGTCTTCAAACATGTTTTCAAAATCTTGAATGGTTTGGCCAAAAACAACGTTTTACTGAAAAGTGGGCGTGGCAGTGGGCGGATTTTGAAAATTTTTGCACTTGTTCGCTTCCATCTATATACCAAATTTCATCAATTTAGCACAAAATGTAAGGCAAAAAAATCGATGGCATACAGACAGACATGTCCTGCCTGTACAGAACGCGAATTCCTTAACCACTCATCTAACACGATAACACCAGCAACTAATATCTAAGAACAATGATGTGATGACGAAGTGAACAAGTGTTTAGATGAGCAGCAAATGATGTGGTAGATTTCTCGTACCCACCAACAACCCCTTATTGATTAAGAATTGCGACAGATCTTAGCAGCCAAGCACGAGTTATACAATGCAGGGTTGTAGGTGAAGACGAGAGCGGCCCTTGAGCTTTATAAGCTAAGAAAGAGGGAAGAAAATGGCTTTGCATAAAGTGCAAGAAAAGTGCGCCATCGAAGACCTAGAGAGCTGCCACAACAAGAAAGATTTGTTATATCGACTCTTTGTTGACATCATATGTTTATACTCTATCCCGTAGGGGTATATTTTCTTGTAACAATTTAGGTAGATATAGCATAAATAATATGGAACCGATTGCTGTACCAATTCGATTGGATAGGCGAGGTAGAGTATTAAACAATTCCCACAGCGGATACGTTTTGTTTGGAAAAACGTCGAAAGGGGATTGTTTAAATTGTTCTGCGGTTTCAACAAGGGATGTTCAGACATAAACATCCATGCTAAGGCAGAGTTGCAGCGCCATAAAATTATTGCAGTTACTAGTGACCGCGAGATTTACTTAAGCACAAACTCATTTTTACACTTTTTTTTATTCCACCCACTGTTTTATGCTGATAATTTAGCAATTTTTTTACTGTCAATTATTTTATAAGTTATTAAGGAGTCAAAATTCGAAAAATCCCTGTAGAAATAAACCATTTTTTGACATTTAACACATAGTTCAAAATAAGAAGAAGAACATTCCAATGCATCACTGCCAGCTAAAAAAATACTACATATTTCCCGAAAATGTAACAATAAAAATCAAAGGATTTTAAATATCTTTTAACGCTCACTCAACTTCGTTGCTCTGATCAGCGTATGTAAAGTCGACAGGCAGGCGCAGGAGCCTAAGTTAAACGTTTTTGTACCCTATCCCATAGGGGTATATTAGTTTCGATGCATAGTTTGTAACATAGAGAAATAATTGAGCTAGGTATACCTCAAAGTATATGGATCGACTAGCTGAGTCGATTTAGCCATGTCTGGCCGTCCGTCCGTCCGTCCGTCCGCACGTCACCAGTTTTTGGGCATCAAATTTTGAGCTAGAATGATGAAATTTGGTACACGTGCTTGCTGTTGCTCCCAGCAGAACAAATGTAAACATTTTTTAAATCCGCCTACTACCACGCCCCCTATTCAGAAAAAAACATAGCTTTAGGCCAAACCGTTAGAGATACTGAAAAAGTGTCTGAACAATATATCTAGACAATCATAATTTCTATATTTTGCTCATACAAAGTTTTTGCCACGCCCACTTTTTGGGGGCGTTTTCAGTAAAAAAACTTTTTTCGGAAAAATTTTAAACATTTCGAAAAAAATGGTGATGGTGACGCCCACTTTTTGGAGGCGTTTTCATGCAATAACCATTTCTTTACACTACCTCATAGCTACAATAACTACAATATGTTATGACATTGACATTTTTCTATATTTCATCGCCATAAATCCGAAATTTTGGGAATACTTGTCTTAAGGATGGGATGGGATAGGGTAGAAAACGATCCACAAAGTGGATTGTAGCCTTCTCATATTTTTTTTTTTTTTTTACGGTACTCTGGCAACAAAGGATTTTAACTCTCATTCTGGGGACAGTCCACGCTCACGCAATTCGTTGCTCCGCTCAGGGTATGTAAAGTCGTCAGGCAGGCGCATTAGTCAACCGTTTTGTTTGTTTAAATATTTCACCATGGCAATGCTGCGTACACCGCAACTGAAAAATACGTCAAACTACACACAATTTGTATGGAGTTATAACAAAAAAGTGCGATTTTTAAAAACGGATAAATTATCAGCACGCTAGGACGAATCGTTTAAGCAAAAAAAGAGTGAAAAAAGTGAGTTTGTGCTAAAGTAAATATATGCCGTGACCGCTATCAGGACATGTTGCGAAACTTTTAGTACCCGGATTGGATTGCATTTGCACAACATCAGATGCGCTCATTTGGGCAACATGCTAGCCGTCCAACGCCTACTGGTGAAACACTGCGACGTTTAGCCGCTCGCCTCGAAGAGACTGGCACAACACAAGATGCTGCCAGGCATGGCAGACCCCGGAGTAGCCGTTCTGCAGAGAATATTGCTGCTGTAGCCGAAGATGTCATGGAAGCGCCGTCGACATCGACCAGACGACGTGCCACGCAAATGGGTATCCATCGACGGTCTTTACAACGAATTTTGGTACAAGATTTGAAGACGTTTCCGTACAAAGTCCAGACGGTGCATCAGCTGTTAGCTGCTGACCGCCAATCGCGTCTAACATACGCTCAAGCCATCCTTAATCACCACCAAGAGGAAGATGATTTTTCATCAAAAATAATCATGAGTGATGAGGCCCATTTCCATCTTAGCGGGTACGTAAATAAGCAAAATTTACGCTTCTGGGGCACTGACGTCGTGGGCCAAACGGTTACTGTGAATGGTGAGCGCTACAGAGCAATGATCAACGAGTTCTTTTTGCCGCAACTTGATGAATTGGGATTGGAAAACATGTGGTTCCAACAGGACGATGCAACGACACACACTGCACGTGCCACAACCGATATGCTGAAGGATGCATTTCCCGGGCGCCTAATCTCCCGTTTTTGCGATTTGAACTGGCCAGCAAGATCGCCTGATTTGACCGCTCCAGACTTATTTTTGTGGGGCTTTTTGAAGTCCCGGGTTTATGTCAACAAGCCTCAGACTCTTGGAGCTCTTAAAGACAATATCCGTCAAGAATGTGAGGACCTATCGCCGGAAGTTTTGGCCAAAGTGATGGAAAATGCCATAAAAAGGCTCAAATGACAATCAACATGACATGACGGCCATTTACATGACATCATAATCTCGACTTGATGTAAAAAAATTAAAAGACCAAATAAAAATAATGCACAAGAAGAATCAAAGTTTTTCATTTTTTTTTTAAATTACAGCCAAAAAACATCGGAAGGTTATTTTTGCGCCACCTTGTATATCAAAAGTTATTACAAAAACCTGGATCGACTTATGGACGTCTATCTGTCCGCCCGTTTTATGCTAGAAAGATGATGAGCAAGTGTATAAATGTTCAAAATCTGCCCACTTTACAGATAAACTTTGCTTTTGGTAAAACCGTAAGGAATTTTGAACTTATAGGATTTCTCTAAGAAAAATGTGTATATCAACAAACCAACTATAACCTCGGTGGTTTAAGACAACATTAGAAACGAAATTCCTGAAATTACTCTAGAAGTCTGCTAAATTGTTATGCAAAATTTGGTTAAAAGAGCTCGATTTTCACAACACCAGAGGCACTTGACCGACATCATATTCTATAAATAATGCTTAAGTACATAATAATCAATCAATACAATATAAATTACAAAGCCGTACATCATTATTAAACTTATTGAGAAAAACATTAACCTGGAACATTAAACGCACTCTGAAAATGGATGCAAACAGAATAATTAGCTGAGTCGATTAAGTTATGTCTGCCTGTCTCTCCGTCCGCTTTGAGCTAGAAAGATGATGAACAATAATGAATATAGAAATTGGCAGTGTTACAGCTTATTGTTCATCCAGTTTTTCAAAATCTTTTATTGTTCGACAAAAAACAACATTTTTCTTTACATATGCCTTGGGGTACGAAACAAAAATAGTTTGTGTAGGAAAATACCTACAAAAAGTGGGCGTGGATTAAACTGACCTATGGACGAAATATTTCATCGATATGTACCTATGCCACCGATTTTGTGGCTTTAATTTTGAGCTAGGGTATATAGAAATTAAGAACATTTTTAGAGTCCACCGCCTGTAACGCCCCCTTTTGAGTAAAACTTTGTTTTTTGCCAAACGGTTGGGAGTTTTAAAAAAAAATATCTGAATAGTATATTTATACTATTCAAAATCTATATTTCGTCCAAATAAAGTTTTTTGCCACGTCGAATTTTTAAAGACTTTTTCTTAAAAAAACATTTTTAGGCACTGTTCTTGATTATTAAAATTATTGCTTTTCTTATTTATTCTTCAATTCCTTATTTATTATTTGATTTGTTATTTATTACTTTCATTTGTTATTTGATTCGTTTATTATGGTTTCATTTACATGGTCTTATATATTTCATTTATTGTTATCATTCATATAATTGTTAGTTTGTTCATACGCCGTTTAACTTTGACTCACCGTACTTAAATTTAGATCATTCCTAATTGTTTTATTGTATGACATCTATATACCATCCCTCAACGTTAAGCAGCCAAAACTATCGTCCCGTTTGATCCATGGCAACGTGAACAAAAGATATTATATAAAATTTTTGTTGCATTTAATATTGGTTGTAGAACTGCATAGCTGGTTGCTGTCGTTGATGTGTGACTGTGAGCCGCAACCGTATGCAGGTAATCCTGCTCTACGGCGCTGACGTTACTACGAAAATTTACATTTCATTACCACTACAGAACTGGGGGCTGATGGCACGTTGTGCTTGATGGTAGGTGGCCGTCGATTGCATTCTTCACTCCGAAAAATATGTTACGGGAATTAAGTACCTACACTAATCAATCTTGTTCTAGAAATCGAATCTGTAGTTTAATAAAATAAAACATATGAGAAATCTTTAATCCACTGTGTGGATCGTTTTGTACCCTATCCCATCCCATCCTTAAGGAAATATAGAAAATATCATTGTCATAACATATTGTTAAGACTGTTTATCAAAATCATTTATGGTTCGACAAAAAACACCGTTTTTCGCATGGTTATGCTATGAAGTAGTGTATACAAATGGTTATTGTATGAAAACGCCTCCAAAAAGTGGGCGTGGCTTAAAATGATAAATAGAAAAAATGTTTATATTAACAGAACCAATGATTTTGCATCACCATTTTTTCGAAGTGTTTAAAATTTTTCCGAAAAACGTTTTTTTACCAAAAACGCCCCCAAAAAGTGGGTGTGGGACATTATGATTGTCTAAATATAATGTTCAGACTTTTTTCAGTATCTCTAACGGTTTGGCCTAAAACTATGTTTTTCTGAAATGTGGGCGTGGCATTGGGCGGATTCCAAAATTGTTTACACTTGTTCTGCTGGGAGCAACAGCGAGCACGTGTGCCAAATTTCATCATCCTAGCTCAAAATTTAAGGCCCAAAAACTGGTGACGTACGGACGGACAGACATGGCTAAAAAGACTCAGCTATCGATTCTGAGTCGATCCATATACTTTGAGGTATAACTAGCTCATTTATTTCTCTGTGTTACAAACTATGTATCAAAACTAATATACCCCTATAGGGTATTATCAGTGATATCGGACAAGACAACCTAAAACGTATAGGTGGCAATGTGAAACGCCGTTTAACAAGTGCAGCTTGGTTTATAGATACAATTGTACCCACATCTTCTATAGAACTATTCGAAGTTAAATTAGCGAAGCTGAATGAATTCTCCTCTTTACATCAGGCTATATTGAAAATTGCCGCAAATGAAGGTGAGTGTGAAGATATTGAAAGGGAGTACATTGAGTACGAATGCAGTCCTCACTAAATAAATTTATTCACGGGAAGCTATAAGGATCGGCCTTCGTTTCGCGATTCGTTTATGGGAACAATAGAAAGGCAGATATGTCTTTCGGATACACAAACGTTTCAGTACCTGAAATCGTTCTTGCGCGATGATGCTAAATAATTAATTAAGCATTTGCGGGTTTCAGGTACCAACTATCTTAAAGCGTGGGATCGTCTGGAAAAGCGATATGATCGAGAAAATGAGCGTATGTAACTGACGTGCCAGATGAAGTTATTCAAGTTCTCAACGCTCTTGATTCGAATAGTCGCGATCCGTGGCTGATATATTTATTACTGAGTAGACTTGATGTTGATGCCAAGCAAAGTTGGCCTCAGCAAATTGGTTCGCGTGAAGATTGTTCGTTTAACGAACTTTTAGAGTTTCTGCAATCACGTTCTGATCCTCGTTACATTCCACGTTAGATGTTGACGGTCTTCTGCAACGCTTTTGGCAACTCGAAGAAGTTACGCCAATATCCAAAGACTCATTTCTCGATGACGACGCTGAAACACATTTTGCAAAAGCATTCTAGCGCCTCGCGCTTTGTAGGAAAAACAACAACCGATCGCTTTAACTGACAAGTCTATTTTAACATCGAAATTGACATAAATCTATAAGGTAAAATTGCAAAATATAAGTTGCTTACAATGCTAAAAGACAACAAAGTACAATTCTAAAAATTACATTAATAATACATATCTACATTATGCTTAATATACAATTTCCTTTGAATTATCGATGACCGCAACCTGAGTGTGGCATCCGGTAAGTCGTGGTGGCTTTAAGGGTGCTGTGTCAGCATGTCGACCTTTCGTAACTCCTCCCACCTTAAGATAGAGCGACGCCACAAGGAATTCGATGAGGCCAGAGCGAACGATAAACTTGACTATCGTCACTGCGTAGTGTCCTGACTGAATCATGGTTCTGCAGCTGATGAAGGTGGAGTTTCTGTAGATTAAGCGTGTTGGTGATGGATTCTGCCTGGGTGTTTGCGTATGTTGGAGGTGCAATCCGTACTTCGTCCCAGAACACGTTCAGATTGCCTTTGTAGGTGATACAGAACAGTTCTTGTAGAAGAGTTTAGCCTGTGACTTTGTGGGTTGTCTTACTGCAAGTGGAATTTATTATTATATTTGGAATATTAATAAATATAATATAATTTTCTTCTGGTTGGAAAATTTATTCGGTTTTCCCTGTATCGCTAAGGTCGCATTTGGCTTCTTCGTTGTTCAATAGTCGGCCCAGACAGGTGGAATGTTTATATCGTTATATGTTACGTAGGGCTATGTGATAATTGGTTTTGTACCATTCATTGGAAGCGGAATGTTAGTACTGTTAGTTTGTGTATATTTATTTTAATTTTTTATCCTAGCTTTATGTATATTTTTGGTTTCTCACGGTTATTAGAGTAATCTTATTGTTTTTTCTGACCTTTTGTTGGAAAAATTTAGGGGTTTTCTTGGTTCTTCTACATTCTTTTCTATATACTATTTCGTCATTTTCCCAGTTTACGGGGTCGTTTCTTGATTCATTTAACCTATCTGTTCTTGATTTTATTAACTATTTTATTTTCCTTGATTAGGGATAGAGTTTTTCTTGATATTCATTGAGTTTCTTTATATACTCATTTTCGTTAGAGAAAGTAACGTTATTTTTAAATTCGTAAGTTTTTCCAAAGAAAATCTCGGAATGGGCATATTTAGTGGTGGAACGAATAGAGTTATTTTAGGTTATGATTGTTTCAGACAAGATTTCGTCATGTTCTAAGTCAATATTGATTTATTTTCGCGTATGAAATATGATTCTATATATTACCGTTAATGTAGAGTGTAATCTCTCTTCAGGTGAATTACTTGAACTCTTTTGAAAGGAAGTAAAGTGTAATTCAATCTGATATTGCTTACAAAAGTCCTTGAAGATATTGGCCGTGAACTCGGAACCAGATAATTTTTTGGGCATGCCGTAAAGGCTCATAAAATTCTTTAGTGATTTAAGGATAGAGATACTATTCGTAGCCGGAAGGGTATATGCTCAATGCTCCAATGGTTTGAGTGAAGTTTCTGGTACTTGAAATTTTATTTTCGGAGGACTTCTGTCGTATTTGAATTTTCTTGTGCATGAATGGAAAGTATAAAACTCTTTTGAGGTGAAGGTATGTTTCGTTTATACCTCTATGATTGTTATTTTTACGGTCGTCATTCTGTTTTACTTCTGATAGTATCTTTTGCAACGTACTATTCTAAATGTTTTATTATTACAAAATTTTCGTCCTCAGAGAGTGTGGTGGTATCACACGTTCCTTGGTTTGAGACGTTATCACTTGAGTTTAGTTCTAGAATTGCATTATCAATTTGAACACGACTAAGAGCATCGGCATTGATATTTAATTTTCCTTTTTTGTATATCATATGGTAATCGAACTCTTCTAGCTTTAGGCGCCATCTTATTAATTTGGTATTAGGCTCTTTAAGACTCATAAGTCAGGTGAGTGGCTTATGATCTGTTATAATTTGAAAATTTGGGCAAAAGTTCTTTTTTGATGGTTTATTTCTGACCCCCAAGGCAATCTCGACGCAACGGACGGTATCGACGCAGACGGTTTCGCGTTGAAATGTCAAAAACTCATTGAGCTTATGGGAACATGTATAAGTGGGCAATCTGAACGCCGACGCGACGCAATGGACGTTAGCTACACAGAAAAGTTGATTCAACTTCAACTTTCTTGCGCATCGACGCATTGGAATGTCAGTTTGAAAGCTGTCAGATGGTATGTTTGTGAGAATCTTGAGATTACTTTCATAGGTTATAAATAAACAAAATAAATTAAAAGTACTGAATTAATAATTGTGTTGTGTGATGAATTTCGAAGAAAAACTTATTGAGTTGGTTAAGGCGCAGAAAATTAAATTTTCTTCTGTGAGAATTGAAAAACAAACAAAATCTTCGACGGCTAATGGTGAACTGTCAATCAAGTGACATCGCATCGCGTCGCGTCGTGAGCGTCGAGATTGCCACCACCACTCAAATCCTCACCATTTTTGACACTTCAATGCGAAACCGTCTGCGTCGCGTTCGTCGCGTGCGTCGAGATTGCCACCACCATGAGTCTGTAAGAGTTCTACTCGCATAATATATTGGCTTATCGCTACCAATGCGGCCTTGTGACAAAATTGCGCCGAGTGCATGGTTGCTCGCATCGGTGGTAAGGATAAATGGTTTCGGGAAGTCTGGGTATTGTAAAATTGGATCGTTTGTGAGAATATTTTTGCATATTTGAAATGTTTTCACGTATCTGTATTTATCTGAAATAGTTTTTTAATTTAATTTACGAAAATCTGTTACCATTCTCCATTTTTGTTTTGTTTGCTCGCTTCCTGTTTGTACAATCCAAACGGGGAGCTCCAAGGAGAGTAGCTTGGGAGGATAATAAAGGGTGATCCATTTCGAGGTTCCTTACTTTTTTAACGAAAAAAACACAGAAAATTCAAATTTAATGGAGAATGTTTATCATCATTTGAAAGAACATTCTTTGGCATTTTTTTTGAAGATTATGTCTATTAAATGTTGGCCGTTGCTACGTCGCAGATGGTCCATCCGTTGAGTCCAATTTTCGATCACTCGTTCGAGCATTTCGACTGGTAACTGGCGAATGACACGCGTGATGTTTTCCTCCAAGGCCTGAATCGAAGCGGGTTTGTCGGCATAAGCTTTTGACTTTACATATCCCCACAGGAAAAAGTCTAACGGTGTGATATCACACGATCTTGGTGGCCAATCGACCAGCCCAAAACGTGAAATTATGTGCTCACCGAAATGTTCTCTAAATAAGTCCATTGATTGATGCGATGTGGCGCCGTCTTGCTGAAACCAAATGTCGCCGAGATCACGAGCTTCAATTTCAGGCATCAAATAGTCGGTTATCATGGCACGATAACGGTCGCAATTAACGGTTAAGTTCGCACCGGCATAATTTTTAAAGAAATATGGACCGATGACTCCACCGGCCCACAAACCACACCAAACCGTTGTTTTTTCTGGATGAAGTGGCAGTTCTTCAATCTCTTCAGGTTGCTCTTCGTCCCAAATGCGGCAATTTTGTTTGTTTACATACCCATTGAGCCAAAAATGGGCCTCATCGCTAAACAAAATTTGCCTCGAAAACGTCGGATCTTCTTGGAACTTTTCAAGAGCCAATAGAGCGAAGCGATGTCGCTTGGGAAGGTCGAGCGGCTTCAGTTGTTGCACAAGCTGTATTTTGTACGCTTTCAATTTAAGATCTTGACGTAAAATGCGCCAAGTCGTTCCATACGTCAGTCCGAGTTGCTGCAAATGGCGCCGAATCGATTATCTACGGTCTTCGTGTACACTCTCAGCTACGGCCGCTATATTTTCTTCACAGCGTGCTGGACGTGGTCTATTCGGTCGAATATTATCCAATAATAATTGCTGGGTCTCAAAATGGGTGATGGTGTTGCGAATAGTACGCTCAGTAGGCCGATCATGTTGACCATAAGTTGAGCGAAGTGCACGAAACACATTCCTCACAGAACGTGAATTTTCATAATAAAGTTGAACAATTTGTAAACGTTGTTCACGCGTAAGTCTTTCCTTTATGAAATGCCAAACAATACCAAACAAAAATAACATGACAGCATGACACGACTCACACGTGATCTGTCAAAAAAGACTATGGAAAAAAGTATCTCTACTTGGATCACCCGTTACCTTGGCTAAGCAACTTCGTTATTTGTGCTTGCACTTCCTCACGTAGATCGGTATATCGTCTGTTGTGACAATTTTGTGTTTAACATCATTAGAGGAAGTCAGAGTTTGGCCTTCTTTATACAAAATATCATCTTACTTCTTGTACACTTTTAGACCCGATTTCCTTTCTTCCGTATTGAGGTGGTCAGTACGAAGTAGTTCGGAAATATTTACTGGATTAACGTTTTCTGTATACTCAGAATTGATGTTATTAATTTCAATAAATTGGGATTTATTGTATGGACTAGCTTTAATCGGTTGTTCTAATAAAACTATCTCCTCTTTATCTGAGGTATTAATAACCTCTACTATACCATACCATTCGTTTACGTAGTATATTCCTTCTGGATTATAGAGATGAAATTTAAATAGAAAAAATCTAAAGTTTCCTGGTTGATTGAACTCAATGAAAAGGGGTAACTGGGTTGGTTTGTTCAATGGGTTCTGGTGGCGGTTGGTTGGGCTTATTGGAATAAAATTGATTAGGGTTATGGGATCTAAGTGTGCTATGATTCTGCTGTATGCTTGAATTAAATGGTGGATTCTGGGTGAATGGTTTAGGTGCGTATGGTCTTTGATGGGACTGGTATGTTCTATTGTGAAAAGGGGCTATTAGATTACTGTTATATATTGTATATTACGGTTGTATATTCTGAAATGGTCTACTATAAGAACGATTTGGGGGTTGTCAAGTATACGGCTGAGGGGAGTTGAACCTATATTTGGGTTTAAACTGTTATGGCTGTATATAGTATATATTTTGTTCCTTTATGCCGAACGAAAGAGCCTCTGCGATCGATTCCGGTCGCATTGCTCTGATGCTGGAACCTAATGGTTCTTTTAAACCTGCTAGAAACGTGTTTAAACACATTTCACCGTAAAGCTCCTTTTTTGAAGAAATATAAGAGTGGATTTTGTATATTAATAATTTCGCTGGAGAAACGATCTACAGTTTTGTTATATTGTCTGAGGTTATGTAAGCCTCTTAGCAGCGATGTTTCTGTCCTCTTACCTGAATAATGGAGGATGAGATTCTTTTTAATCTCATCGCAGTTCCGAACATATTTAAACTTCATTCGCTTGGTCAGTGATTTTGTTTCAGAATATCTTTTCAGAATAGCCCGAAGAATGATTTGCCTATACGGGGTTCCATCTACTCCTCTTACGTACAATAGAATTTCTTCCACATTATTCAAAAATTCATGGATCATGTATGGAAGATCTTTTACTGCATGCGCTGAAATTGAAAGATGTCTTGGTTTACGTTGGATCCCGAAGGAATCTCAGAATCTTGGTTAGAAATCATTTGGGAAGTTTGTTTAGGGTCACCTAGATCGATTTCTTCGAGAATAGTATCTAGGCTTTCTTTTAGAGTACTTTTATAGAAATCTGTAACGGGGTCTTCACTTTTAGAGAGGTTTGGTAAACTTTTCATATATGGTAAAAATATAAGTAGTTTCCTTGTTTTTCTAAACATTTAACTATTTTTCTATAGCATTTGAAGGTAATATAGTACTGAATCAGAACAAAAATATGTTGTTAATTAGAATTATAGGTTTATCTTATAGAAAAAGTTAAGTATATTTGTATTTGTTTATTTATTTGTACATATTTTGTTATTGTTTATTTGCGACTGGATCGCGATAAGGATCGCAGTTTTTTTTTATTTCAACTGGAGTGCCTTGCAATAAGGATCTCAGTTATTTTATATTTATTTCAACTGGAGTGCCTTGCAAAAAGGATTGCAGACCTATAAAAGTCGCAGTTCTAAGATTTTATTGGTTTATGTTACTTATTTGTTTCAAAATTCTTATTTCTAGATTTATTTTTAATTTGTTTTCGTATGAATATTCTTTTTTTTTGTAGTACAGTATTTGCTTTTAATATATGTATATCTTTTTTGTATTTGTAATATTGTATTTTGGTTTTAATGGGTAATCAATATATAGTTAAATTTAATATATTTTTCTTTTTTTTTGTAAAAAAAATTGCTTCAATGGTTTACTTATTTATTGGTATTAATTATGTCCATTCCATTCATGTACTCACAGGCATCCAATTTTCCATAGAATAGGTTTGGTCGTCATGGTTGTTTGTCCGTGTTAGCAAACTGGTGTCTCGGTTATTAAGGATTGATATCCAACAGTAGTTGTATGTTTTTATACCGATATGCTCTCCATACCAAGACAAAAAAGGTGATATTCCATCACTATTTAAGTTTCGCCACACTATTCTTTTTCATTTTCAACTTTCTCTTACAAGGAGAAAGATATTGGTTTCGTGAAAATGTTCGACCTCGAGATTTTGATTAATTTTAACATTACGATGATAGCGGAACTCAAAAAAATGTTTTTTTTTTGGAATTCCGTCCGTCGGTACGTCGGTCCGTCTGTCCGTACAAGCCTCTCCACCTTAAACGACTTGACCGATTTTCTTCAAACTTCGTACCCAGCGTTTTTTGGTCATAATTCTATGCCATTTTTTTTCACTTGCATTTGTGAAATGTCTGCCTTGATATTGTGTGATGTTCACTCATAGATTTTGTTTTTTGAAGCACTTTTTATACACTTTTTAATACACACTTGACTGATATTAAGGAATTTAAAGCATTCGACCGTTAACCATACCGGACGACTGCGCCAGTAACGAGTTTGAGCCTCGCGTTTTGTAAAAAAAAACAACAATCGATCGCTTTAACTGACAAGTTTATTCTAACTTCGAAATTGACATAAAAGTTGCTTACCATGCTAAAAGACAACAAAGTACAATTCTAAGAATAACATTAATAACATAATATCTGTATTTCAGTTGCTTTGCGAAATTCCATCACCAGTTTTCGGCTCATCTTTAAAATCAGGAATTAGTCGATTTCACTCAATGAAACGGCTTTTCCAAAGAGACGTCGTCCACGAAATCACGTGTGGTATTCGATGGCTCAGCTACGGATGTTGCTGGTAACTCGCTTAATAGTCAGCTGCTCATCTCCGATTCAAAGCGATTTACCGCAGATGTAGTAAAAATGTTCCGCCAAATATGGGTTGATGACAATCATACGAGACCATTGCGAATTTTCGTGGTTTGACACAGAACTTTCGAGTTCGTCCACAATGGTCCTAGGTATGCATTGGAGCCCTACCTCTGACGAATATTCTTTTCAGATGACAGATTCTCGACTTTGCACGTCACCAACAAGACGAACCCTTCTGTCGGAAATTGCTCGGATATTCGAGTCGTCGAAGAACGAAGAAGAACCCAAGGAAATCTTATCATCGATGACTTATACCGATGTTGTACAAAATCTTATAGATAAGAAATAATATTGGTCTCGTCTGCTTCGTATTATCGCGTACTGTGTTCGGTTTATCACTCGTTGTCGCCCCAACCACTTTCCAATAGTGAAACGCGGATGCGGTATTTTTCTTGAAGAACTCTTACTTACTTACTTAAGTGGCGCTACATTCCGGAATGAACCTGGGCCTCAACCAACATGCCTCTCCAATTAGCCCGGTCCTTAGCTAACTGCCTCCAGTTGCGCACTCCAAGTTAGTTGAGGTCGGTTTTTACTTGTGCGCGCCACTTAAGGCGAGGTCTTCCTCTACTGCTTCCGACGTCTGGCTGGGAATCGAAGACTCTGCGAGCCGGAGTATTGGTGCCCATTTGTTCTATATGTCCAATGCGGAGTTTTTTGACCAGGGGCATGTCGCTGTACAGCTCGTATAGTTCTTGGTTGAATCCTCGTCTCCATAGCCCGTTAACGCAAACGGTAGCGAAGATATTTCGAAGTATTTTCTTCTCAAATCGACCAAGGAATTCTTCATCCGCTTTTGAGACGGTCCATGCTTCAGCGCCGTAGAGCAGGACTGGGATGATCAGGGTCTTATATAAAATTTCCTTAGTAGTTCGAGTGAGGGCTTTACTACTGAATTGCCTCATAGCCCGAAGAAACAGCGGTTGGCAAGAGTAATTCTTCGTTTAATTTCTGACAAGATGTTGTCAGAGTTAATAGCGGAACCGAGATAGATAAAGTCCCGTACTACCTCAAAGTTATATCTGTCAATGGTGACGTTCTGTCCCATTCGTCGATGTTGTGTGTCCTTTCGTGTTGACAGCATATACTTCGTCTTGCCCTCATTTACTGCTGAACCCATTTTGCTGCTTCCTTCTCTATACTAGCAAACGTGGCTATGACATCACGTTGGGTCATACCAATGATGTCAATATCGTCGGCGAATGCTAGTAGTTGTACAGAATTTTGAAAAATTGTGCATCTGGTGTTGGCTCGTGAGTTTTGCACAATCCTCTCAAGAATCAGATTGAAGAAGTCACATGACAGCGCATCGCCTTGCCTAAATCCTTTTTTGGTATCGAATGTGTCAGAAAGGTCGTTTCCGACCCTGATGGAGCAGCGAGAATTCTCAATCGTCATCCTACACAAACGGACGAGCTTGGGCGGTATACCAAAAGTAGATATGGCTCTGTATAGTTCGTCTCTATAAATGCTGTCGTATGCGGCTCTGAAATCGATGAATAGGTGGTGGGTATTGATTTGGACTTCTTGGGTTTTTTCCAGGATCTGCCGAAGTGTGAAGATTTGATCGGTTGTGGACTTTCCTGGCCTAAAACCACACTGATAAGGGCCGATCAGGTTGTTGTTAAACGGTTTCAGGCGTTCATATATTACGGCAGATAGAATTTTGTATGCGATGTTGAGGAGACTTATGCCTCTGTAGTTGGCGCAGTTTAGAGCTGAGGTTCCATTCTTCAGGCATTATGAGATTCGGACCAAACCCAGATTCGGCTTATGAGTTGGTGGATGTTACTTACCAACTCATCTCCGCCGGCTTTATTAAGCTTAGATATTGCTATCCTCACTTCACTCAGGTCGGGTGGTTGGCAGCTTTCGCTGTTGTTGCCAATATTGAATGGTTCGTTCTGCCTGACAGCGGAATGTTGTTCGTCATCGCCGTTTAACAGTCTGCAGAAGTGGTTCTTCCATATCCTCAGCATAGACTGTGTCTCAACTACGATATTTCCTTGTTCATCTCGACAGGATTCATTTCAAGCCTTGTATCCTTGGCTTTGACGTTTTGCACTTTGGTAAAACTTGCGAACATCTTTCCTGGAGTGGCACCTCTCTATATCCTCGAGCGCGCGCTTTTCTTCCTCTTTTTTCTTCTTTCTAAAAAGCCGGTGTTCTTCCCTTCTTCTCTGCCTATAGAGCTCAACGGCAGCTCTCGTCTTCACCTACAGCTTTGCCTTGAAGTCCTCGTTCTTGGCTGCGAGCATCTGTCGGCATTCCTCATCAAACCAGGAGTTTCTTGCTGGTGGACGCGAGAAGCCTAGCACATCATTTGCGACTGATCTAATGGCTTGCTTGCATCGTTGCCATAGTTCTTCGACATTCGATGTTGGTGGTATGGAGTTAATCGAGAAGATTAGGGATACGCGTTGCGCGAAGGTCTTGGCGGTCTCTTGCGATTGCAGTCTTTCGACATTAAATTTTTTTACAGTATTTCTGGATTGTTGTGGCGTAATGGATATCCGCATTCTAACCTTGGCTGCAAAAAGGTAGTGGTCCGAGTCGATGTAAGCTTCGGAAATCAAAAATACTGGATGCGTGGCGCTTGTCTATCGCTATGTGATCAATTTGATTGACCGTTCGTTGATCTGAAACCGCCATGTCCCCTTATGGATATGGCTATAGTGGCATTTCGTTCCGTACCGAAGTCAATTAGCCTAAGTCCGTTACCAGACGTGAAGTCGTGTAGGCTATGGTTTCCGACAATACTGCTAAAGATGTCTTCTCTTCCTACTTTTGCGTTAAAATCTCCCAGCACGATTTTAACATCGTACTTCGGTAGTCGCTCATAGGTTTTGTCAAGGAGCTCATAGAAGCGTTCGCTAATGTCTTGGAAACATAAGACTTCTTGCCTAAGACTGGCACTTATAACAAATCTGCATCCGAATAGTCGCTGTTTCTGCTGTTTCTGCTCACTACACGGTCCGTAGTAGATGTCACAGTTTTTCATCCTCATTTTGCCCGGCCCATCCCATCATATTTCCTGGATGGCAGTAATGTCTGCTTTGTAGCAGTTTAGGGCTTCCGCTAGTTGTTCGCTTGCATCTCTCATATTTAATGTACTCACATTCCAGGTGCAGATACGAACGTGATTGTCCTTTTTTCGTTTAGCCGTGTCGTCAACAATAAAATCAGTCCTTTCCGAGGCTATTGGTTGCTTCGTAACCGTTAGATTTTTCCATGATTAGGTAGTTAACCCAACCTGGAAGGCCAGTTCCAATTTATTAGATACCCCTAGGAAACGGGGCCATCAGTATCCACTACTGGATTGAGCGCTGCAATTGGCCTTTCGGTTCATCCGCCACCAGCTCTGTTCAAGGGGCCTGACTAACCTTTGAAATTCCTATACAACCTGTTGTCCGAATATGTCGAAGCAGCTTGTCTAGGTTCTCCTGGGACAGCAGGCCGGGTATTCATTCCGTGCCATTCTGACAATACTCGCGCTTATCGTTTAGCAAGTCAAATCCGGTTGGATGACCCCAGTACCCGATGGTTACCACTTGAAGGCAAAACTAAGCACTTGATGTGTAGTCAGAGTTACAATACTGGGCATTGCCAAGTTAAAGCCAATCAGAGTCTACTCTCGATCTACAACACCCTACCATCTCGAAGAACTCAAAGTTGCAAAAATCCGAAATATAATACATGTTCAAAGAAAAACATTCCGTAGTGAAATTAAATGTCTCGAAACCAATCGCAATTTACCACACAAGTGAAAAATTTCTATGACAATGATGCACTATTACGTGTTGGTGGACGTATTAAGCACTGTCACATGTCGTTCAATATAAAACATCCCTTTATTCTTCCCATAACCATATTGCTCTTCTTATATTCAAGCAAATTCACAAGAACCATCACCATCCTGGTGTGTCAGAAATGTATGTTTGTTGTAGTTCGCCAGCAATATTGGATTTTGTCCATGGATGCAAACCTTGTTTTCTGCAAAGGAAAGCCACCAGCTCACAACTTATGGGAGATTTAGCACAGCATCGTGCAACACAGAGTCGACTAATCACTAGCAGTGGATATGATTATGCTGAACCGTTTACAATCAAACTTTCTCGGGAACGTGTACCTAAGCTGTCCAATGCCTACCTGGCACGATTTGTCTGTACAAAGGCAATTCATTTGGGGTTTGTAAGTGACCTAATAATTGAAGCATTTTCAGCAGCGGTCCGTCGGTTCATATCACGTCGTGGAAAGTGTGCTTATGTCTACACTGACAAAGGTACCAACTTTCAGGGAGCTCTGCGCTGTCTCAATGGTATGCAGAAACTGATACTCTCTGAAACACACAATGAAGACATTACAGCTGCTCTCGCTTTGGATAGTATCGAGTGGCATTTTATACCACCATCCTCACCACATTTTGGAGGACTATGGAAAGCAGGCGTGAGATCAGTAATGCTTCATATACGTCATGTTATTGGAGCTACGAACTGTACACTGTGTTCAGTCAAATTGAAGAAGTTTTGAGTTTGGTCCCCTCTGTGTTTTATCCAATGAAGATGTTAACACCCATATTCCATCTCATTTTCTTATAGGCGAGCCGTGCACTGATGTTCCCGAACCCAGCTATTTAGATACTTCACCAAATTGTTTGTCTCATTGGAACCATTTAGTTTTTAAAAAAGACGGCAATCGGAATATCTAAAAATCCCTTCAAGAACGTCCAAAATGGCATCAAAAAAGAAAGGAGCCGAAGATTGGCCAAGTAGTCGTCATCAAGGAGCCAAATCTCCCACCCTCAAAATGACTCCTAGGAAAAATTGAAGCTTTCCATGCACGTTCTGACAATCATGCCCGAGTCACAAAAACAAGCAGAGGAACATACGTCAGACCTATTCCGAAACTTGCCGTTCTTCTAATGTCCTTAAACTAGGCATTGGGGCCGGGATGTTCTGCATTATTAAAATTATTTATTTTTCATTTGTTATTTATTATCATTTGTTATTTGATTTGTTTATTATGGTTTGATTTATATGGTCTTACGTAATTAATTTCTTGTTATCATTCAATTAACTTTGACTCACCGTACATAACTTTAGTTCGTTCCTAATTGTTGTATTCGCGAAAATGTACATCTATGGTATTTCTCAACGATAAGAGCCAAGACTATCGTCCCGTTCGATCCACGGTAACGTGAACAGAAGATACACAAAATTGTTGCTGCACTTAATATTGGTTGTGGAACTGAAAAACTGGTTGCCGATGGTTGCTGTCGTTGATGGTACGTAAGCAATGACCACGCTACAGCGTATACTGAGAAAATGCAAAAGTGTTGTTGTGTCTTACATTGTCTGTACAACTACAGAACAGGGAGCTGATGGCACGTTGTCCTTGATGGAAGGTGGCCGTCGATTGCATTCTTCACTTCGAAAATTCTGTAACATGAGTTAAGTACCTACTCTAATCAATTTTGTTCTAGAAATCGAATCTGTAGTTTAATAAAATAAAAATCCCTCTTGTAATTTACACCGAAAATCAATCGAATCTTTTCTTCCTCTTTTCTCGTTTTATTCATCGTTGGTGTAAATTAACAATTCAATCTTAAACAGGTACAATTTTTAAAAGTTTAGATACACCATCTGAACAAGATTCATTCAGTTCTTAGCAAGGTCCACTTTTTGGGGACATTTATAGGATGGATATGATAGGATGGAAAATAGTACTCGAGCATTGGCAAGGCGGATTGCAGCATTCTCATATGTTTCTGTTCAGTTTTGACATTTCATTCCCATCGAAAATAGCAAAGAAATTGAAAGAAAATCACACAAGGTCACATTTGACAATTTACGGACAATTAAAACGAGGGTATAATTTTAAGTAAATGTAGGTAAACGAAATTTAATAACATCAGATTTTATATTTTTAGTCACTTGTGCTTCATTTTATGAATTTTCAAAAACTACGTTTTTGTTTGCACTTAAATAGTAATTGCCACAATTGCAATAACACATAAATAATAAGATACTGTTATACATTCAGATTGCAGTGTGCGAACATACCCTGATGTGTGAATAATGTTCACTAAATATTGAACACATCCATTTGTGTTTTGTAAATACTATAATTCTAAAATTAAGAGTGTGTTTAAATAAATTATTGTTGAACATAAAACAGAAAATCGTTTTATAATTTGAATGCAGGCTTTATTCTACATTGGTGTAGAACTAAGCTGGATGAGAAGTTTCTAGAAAACAGTGAACTATGAAGAAAATTTTAAACAATATAGTGAAGTTAACTGAGTGAAAAGAAAAACTTCGAGAATTTTGAACAATGATTTGGTATAGGATTAAGTGTGTTATTGTGAAAAAGGTGTGATTAAACAATAATGATTCGCAAATCATTAGATCAGCTCATTAGAAATCATTAGAAAGCTGAACTGAGTCTTCCTATAAGAGGAAAGAGCGATTTATTTCGGCCTCAACAGGCCGAAAGTCAAAGGAACAGCTCAAGGAGCAACGGGAACAGCTCGAACAATAAAGAGGGAAACAACGCCAACAGCTTAAAGGTCAAGCAAGCAGCTGTAGGAGCAACGCCAACAGCTCGAAGGTCAAAGTAAGCAGCTCGAGAAACAATTCGAGGAACAGGAAAGGAAGTTTGAGAATGTCCTTGAGTCAAAGTTTACGGTGAGTGATAACCGCATTGAAAAAGTCTAGACTACATTTATGGTGGTAGAAAAGAAAGTTGTTAAGGCAGAAAATTATGTGGCAGCAGTCGAACAGAAAGTCGAAAAAGTAGAGGATAGTTTTGAAAAGAAGGTTAAGAAAGTAGTCGAAGCATTTGAGTAGAAAGTTGAATATCTAGATGGAGAGCTTAAAGTTGTTAGGAAACAAAAGGTTCGGGGAAGGTTTAGAAGGTCTTACGCAACGGTCTACTTATAAGAAACAGTTCGAAGCAGATGGCAAAGGACACTTTCAGTCGCGCTATAGCTGACTCAAAACTTCAACTATCAGTTCGAATGGCTGCAACACGCACACTTCTCGAAGACCCAGCTTATGAAGTGACATTAGAGGCTGCTGATCAAGCATCCCAGGAGCTTATCGAGTCTGATAATTGCATTGCTGCAACTGCAACAAAACTCGACATCTTATGTGTCAGTGCAGCAACCCATCAAAGCGTAGCAATTGCCCACATTGCAACAGTCGGTGACAGCAGAGGGAAGCACCTGGCAATGGCAATAATCGGCCTGCTGTTATGAATTTAGGCTTATAACCATCGGCGAGAAAGAACTTGCAGCTACAATTGATACTGAAGCTACTGCTTCCATTATCAGAAAAGACATTGTCCTTGAGTCATGGATGCACAACAAAAGCAGCAATTGCCTGAGGACCGCAACTGGAAAAAGAGATCGAGTATATGACGAAGTACGGCTGACGATTTACTTGCGGGACTCGCCCTCTCGAATGCATGTGACGAATGCATTATTGGAGTGGACTTCATGAAAGCTCATGCAGTAATCTTGGATATTGGCATGCAGGTCTTGAAATATCGAAATGTGGAGATTCCGATAGAACACGGTCTGTCAAAGAGAGTTATTCAGAGAGTTATTCAGAGAACAGTCATCGGGAAGGACCAAGTGCTACCACAGTCACAGATATTGCAATATGGGTTAAGGGTGATCATGGGGAACTCGTTGAAGCAGACGATAATTTCTAAAAATACATCGTCGAAAAAATGTTGGTGCAACCAGAATACATGAGGTGAGAATCCAAAAAGGAAAAGTTATTGGTAAATATCTTCCGGTTAACTCAATATTAAGTATAACCGAAGGGCAGACATAACGAGATCGATTCTCAACTCGTGCAAGCTGAATCAGGAGCAGCAAATTTGTGCCAAAAATCTGAATGAAGAATTTGCGAATGCATCGGGTTTTTCAACAGGGACAGCAAACGACGCCATATTTCTTACCGCTCTTTTGACATTTCTCTTCAGTAAGGTTTGCCATTTCATGATGGAGAGATATACGATCCAACAACGAGTCGAAATTATTAAAATTTACAACCGAAATTCGGAGTCAGTGGACTCAACGTTAAGAGCCCTACGTCCAATTTATGGTCGTCATAATCGTCTTAGCAGATAACCAATTGAGCGTCTAGTGGAAAAAATTGAATCCACAGGCACAGTAAAAAATGTTCCCGTGCCAGTGAGATAAAGAAATGCTCGTAGTGTCGAGAATATTGGTGCCGCTGAGGCTTCAGTTGAAGAAAGCCCAAATGTGTCTCACACACGTCGTTCTCAAGCGTTGGGCATCTCTGTGACGTCGTTGTGGCGAATTTTGCGAAAAGATCTTGGCCTACATCCTTACAAGATTAAATTGACGCAAGAACTGAAGCCGCTTGACCACCAGAAGCGTCGTATGCTCGTGAATTGGGCTAAGCAACAACTTGAAAATGATTCGGATTTTCATCGAAAAATCATCTTCAGCGATGAGGCTCATTTCTGGTTGAATACGAAGCCATATACGAATCCAATAAACAAAATATGCGGTATTGGTCAGGCACCAATCACACGTACCCCATGAGTCATCATTACATCCCGAAAAAATTACGGTTTGATGTGGTTTATGGGTCGGTGGCGTCATTGGGCCGTACTTCTTCCGTGATGATCAAGACCAGCACGTTACTGTGAATGGAAATCGCTACCGTTCAATGATAACTGAATATTTTTGGCCCCAATTGGATGATATGGACTTGGAGGACATGTGGTTCGAACAGGACGGCGCCACAAGCCACACAGCGAATGCCACAATCAATTTATTGGAAACCAAGTTTGGAGAACGTGTTATCTCACTAAATGGTCCAGTCGCTTGGCCACCTCGGTCGTGCGATTTGACGCCGTTAGACTATTTCCTGTGGGGCTACGTCAAGTCTATGGTCTATGCCAACAAGCCAGCGACGATTGATGAACTTCGTACGAATATCGAAAGTGAAATTGTAGCACGCTTGCAGAAGTCGAGACGCTGAACCCAATTTTCGACGGTTTTCAAGCATAGGGCCGATTTATGCTTGAAAACCGTCGATTTATGCTTGGCCGGTGGTGGCAATGCAAAAGAAATCGAGTTCCATACATAATTGCATCGAACGTACTTTCACAGGAATAAAGAATTTCATTGATATCCAAAACCGTTTTTGTTTTATTTAAAAAAAAACTTTTGTAGCGCTCTTATTGAAAAACCCTTTATTTGCTCCAGAGGATGGGAAATAGGTGCAACACCAATTTGAAAAATGGATATTCAGATTCGGGGCCCCGTTGGAACTACTTTCTGATCGAGTTAGAAACTTTGAGTCCAGAGTATTCCAGGATGTTCGCCAGCGGTTACGTATAAAGAAGACCAGAACTCCCACTCCCTTCATCCACAGTCAGACGGAATGGTGGAACGATTCAATCGAACCTTGAAAGAGCACCTATCCAAGGTGGTAGACGACAATCAGCGAAACTCGGATCGTTGCATTGCCTTGTTCCTGATGACGTACCGAAGCGCGTTCCATAGCACGACTGGACACTCTCCATGTGAAGTCTTATTTGGCCGATCATTAAGGTTGTGAAGTGAAGTAATGTGAAGTAATGTTTGGATCCCCAACGGTAGATCCAACAACTGAAGATGACTACATTGATGATCTACGGGATAGACTCTGAGTTATCCACGAAAGGACCAGGACAAGAATAAGAATGCCAAGTGATCGTATGAAAACCAGGATAGATATCAGAATAACAGGAACTGTATTTTAGGAAGTAGATTCAGTGTGGCTATATAATCCCCAACGTAAACAATGAATATCGCCAAAGCTACTGCCGAATTGAATAGGCCACTACAAAATTGTGAAGCGCATAAACGACGTTGTCTACCATAGGTATACAGAAAGGACTAAGTGGAAAATTATAGGTAACTACCTATAATTTTCCAATCCATATGAACCCCTATGGATTGGTTACAACGCTACGAAGGTGAAACTGAGGATACACTTCTTCAGTTCGAACAAGCTTAGGAGGAGATTAATGTTTTAAATTCAGATTGCAGTGTGAGAACATACCCTGATGTGTGAGCATCGAACACATCAGTTTGGGGTCCATTTGTGGTATATACTGCATGCGCCTACTGGAATGCATGACTTGATAGTGGTATCTGTCAAAGCCACTTCTCGAACAATCAAGAAACTGCGGGAACCTCCGAGAATATGCCATCTTTTTCTGGATCAGTATCTGGATGGGTATAAATAGAGATGAAGCGATAACCACCGAATTGGTCTAAATTATGACCTGAACGTGATTTCAATATAGTTGACTGAGTTAATTACTTAAGTGAATTTTGAGAGTGATAATAGTCGGCGAATTCAATCGTTGATCTTTGATTACCTACAAATAAATGTAATTAAATTGTTAATGGAGAGCAAAGCCACAACGGTTTTGTAAATAATATAATTCCAAAAATAAAAATGTGTTTTAATAAATTATTGTTAAACAGAAAATTGAACTTTCTATAATATGTTGTGAAAATGCCATTTTCTATATTTCATCACCATAAGGCTCACATGAATATGGTACAAGACGATCCGTGCAGCGGATTGTAGCTTCTCATATGTTTATGCCCTATTATAATTAGTTGTCATCGAGCCAACAGCTGATTTTTTGTTTTGTTTCCCTTTTTATGAACTTGTTAATTTTATGAAGAATAATGTAACTTGAACTGTAGTAGACGAATTATACTGGCAACTTCAAATTTAAATAAGTACAAATAATTGTAGTACTGGCAACACCAGTACCAGTACATTGCAACACTGGCAATGTTTTTTGTTATTGCTCTCTATGAGGATTGCAAGTCGAATTTACTTTTACAGATATTTTCCCGTTTGGTTTCTCGCAACATTGTTTAACTGTGCCAGGTTACTATTTACCTTTTTTTTTCTATTAAAACAGTTCAAAGCAAAACGCATTTTCCGAAAGCGCATCGAACTTGGTTATTTTTGTGCACATAAAATAGTTTGGACTTGGCACACTAGGGTTAATTCGTGCGTTTTAATTTGTGAAAAAGTAGCATAAACTAGTGAGGAGAATTTTGGTAGTTTTGCATTTTTTAAAATATTAAAAGCATTAAACTGTATATAATGTTAGATTATTGTTTAGTCGGAAAAGTTGACACACAGTTTGTAACATAGAGTATTAATTTAGGTTCTTCAAATTATATTGATCGAATAAAAATCGCTATCTGTTTCGATGGCGGACGGACGGTTATTTTTGGATAATCATGTTATAAATTTCATAAGCCGCAATGAGTAAAATACAATTTCACATGTTGGTTATCAATGATAGCTATAACTGCACCATATAAATTGACCCTTATTGCGTTCAGGCAATTCCACACAACCTTACAATAACCGAATACCATTATTTCACATACCCTATAATTTTCGGTATGTCAAATTGAGCAACTGGGCGAATGTGCAGCTCTCTGAAAATTGCTCTATCTACACTTCTACAGCTCACTGAGCTAATCACTGCTCCTTTTGTTGTGTTGATTAAATGAACTTTCGTTTTTTTTTAAATAAACAAAAAAAATCTATAAATAACTTCACCAATTAAATCCCAATAAATTTGTGTGAACTATGCAACTTCTTCCAATGGTTCTTGTGCAATAATTTGTTAAATTTTGATGGGGCGATGGTTTGAAATAAAATGTCAAGAGTGACATAGCTGCTTTATGTGTTGTGTTTATTTGGCCAAATAATCAATTAAAAAGTTTGTTTTGCTTCGCTATTGCTTGTCTTTACAACGCTTCTTTAGATATGTTAAAAATGTCTATGAGTTGCTAGCTGCATTTGGACCAGTTTGTGCCAAAATGTCGGACCAATTTATGGTGGAGGAACGAAAGCCCAATTGTGTTGGGCTTACTGAAAATATTTCTCAGGAGACGCCATCTTCTTCGTCATCGTTTTCAGTCGGCGAATCAAACAATATAGGACTTCCATATCAAAATGATCCTATTGCTGGTGGCTCAATAATTCAATCATCGCCTCCGCATTATCGTCATTCTCGTGCCTATCGACATTTTAAGAATCCTCCGCAACCCCACATGTGCATTCGAACGACAACGGAGAATGGTGAAGAACTCTTCATTAATGTGCTTAGTTGGACAAGAATTGTCATTCCGCAGGAGCCAAGTGACCCTATACCACTTTATGGGGGAATGAGAGTACAATAATATATATTTTTTAAAGTCAACTTTCATCTAAATGTGTATATTATTACTGAAGGTACCGCCTGGAAGTCCACGCAGTCCCCCAATTGTATTTGCCGTAATGGCAAACCCGGAAGTTTTGAAAGATTCTGGAAGACACAGCAAAGATCCAGAAGAGAGGCGGGCAATGGTAGAGCTTATGTGCGATTTTGTGGAAGCTATGAATCCAGGCGTAAAATTAATTCGGTAAGAACAAAATTTTACTATTTTTTTCTTTTTAATATTAAGTTATATAAAATATTGTGCACCCAATTAATGTTCAATACTTTTATTTTTGATAGGTGTACGTATACGATTTACGTCGCATTTTTGGATATATAGAAATAATCCTGATTAATCTAATTAATCTCACTCTCTTGTAATAGCGTAGGTAACTATCGGTAGTCAGTACCTACTACTCAAAGAAGTTCGTTACTCCGCTTGGATACGTATGTCGTCTGACACCTTGTTATTATAGATACAAGAAGTTTAAACTTCCTATTTCTGGTCACTTGAGCAATTTCATTTTATTATGATAAATATAATTCACCCAATAAACTCAAAATAAGAACCATTAAAAGTCAGACATGATTTTGCAGTTGTTTACACCCTAGAACGATGCAATTAACAGTCGCTAACAAAATTATAAACTAAGTAATGTTTACCCCGAAATTGAAATATCCCTCACCTGGCCTTTGTTTACACTTCGTAAATTTCTTAAATATTTATGACTAAAGGTTAGTTGCAATAAGCTAAATTGCAGCGTTTAGAATAAAAAACGCCAATATTTTGAAGTACATAAACAACTTCCTGTGGAATGGAAATACTTTGACGATTACGTGTAATTTTTGTCTTTCAGTTAAATTGTACCTTTTTTTAATACTGAGATTCGATTATCACAATGGACCTACTCTGTACCAAATGAGTCTATTACAAATGTATATAAGAATGATTTCATTCACTTCAAATTAAGCTTGTTTTAATTATGATATATTTCGCAGATATTACATCGTTTTGTTAACACACGACATAATTAATAGTTACAATAATCAATAAGACAAAAGAAAATGCAAGCTATCCTTTACTTCGGTTGTTTTCGAACCAGAATTGTAACGAAGGTGGCCAAAAAATTCTATTAGGATATGGGATGGATAGTAAGACATCACCACGCCGCCGGGTATATTATATCCACTCCTTTGCCTATTATTAGTACATAAATGTGAACTCGATAGTAGTATCTAGAATCTTAAACTGTATGATCACTGATTACCTTTTGGTTACAGTACATTATGGCAATCAGACGCGTATGAGAACAGAACGTTTAAATAAATCATATCCTACCACGATTTTGCTATCAAGTACCTACTTAAGTGGCGTTACAGTCTTGAATGAACCACGGTCTCAACCAACATGCCTCTCCAATTAGCCAGGTCTTAAGCTAACTGTCTCTAGTTGCGCACTCCAAGTTGGTTGAGGTCTTCGTCTAATGCGTCTGACGTATGGCTGTGGACCTAAGACTCTGCGAGCCCGAGTATTAGTGTCCATTCATCCTAGCCATCTTAAACATCCAGTGGGAAGTTTTTTTTTTATCGCTGTATAGCTCGTATAGTTTTTGGTTGAATCTTCGTATCCATAGCCCGTCAACGGAAACGGGACCGATGATTTTTCAAACAAGTTTCCTCTCAAATCGACCAAGGATTTATTCATCCACTTTTGAGACGGTCCATGCTTCAGCGCCGTAGAGCAGGACTGGGATGATCAGGGTCTTATATAGGATCTCCTTAGTAGTTCGAGTCAGGACCTTACTACTGAATTGCCTTCTTAGCTCGAAGAAGCGGCGGTTGGCTAAAGTAATTATTCGTTTAATTTCAGACGAGATGTTGTCAGAGTTAATAGCGGAGCCGAGGTAGACAAAATCTTGTACTATCTTAAAGTTATGTATTGGCGATGTTCTGTCCAATTCGTCGATGTTGTGTGTCCTTTCGTGGTGACAGCATATACTTTGTCTTGCCCTCCTTTACTGCTAAACCCATTTTTTACCGCTTCGTCCTCTATACTAGCAAAAGTGGCTATGACATCACATTGAGTCCTACCAATGATGTCAATATCGTCGGTGTTGCTAGTATTTGCACCGATTTTTGGAAAATTGTGCCTCTGGTGTTGGCTCGGGAGTTTTGCACAATCCTCTCAAGAATAAAATTGAAGAGCTCACATGACAGCGCATCGCCTTGCCTAAAACCACACTGATAAGGGCCGGTCAGGTTGTTGGTAAACGGTTTCAGGCGTTCACATCTTAAGGCAGATAGGATCTTGTAAGCGAAGTTTAGGAGACGTATACCTCTGTAGTTGGTGCAGTTTAGAGGGTCTCTTTTTTTGTGGACCGGTTAATCGGTGCTGAAGTTCCATTCTTAAGTCATACATTCTTCCGACCATATATGGCTTATGAGTTGGTGGATGTTATGTACCAAGTCATCTCCGCCGGCTGTATAAAGGTCAGCGGGAAGGTCAAGATTGAGTTAAGTCACGTCACGTCACTCTGGTCAGGTGGTTGGTTCAATATTGTCGTTGCCAATATTGAACGGTTCCTTCTGCTTCTGTTCCTCATCGCCGTTTAACAGTCTGCAGAAGTGGTTCTTCCATATCTTCAGCATCGAGTGTATCTCAACTACGATATATCCCTTTTTATCTCGACAGGATTCTGTTTGAGCCTTGTATCCTTGGCTTTGAAGTTTTTCACATAGGTAGAAACCAAGGGTTTCTTGTTGGTGGGCGCGAGAAACCTAGCACATCAGTTGCGGCTGATCTAATGGCTTGTTGGCGTCGTTGCCATTGTTCTTCAAATTTCGATGCTGGTGGTATGGTGTTAATCGAGAAGTTAAGGGATACGCGTTGCGCGTAGGTCTTGGTGGTCTCTTGCAGTCTTTTGACATTTTTTTTACAGTATTTCTGAATTTTTGTGGTGTGGTGGATATCCGCATTCTGACCTTGGCTGCAACCTTGGCTTTGCGTTAAAATCTCCCAGCACGAATTTAACATCGTACTTCGGTAGTCGCTCATAGGTTTTTGCAAGGAGCTTGTAGAAGAAATCCTTAGCAATATCATCTTTTTCCTCCGTTGGGGCACGAGCGCGTATAAGGCTTATGTTGGCGAATTTGGCCTTTATGCGAATTATTACAATGCGTTCGCTTATGCCTTGGTCATTAAAGCACGGTCCGTAGTAGATGTCACAGTTTGTCATCTCCTTTTTACCCGGCCCATCCCATCGTATTTCCTGGTGGCAGTAATGTCTGCTTTGTAGCTGTTTAGGGCTTCCGCTAGTTGTTCGCTGCATCTCTCCTGTTTAATGTTCTCACATTCCAGGTGCAGATACGAACGTCGTTGTCCTTTTATCTTTTAGCAAGGACGTCAACAATAAAATCAGTCCTTTTTGAGTCTATTGGTTGCGTGTAACATCGTTTTTTTTTTTCATGGTTGGGTAGTTAACCCAAAGCACAACCCCCAACCTGGAGGGCCAGTTCGAATTTATTGGATACCCCTGGGACCTAGGACACGGGGCCACCAGTATCCACTACGGGATTGAGCGCTGCTCAATGCTGCTGGATGATTCAAGTACCCGATGGTTGCCGCTTGGAGAGTAACAAGCACTGGGAATTGCCAAGTTAAAGCCAATTAGAGTCTACACCCACGCTCTTTAACACCCAACCATCTTCTTTTTTGAAGGTATTTGATTCATTAATTCCAAATATGTACGCGAATTAGTCATTTCTGGCTGCTTGTTTGGCTATGATGTTGCGGAAAAAAAGGGAAGAAATAATTAAATTATTATTGCTTTGTCTCTCTTCGAAAGCATTCCCTATGGAAAAATTTATATTTTTTGTGTCAAATCAACACGCACTAAAAATGTGAAATTTCAAAATGCAATTAAAATGAAACGAAACAAATGATTTTATTGGTTAATTCTTGTCATGGAATCGTAAAGTGTCCTTAACAAATCAAGTCGAATTTCTCTCCAGGCTAAGTTAATGGCTTCAATAAGAAGGTTCAGCACCGTTGAGTACGGTGGCCACTGAAGCAGTTCCAGATTTTTCACTCAATACCGATTTGCGGGCCTATAACTTAAGTTCAACAGTTCCATAGTAGCTTACTGCTCCCCATACCATAACACCACCTTATGAGCTTTGATGCCATGCTAAAAAACGTTCGTCTTTTCTCATCGCATGAAACAATTCACGTCACGCCATTGTTCTTGCCAAGTCGTATATACTTCCGCTGATGGTTTATTGGTGGCTTTTTTTTAAAGTTCAATTACTTACTCTTCTAACTGTAGAAACACTAGCGTTAGACCAGCATTTTGCTTAATTTTCGCATGAGTTGGAAGCACAGCGTAATATTGCTCTTTTCTCAGCACCTGTTGTTGTTTATTTTTTCCATACGACTATTAATCCTCAAGTAGGAGTAGGTCACAATAAAACTTTGACCCATTTTTATAGCAATAGCACGTCGTGTTAGTCCTTGCTCCTTAATAAGTCGATTTTGGCCTTTTCAACATTTTTAAAAAAGTTTTCTCAGCCCATGTTATCCCAAACTTCAATTTATGGATTAAAATTAATGATAAGACTTTACATATTGCCAATTACCATTTTTTCGTAGATATTGCTTTGGAAAATAATGTTTCGGCGATAACAATAATACGATAAATTGGTGCAGTGACATAGTGGTTAGTGCTTTGGACTACTAATTCCTGGTTCAAATCCCCAATTGATAACACCTAAGTTTTTTTACTGCTACACCTCTTCGAAAGTCTGATAAACATCCAAGAGTAACATTATCATGAAAAGCTTTTCATATTTGCCATTCGGATTCAGTGTTAAACAAGAGGTCCTCTTCTTTGTGGCAAGGGATTGTGAGGCCCTATAAATAAATATACATTTTGAATAGAGAAATGTTTATAGTGTTAGTCAATACTCTTGAGTATAAATGGGGGCGGTTAAGTATAAAAGGTTGACGACGGCGCCTAATAATGGAACTGACTCACCTATGTTGTGGTTGTGTCATCAGGGATCATATTTTCGGCGTTTAACAGTCATTGGGTTTAAACAAAGTTTTTTTAGATCTAAAGGAATAAGAAAAAAGCAAATAAAACTAAAATTAAAAATCAAAACTAAAAGCTATAACTTATTGTACTTACAACAGATAGTTTTGGAATTCGCTATTATCAACCGCCTGCCTGAAAAAGCTGAAGGAATTCTCGACATTCTTTGACAATTTTGACTTAGAGGTAGCTTTATCTTCATCGATAAGCAATTCCATTATTTGGATAGTAATGGCTCTTCGTATTTCTCATCGAAATTTTCTTCGGTATTGCAAGACTTCCAAGTAAGAGGTTTTCCTCCCCCCTACTCATGACCGCTTTTGTACTTCATGTGCAGTGACTATTTCAAGCAAATTTGTTTAAAGTAGTCTTTTATAGCTATCTATGGTTTGTGTCAGCGACTGAGGCAGCAGGCCTCATCGCCAACGTACCGTGATTACCACCTGTTAGTTCGTTGTCTAGCTTTAAGTTAAATAAAATCTGTTAATATTACATATGCTTGATTTATAAATGATTAATTTTTTTATAGTAATGCCGTCATTTTAAGGGACAGAGATATATCGGGTGAGTTAAAAGATGTGTGGAATGCCGTGCAAGCCCAACGGGATAGAGAAAGAGAAGAACAAATGGTTCAACAACGACAGCAACAGCATTATCATAACACCACCACTCAGCAATTATTTCCCAAATTACAGACCCCATTATTAGATGAATCCCATATTGAACAGCAGAAAAGTGACAGCACAAGTGGGGCGTCGCCCGAGAATAAGGATATTTACATGGACTTCGGATCCGGTTCAACCCGTATTTTAAGAAACGATCTAGCCAACGATCTACCGCTTAATTCTGCTTTTGATGAAGCTAAAATTACAGATGATCCCGCAGAAAGTGCAATTAAACAGGACGAAGAAAACGTCCATATAACCAATATGATTCCAGAAAGTGAAGTAACGAAATGTCAGTTGTTGAGTGGCTCTCCAGACGATATGTCTGAGCAAACGATTCCAGATGCTGCACTTACCGAAGTTAATAATATGCAAAACTCGAAATCGTGTTCAACAGTTAATACAGACAATATTACCAAGCCCAATAACGTGACAAATGGGGGTAAAAAGGTTTCAAATACCAACTCGGATGCTAATCCCAGTTCTACTACGTCAAATAAAACACCAACAGCAGCCCCACCAAAAAAAGAAAAATTGGGTGGATTTTTACCAAATGGATGTATTTTCCCTCGATTCAAGAACAATAAACATAAAGACAAAGATAAAGACAATTCTAAATCGAGCTCGAAGGATAGAGAAAAAAACCTACTGCACGTTCTAAAAAAGAATAAGGACAAACAAGAAGACCCCACTAAAACACAATACGAAAAAAACTGCATAAATCTTGAGAGCGAAATCGAAAGGCTTGATCTAAACAAGATAGATACGGCTACAAGCAATGACAATATGTTCATGAAGCTTAAAGTTGCAACATCAGCTGCCAAATAAGACTGCATGTCCATTTCTGTGTCAAATTAGGTATTTTGCTTAGGCATAGATGCTTTCATATTTTCACACCATTAACAAATTGTTCATACACTCATTCATTAGACACAGACCTGCAACTTGTGTAACATTATCCGATTTTAACAAAGCGCATGCATTCATTTCATGTGTGTTGCCTTTGCAGATGCAACTTGGCAAACATATGTGCCATAACAAATATTGTATTTACATATAGAAATTCTATATTTATATGAGCATAAACAGAAAAAGATAAACTGCACATATTAATAACACCTATCCAGTTTTTTAAAGGTTAATATGTTGTACTAGGAATTCAAAAGAACATGCCATTGTGTTGTGGGAACTAATTTTTATTAGACAATCATCCCAATTTTTGGATATTTTGATTTATCTAGAATTCAAAAAAAGGTAAATTTGTATTATACATAATTGAAAAGTATTTAACAAAACGCACATGTAACACGGTTGTAGTAAATGTATGTACATGGTTTCGAAATTTTGTTTAACCAGATCCAATTTGATTTTTAATGTTCTTGTCCTTATTCTTGGCCACGAAAATATTTCGAATATATCTAATATTAGTTCAGTATGACATATGTTAGAGTTGTCAGCGAAGTAAATGGAGCTAGTAATAGAATTGATTTTATATTAGAGACCAATTTTGTCTCGTTTGGTGATCTTCAAAACAAATCAAAGGAAATGCTTGTAAAGATAGTGATAAGAGCTAGAATTCCACATAGTTCGTGTACTTGTTTTTAGAAGTATTAACAATATCTAAATCTTAAATCAAGTAAACAATACAAGAACTATGAACTATGCTCTTATGACTATCTTTACCAATGGGGTATGGAAGATGCACAAGTTCATTTTTAGACTGACCTTGCAAATACAATGACTTACGAAGAGCATCTTAAAATATTAGAAAGTTCCATTGCTAAAATCGGTCGACCAATTGGTAGGGCTCTTTGATTAGTGTGCATTTTTTATTATTAACTTTCTCTTATAAAGAGAAAGATATTGTTTTCGTGAAAATTTTCGACCTCGGGATTTTGATTGATTCTAACATGTTTTTGGAATTCCGTCCGTCGGTTCGTCGGTGCGTCGGTCCATCTGACCGTACAAGTCTCTCCAACCTAAACGACTTGACCGATTTTCTTCAAACTCCGTATCCAGAATTTTTTTTGGTCATGATTCTAGGCCATTTTTTTTCTTTTAGCCATGTTATTACTGGTACCTGCCATTTAAAAATCATACATAACCTCAATTTGCTCGAAAACGGCTCTAACGATTTGGACTAAACTTCTTATATGCTATGAGCATATTACTTTCAACAAAACTGCATACTCAGTTTCTTCGAGAAAATCCATATAACGGAATTTCGCATATAGGCCATATTAAGGAAATTGCCAATTTCTCGGTAACTATTTTGCCAAATTGAATGGAATTTAATTTGTATACTACTATTACTGTTTTCATGAGTCCCACGTAATTGATTTTGGCCCAATTATCCCCAAACGCAAATTTCAGTTTTTGACAATAACGGAAAATCATTATTATTCACATGAACACCGATTACTTTCAATTACGGAATAAACGTCCCTGTAATCTCATTTCGACATAATTTATACCATTCTAGCATCATTAATCGAAATAAATATTATTGTGTATTTGGGCCAAATTGTTAAAAACGTCAAATTAACACGCTGTGAAAGAGAAAATTGCGTACGACGCAGTCGTGCACCCAGCTGTAAATGCTAACAACTTTGAAATCGGATTTTAAGACATACTTTTTCATTGGACAATATGATTGGCGACTGGTGGTTACAATAATTAAATCAACTAACAAACAACAAAGCATTTGTGCGATGAAATGCAGCGCGCAGAAGCCTCTTCTTGCGATCATCTGACAAATCATCAGGGTAGTATCAATTGGCAAGAAAGGCTTATCTCAAATCAGCCTTTCGGATTCAGTATAAAACATATTTCAAGATTAATAGGTTTGTATAAAATAAGTATATTTCTACATACTAATTTTTATTAATATGTATTACAAAGTAGAGTATATATTGAGTGTAGTATCATTTTCTTAAATTCACAAAATTATATCTCAAGCAAATATATATCCCTGATTAAGAAAAATGCTGAACGATCTGTTGCCAAGTACATAGTCATATTATCACATTTGTTTGATTGTGTTTGAATTCGTGTCCCTGATGATTGAAGTAGTAAGTAGAAAAGCCGTTTTGAGCATATGTTGAATGTAAGATTCGGACAAGAACATCCGTTGTTGAAGTGTTACACTATTTAAAAACATATAAGAAGGCTACATTCCCCTGAGCGAATCGTTTAATACCCTATCACATGGGGTTGGGTATAGTAATGTTTTTTTTTACAGAAGAACTCCTCCAAAAAGTGGGCATACGTTATAATGATCTATAGAGGATTATTATTGTTAACATTCCCAGTGATTTTGATCGAAAGATTATTTCCAATATTTTAAAATTTTACTGCCAAAATACTTAATACAGACGAAATAAAGGAATTTAGATTGTCTAAATACCTTTTTTTTTGGTTTGGCAAAAAACTTAGTTTTTCGAAAAAGTGGCGTGGCAGTAGGCGGATAAAAATGTTTACCCTTGTTCAAGGGTATGTGTACCAAACCTTACCAAAATGAACATACAAAACTGGCAGACATGGCTAAATCGACTCAGCTAGTGATTCTGAGTTGATCCATATATTTACTTTAGGGTATATCTAGCTAAATTATTTCTCTATTTTACACACTATGTATTAAAACTGATATACCCCTGTGGGATAGGGTATAACCAGGATATATAATCTTAACGAAAATTAACTATTTAAAAAATTACTAAATTTGTTTTACTCATAAAGACAATAATTGACAAATTCGAGAATACAAGTATGTAACTACGAAACTACATAGTTTTAAACAATGAAACTAAATTATTTTCATTAAAAATATAAAAAAAATGTAAATAATGAAAAAAATTTCTGTAGTCAACACCGTGGCCGTTTCCGACAAGCTATCCTAAAAGGTTATAAACCTGTCTGCGAACAAATTCTTACTATTGCGTCGGTTTCAAGAACTTTAAAAATCAAGTACACAAAAAAAGCAAATAAATTTGATATAGTTACACAAAATTTCAAACTAAAAAAAAAATACTTTAGTTCTTAAAATTGCAACAACATAATTTTCCTTCTTAGCGATTTATAAATGCATTTAAAAAAAGATCTCAACACTTTTATTGGAGAGACCGAGCGTTTCCTTGTAATAGAATGCTCAATAGACTGCTCAATTTCCTGTCCTTTATTTAAATATTATTCACAAAGGCCTTTCCTCATATACGAAACCTGTAATCCACATACTTATAATACAAATAAAAGATACCACATGGCTTCATAAAAGTATATTCTGTTAAAAGGCCCCACTTTCAATTAACTGCCATTTTATATTTTATGAAGGTATTAAATTCAGACAGTATTTATTTTAAACAAACAATCTTAATGTGGTAACAAATTACATGTTTTTTTTTTCAATATTTAATATAATTATGCTTATTTGCAATGCTTTCTGTTTCTACTCTATCAATAATTGAAGATCTTCTCCGACATATTGTTTGTAACCAAGTAGAAACCGTATGTTCTGTTATTTATATACTTAACTCGGCTAAGTTCGCGAATTATCTTTTTTTTAGACATTTACTTTACCTAGGGACCAATTATAGCTATCGAAATGAATCAAGAAATAAATAATATTATGTCGGTCTGAAAAATCAGCTTGTTAATGTTAAAACAATTTTTACAACAACAGTTGTTTGAACAAAATTGTTAATTGCTTGGAGTACGTTTTAGGTTTATCAGTATTTTTGCTCTATCATGGTATCCGTTCTAAAAGTAATATGCTCCGCAGTCCGAGACTGCATATACGTTTATAGTATTCGTTTTTCAAAGATCAACACACAATATATATCCATTACGTTTTGTCGGAGGGAGAAATGTTCCGCACAGCTGATCGGAACGATTACCATGAAACAAAATTCTCCGATTCGTACAAAATCGGAGAACTTTCTTTTCGGAACGGATACCATGATTTTAACTTTGTTGCATTATTTTCTTAAAAAAATCTCTAACTGGTATTCATGAAAACTTAGTAAATGAGCTGTGCATTTAGATATAACAATTACTAACATTAAATTCACGAATTTGGTGTTGGTAATGTTTAAAGCATCATTACATCTTTTGCTCAAACAGTTTTATTAGGATGGGATTTGAAGATTCACTTGGCTGGAGTATTATCCATCATTTACTAAACGTGGCCCAACCAATTTAGTCGACGTGTTTTTACCTTTTATACAACTTCCACTCCTTATAGTGCTCACGTATCCTCTTCCATAGAGTGAAGAAACGCAAACCATTCCTCATTTAAAGAAAATCTGGTAAAGCGCAAACCTTAGCTTAAGCTTTTTGGAACAAAAATCTTTACGTATTTTGAGATTTTATAATCCTATTTGAACACAATTTTTGTCCTCAACACTTGCCTGAAGCAATTTTTATCGATTATATATAACTTAAAACTTATGCATTAAAACTGCAGTTTTTATGCCAATAAAATAGACTCAAAGAAGTTTTTGGATTTTGTCCAAACTATGATAATCTTCAATTCAATAGCTCACAGTTAAATAATGTTCTCAGCTAAATAAAAACATAATCCTTCATTTCTTTGACTTCTCTCTTGTTTCCTTGAAAAATACGACAATATTTCTGATGAAATTATGTATAAATTTCGATTGTCTCATTTTTCTTTTTCGAAGCTTCATGAATGAGCTACTAGTACTACTAGTAGCGTTTTCGATTGCTAAATGACTCAAAAAGCACTAACACAAACAACTTCCTAGATAGCAGATTGTTTTTTACTCATCTCATCAATGTTTGATAATTCAGTCAGACTCATTCGGAAACAAGTTTTGAATATAGAAAACATTTAAGAGGAATTCAATATGTATACGATAAACTTTAATAGGTGATACCTGAAAACTGTTTAAAACAACAGAACATCCGTATGCCTCTGGCCGTGCCATTATAGTTAAGGTAGTCACAGAAAGTAGCCACAACAAAATGTCTGTCAACAACAATTATGCCCGCCAACTTGCATCGAAACATGCTTTGCCAAAACATTTGCAATGGGTTAAATGTGATTTTTCGAAAGGATTAAACAATTATGTTCTATTATGCCATTTTCGATAGCTATAATTAGGGCTAGTTTCTCCAATACAGTTTGGATTTCTATGTATGTACCTATATATTTGAAAACTAACATGCTCTCAATGTTCAATGTCTTGATCACTTGTAGAGATGTTTCCCTTAGTTAAATGATGATATCAAAGATTATAAAGCTATTCAGATGACGCACTGCATACAAGAAAAATGGTTCTATGGTGAGTCGTACTGGCACAGCCCGCCACATATTTTTATCTCGATTCTCATATGTGCACGTGCACACCGCCCGCCCGTACCATTAAGCTGTTGAGCAAAAGTTCGTATAATTTTCAATTGGTCTTAGCACTACCTCAAGAACGATTATCACGATATTAGCCGAGCTCCCTAATTGTTACCATATAATTGTGATTTATATTATATTATAATGTAAAACGTGTATCTATAATTGTACTAACTTTTCATTGTATCTTATTTAAAAAAAACTGTCTAAACCAATTAAGAAGCACATTTAAAATAAAACATACGAATAGAAACAAATAAAAAAAAATTCAACACATAAAATAGTTAAGTACAATTTTACATACAAATTATTATTGAATTTAAACAATAAATCGTAAAAAATGAAATGATATAATATGTAGAGTTACACTTTAGGCGACTTTTTTTATATAGATGCAAACATAACAAAAAGAATAATTATTAATACAAATAGAATAGGTGAATAAAAGTTCTGGTAATAATAAATAAAATTTAATATATATAAGAAATAGAACAAACAATTATATACATATATATATGTATATATATATATATATATTGGAAACAAGCACAAATAGGTCATCGCTATTTCAAAAACAATTTGTATTTTAAGTATGTATTTTATTTAAAATTATACAGTTTTTATATTATATATAAAAATAAATAAAATTTAGTATTTTCAAAACTATGTTGTTTTATTAAATTTATATCATTGAATTATTCCATTAGTGAAACCGTTTTATACAAAAAGAAACACCTACAAAATAACCAGCTATACTATTATAGGATAAAGACGAATCCATCAAATGAACAGTCACAGACAATATAATTTACATCGATATCGCGCGCCTAAGGAAAAAAATTACACATTTTCAATTGTCTGTTATTACTTTGAAGTTCGAAGTTTGAACGATTTGTGTGAACAAAATATACTGCAAAACAAAACTCAATTCACGCGATCGTGTTTTGTTGGGTTATGTTAATACTTCCAAAACCGTGTGGATATCCGTTATCCATTTTGATTAATTCAAATTCAACGGAAACGATGATAGTGGATCCCAAAAAATTATTTTTCTTGGAATTTGTATATATTTGGATTTTGGATCTATGCCGTATAAGGAAAATTGCAGGTATTCGCACACTATTTGGTCAAATTAAAAAAATTAATGTTATTGTGTGTACTGCAAAATCGTCAATTTCACAGTGAAAAGGAAAGTTGCTTACGACCCAATCATGCACCCACCACTCTTTTCTATTTGCAACTCTTACCCGGGGTTTGTATTGATAAGTATATAAATGCGAGGCTGATTGTTCGAAGAATTTTGCTAACAAGTAGGTCGGCAACTGCGATGAGCGTGTTTTGATTTTGGGTATGTTTTCTCTTTTACACTAGTGCATATATCCGTCACTGTCTTTCAGTGAATTTCCGCGGGGCATAACATTTGTATTGTAGAAAGAGGCCTTAACTTGGCAATGCCTCTGGCTACAAATCAAATTTGCTTATTTTTATCTCCTTGTGTTAACCATCGAGTACTTTCCCATCCAACCGGATTTGGCTTACTAAACGATAAGTGCCAGTGTTGACAACAAGACGAAAAACAGCAATACTATAAACAACCAGGTAAGAATGGCACGGAATGAATACCCGGCTTGCTGTCGCAGTCTAACCTTGACAAGCTGCTTCGACATATTCGTACAACAGGCTGTCTAGGAATTTCAAGGGTAAGCCAGGTAGGATTAACTACGTGCCCATTTAAAAAAACCATTGCTAAGAAGCAACCAATAGCCTCGGAAAAGACAGATTTTATTGTTGACGACCTTGCTAAACGAAAAAAGGACAAACGTCCGTATCTGCACCTGGAATGAGAGAACATTAAACAGTAGATGTGCAAGAGAACAACTAGCGGAAGCCCTTCACTGCTGCGAAGCAGATATTACTACCGTCCTGTATATATGATGGGATGGGCCGGCAAAAAGGGGATGCCAATCTGTGACATCTACTAGGAACCGTGTTAGAGTGAGCAGAAACATCGACTATTCGGAAGCGGATTTGTGATAATAGCCAGGCTTAGGCAAGAAGTCTTATGTTTCCAAGATATCAGCGAACGCATTGTAACAATCCGCATCAAGGCCGAATTCGGCAACATAAGCCAACGGAGAAAAAAGATGATATAGCTAAGGATTGCTTCTATGAGCGACTATCGAAGTACGATGAGAGATCTTAACGCAAAGGTAGGAAGAGAAGACATCTTTAGCAGTACTGTCGGAAAATATGGCCTAGATCCTAAACCTCTCGATTAAAACCATACCACCAGAATCGAGTGTCGAAGAACATAGGCAATGATGCCAACAAGCCATCAGATCAGCCGCACTGATGTACTAGGTGGAATGGTTTGATGAGGAATGCCGACAGATGCTCGCCAAGAACGAGGCCTAAAAGGCTAAGCTGCAGGTAAAAACGATAGCTAACTATAAGCTATATAGGCAGAGCAGAAGGGAATAACACCGTCTTTTCAGAAAGAAGAAAAAAGGGCAAGAAAAGCGCGCGATCGAGGATATAGAGAGGGCTGTAAAAAAAATCCACCACAAAAGGTGGAAAAGGTGGACTTCTGATTTTTCTCCCTCATTTTTGTGATCCGAAGTGAAAATTGTAGTACGGGACTTTGTTACCTTGGATCCGCTATTAACTCTGACAACAACATCCCGTCAGAAATTAAACGAAGAATTACTTTTGCCAACCGCTGTGTCTTCGGGCTAAGAAGGTAGTTAAGCCCTCACTCGAACAACTAAGGAGATCATATTTAAGACCCTGATACAACCGTATCAAAAACGGATGAAGAACCTTGGTCAATTCGAGACGAAAATTCTTTGAAAAATCTTCGGTCCCGTTTGCGTTGACGGGCTATGGAGACGAAGATTCAACTAAGAACTATGCGAGCTGTATAGCCATGTGCAGCCACATACCCCTGGTCAAAAAACTCCGCATTGGACATTAAAGATGGCTAGGACATGTAAAACGAATGTACACCAATACTGCGGCTTGCAGAGTCTTCGATTCCCAGCCAGACGTCGGATGCAGTAGAGTGGGTGCCCGCGGTGTAGTGGTAATGTGTTGAGGGGAAGGTTGCGCGTTCAATCCCAGCGAAAATCCATTAAGTTCGGTTGTTATACCTAAAAGTATGCACACCATCTTGAATTTCTTCAAATTTAACAAACACAAGAAAAAGTGACTTCCCGAAGTTAGTTCGGACACCACTTATGGAGTAAGTCTCCACTACATCCAAAATCTTTCCTTATCACTCCCTTTCTTCCCCTTCTCTAACGCTCGTACTGTGGTTATGTATAAAGGGTATTCATATCCCCTTGAGTACGTGTAAATTTAAAAAAAGGAAGACCTCGCTGTAAGTGACGCGCACAAGCAGAAACCGACCTCAACCAACTTGCAGTGCGCAACTGGAGCCAGTAAGCTAAGGCCCGGGCTAATTGGAGTGCCATGTTGGTTGAGGCCTAGGTTCATTCCGGACTGTAGCGCCACTTAAGTAAGTAAGGAAGAAATATAGATATCGAGATTGTATATATATGTTGTTCAGAAACTTCTTTTTAAAATAGCTAAGGGTTTGAGCTATAACTAACAAGCATTATTGCTATGGGAGAGGGGTCTATCATCCCCCGTTTGTGTGGGAGAGGCAATTTCTTAAAAAAAAATTGAAATAGCGATAATACAATTATATATATAATATACTTTTTTAATCTACTTTTTAAATCAAATAAAAGCTATGCACAGTTTTTGAAAAAACGGGTTTTCAACTAAAAATTTAAAAAAAAAAGTTTAAGGTGAATTTCGTTCAAACCACCCAAATGGTGGGAGATAGACTCTCCTCCCATAGTCATAATATCTTGTATTTAACTGCTCTACAAAAAGCCGTTATCAATTTTTGGCGCCTATGTTACCGTATTCTTACCTGTTATGATACAATTTCTACTTACAGAAAAGTTTTTGTGCGTCTGGTATAAAATAGCACCATATAAAATGTTTCTCACCTACTGTATACTCGTTATCAGGATGTTTTAAAGTAATCAGTATGTGGATATACGAATAAGTCAAAGTTATGATTTTAGTCATACTGTTAGTGCGTCTGGCAAAAAAATATCACCATGTGAATCATCTTGGACATACATATTTGTATTCAAACTGTTCTGTTCTTTTGTTTGAAACTAAATTTAAATGGTTATATCAATGCCCCGTTTACTTTTTTCTAAATTTCATTGCTCTAATAAATTCCTAATCAAAAACTGAAAACTAGATGATTTTATGTCTTCTAGTTTTTGAGAAAAATGAAAATTACTAAAATTAATTCGGAGTATAAACAGTGAGATACAACCCCCATGCTTGGACTCACGCTCGTAAATATTTGGGATGGGTGCGAGATTTTTTTGTCTGCTGTGGTAAATTGTATTGCACTTGATAATGACGCAGAAATATAACCGAACAAACGTTCGACTATTGTACCGTTGTTTTTTTTTTGTGCATATGTGGTAAAGCGTGTAGTTATTGATATTCACAAAGGTCATTCTGTGTTCAAACTTAGTGCGAATCGAGTGTTCTTTTTTGTGAATAAGCAATGGCAGCAAAGCATCCTCTAATACATCCTAAACTTAATCATTTTTCAATATTTTGTTCCTTCGGGGATTTGGTGTCGACCAATGAAAAAAGCTTCACATTTTTAGAAGAAATTGGTCTAACTCCCCCATTATGTTGCGACTTACTCTTTACAATGCTCAATAAAAGGCTCTAAAAAATGATATAAAAATTGTAGGAATACAATCAACATTTTTCCATGGGCATCAATGTCGGCTAGAGGTTTGCGTGGTGCTTGCGATAATTATATTTTTTGTCATCAAAATGCCTGTGAACACGATTTTTCAGGTAAATTAATTAAATCTTAAGCTACAACTTTGATTAAAAATATTATTGTATCTAAAGGGTTTTTCAATAAGAGCGCTACAAAAGTTTTTTTAAATAAAACAATAACGGTTTTGGATATCAATGAAATTCTTTATTCCTGTGAAAGTACGTTCAATGCCTTATGTATGGAACTCGATTTCTTTTGCATGCCACCACGGGCACGCTTGCAGAATTCCAAACGCTAAACCCAATTTTCGACGGTTTGTTGGAACCACATGTCCTCCAAGTCCATATCATCCAATTGGGGCCAAAAATATTCGGTTATCATTGAATGGTAGCGATTCCCATTCACAGTAACGTGCCTGTCTTGATCATCACGGAAGAAGTACGGCCCATAAACCACACCAAACCGTAATTTTTTTCGGGATGCAATGATGACTCATGGAGTACGTGTGGATTGCTGCCTGACCAATACCGCATATTTTGTTTATTGACGAAGCCATTCAGCCAGAAATGAGCCTCATCGCTGAAGATGATTTTTCCATGAAAATCCGAATCATTTTCAAGTTGTTGCTTAGCCCAATTCACGAACATACGACGCTTCTGGTGGTCAAGCGGCTTCAGTTCTTGCGTCAATTTAATCTTTTAAGGATGTAGGCAAAGATCTTTTCGCAAAATTCGCCACAACGACGTCAGAGAGATGCCCAACGCTTGAGAACGACGTGTGTGAGACACATTTATGCTTTCTTCAACTGAAGCCTCAGCGGCACCAATATTCTGCACACTACGGGCACTTCTTTGTCTCACTGGCACGGAAACATTTTGTACTGTGCCTGTGGATTCAAATTTTTCCACTAGACGCTCAATTGTTGATCTGCTAGGACGATTATGACGACAATAAATTGGACGTAGCGCTCTTAACGTTGAGGCCACTGACTCCGAATTTCGGTTGTATATTTTAGTAATTTTGACTCGTTGTTGGATAATATATCTTTCCATCATGAAATTGCAAACCTTACTGAAGAGAAATGTCAAAAGAGCGGAAAGAAATATGGCGTCCTTTGCTGTCCCTGTCGCTCAACTTTTGTAGCGTCCCTGTTGAAAAACCCGATACATCGTTATTTCAAAATTAGCAATTAATCGTATGGCGCCATCACGACAATAAAATTGAACTTAGTTAATCTACTGTAATAGATTACTTTAACTATTGTCGTGAAATAGCCGAAATAATATCGTCTCACGTTGAAATTAAAATTGGCGGCGAAGACAAAACGGTTCAAATCGACGAGACTTTTCTGACAAAAAGAAAATACCACAGAGGCCGTGTAACCGAACAGATGAAAATTGTTTTGCAAAGAAGATAAGGTCGGGCGCTTCTTTATAGTGAACTCCAAATGTAAGGGAGATCTTTGGTCGTATATCCATAAATGTGGATAATGCACCGGTCCAACATCAGCAAGAGAAAAATGGCCAGACCGCGAATGGTAGCCGAAGAGTTAAGTTAAGAAGCCAAATCTAAATCCTTGCTAATTGAACTTTGTATTATTTTTATATTTTCTTACAACCTAACTATATTATTTTCTTAATAAATAAAGTGAATTTAATTTAACTGCTAAAGTCGGTTTGCTCATTTTCTTACATGGGGGCTCAACCGGGATCGTGAGAAAAATTTAATTCAAAGTCAAATTAATTAAGTAGCGGGTGATTAAAGATAAGGCGAAAGTTGAAAAGCAAAGACAAGTTGGAAGTACCGCTTAGTGATTATTAGTTGCTGTTGTGCATGGCTAGATAGTACGGTCAGTGAGGTATAAAAGAAAGTGGTTGTCAAAAGAATTGTGCTGGCTTAGCAACAGAAAGTAAGATTAAGTGTTTTGATCTGCAGTTCGGGGAAGTTGCGTCGACACAGGTGGATCAGTGACAAAATCGAAAGTTAATCTAATTAACAGTGGACAAAAACAAGTGGACAGTATTGTTGGACTAAATTTGCGTTGGTGGAAAGGAGTTCGGCGGGTTACGTTTTCGGTTTACGTTGTTGGTTGTTGTTGCTACGATTAGGTGATAACATGAGTGGTCGTGGTAAAAGAAACAGTTTTGCGCGGTCCGGGCACCAATATAATTCTAATGCGTCGGGAATAGAAACTGATAGTAATTTGAGTGCGTCTTTGATAGAAAATACCATAAGGCCATTTAGCGGTGATGAAAAGTACCAAATTAAAAAATGGGTTTCTGATTTTGAGGAACAAGCTGAAATTTTCTGTTGGGATGAAGTAAAAAAGTACGAGTGGTGTAAAAAACTATTGTGCGGTTCTGCAAAATTATATGTTGATTATGAGCTTAGACCCAAATCGTACGTAGATCTCCGAAAAGGTCTTATATCAGAATTTCAAGAAGATGTCAGTTCTGCCCAAGAATGATGTATTACAGATTACGCATTGCGCATGTCCGCCATTTTTGTTTACGTTTCTGCTATCTTGCTTACGTCACAGGAGACAAGCGAATAATATTTCCTTCTGAAAGTAGGCATTGATATATCATTTCCGCGCGTTAATTTTGAATTGGTTATACGGAAATTATTTTTTCATTGAATTTTGAGTATAAAAGATTTTAAAAATCGATATGAGGTGTGCAGTGTTCAATTGCAGTGCAAATAATAATAAAGGCAAGTTAAATATCCGCTTTTATCGCTTTCCTAAGGATGGCGGTATTCAGAAGCAATGGATACATTTTTGTCGGAGGAAAGACAACTTTAATCCTGAAACGTCGCGAATTTGCTCTGCACATTTCACTGCAGAAGATTTCGAGAGGAATCTACAATTTGAAATGGGTATGTTCCTGTACATAAGTCCTTGCTTACATATTATTAATATATAATTAAAGGATTATGCGAAAGAAACGGATACAAGTTGAAGCCGGGAACTTGTCCAACCGTTGAACCACAATCCACGATGGTACCTTCATCCAGGGATAAGAGAATGATACATAAAACAAAGCAGAATATGATCGCAAGCTTATTGAAAGAAACCCCAGTTCCCCCAATTGTTCCTGAGCCAGCCAAACCTGATGATGCAGATCAAATAGAGATGAACAACAACGTTGTGGATGTTTAGACGAAACTACAAATCAGTTGCAGCATCAAATTGATCTTTTAAAACAAGAGATGTAAGTTGATGATTATTATTATAAGTACCTACAATAGCAACTTTAATCATTTTTAGTGGAAGCTTAAAGCTAGAGAATTTTATAGTGCGTACCAAAACAGTTGGCCATTCTACTGCGCAGGTCTCTTAAAATGTGTTTTACAATCTCTTAAAATTGCAAAAACAAGCATAAAGAGACGAAAATGGGCAGAGTCATAATAAAAAACGACGTATACCCTGCCTTGTGTTCAAGATCGCTGTCGCGATCTCACTGAGGGTGGTTTCTTCATTTTCCTTCGTTTATACTGAAATTAGGAGCGGAGGAAAAATATAGACCATTATATGTCAACTTTACTTGGAGGAAAATATATTGTTTGGTTTTTGTCTTGTCGGTTCTTTGTAGGAGTATGATGTGATCACGGTCGGATAGATTAAGCAAAACATTGCACATGAATTGATTGTGTGACTGTGTCTGTATGAAGGTGTACGGTTTAAGATTTAAACCCTATTTGCTCATTATGCTTTCGTTGATCATTATTAATTGTGTCGTGCATATTGATCATGTAGGTACTGATATTGGCACGCAAAGTAAAGTAATTTGCAGTGTCACACCAAATTTTTTTTGTTTATATCATTGAATTTGGGCGAGGTAGGTAAATTTAGTAAAAAAATTACAATTTGGGAATTTTTTGGAAACGTAAACGATTTTATACCCAATAACAATAGGCACGATTTTCTGTCACAAAAAAGAGGATGGGGGTATTAAACGGTTCGTTAAAGACAAAATGGTGAACGTTCTTGATTCTTCAATAATTTTTTTTAAGAAATGCAGTTTTTAAAACTTATCGAAATACCCACCACTTTTAAATTTGTAACCTTGATTAAAAGTGTAAATTATAGCGAGATAAAATTGAGCACACCACCCATACTGGTACCTAGCGCTAAACCACGAAATGTTCAACCATAAAAAGGGTTGGGAACCCTTTCAAATACAATTGGACTTCTAGGTAGAAATGTATAAAAGTCGACCTCATAATAAAAAATTAAGTTTATTTAGATATTCAACAGCATTTTAGTTCTAAGCACTGTAAAGTTGGGTTACGCATTGTAAATTACAGGCAAAAACGCTTAGTGATTAAATCTCTTTCGCGTCATTTTTGTTCTCTTAAATCCTCTCTCTGCGCAATCGACCGTTGGCCAACTGTTTTGGTACGGACTATACAAGTTTTCACTTTTCCTTTCTAGGAATACATAACCATGCAATGACTCAATGTGTTGCAATAAATTATACATTTAAACAGGACACACTATAACATTTTAGAAAATACAAACTATTGAAATGTTATTTCGCTTTGAGAAAATACAATTATGATGATATATACGAAGCTTTTTTCACAGAATCATTACAATCAGGTAGAAAATTAGTAGAACATCTTAATAATTCAATAAACAATGTATTAAAACGAATCTTTCATGCTGACACACTTTTAAAATAAGATTTTTCTTGACAAAAAGACACATTTTAATTTAATTTCACGCAATTCCTATGTAAATAATCAACAATTACAACGAGCTTTCAAATAATATGTCACCTGTGACGTAGCTGCGCAGAACGAGCAAAAATTTAACACCTAAATGCATAATCTTATATCTCTCATTCCTGAGTTCTGCCGACATCCATAAACAGTTACGCGCGCGGAAAAAATTGCCAAACGAAAGTTGTCGCGAGTTTCTTTACGGTTTGATGGAAATAGCAAGTCAAGGTGAAGTGGAGCATTCAGCACTAATTGATTATGCAATTGATGGAATTGAAGATTCGGAGACGAACAAATTATTGCTTTACGAAGCCAGTAACTTAAAAGAACTCAAAGAAAAGTTAAAAATATATGAACGAATGAAAGAAAGGCAACAAGAAAAGAATGTACATAACACACGTGTTAAAAACGATCGCTTTGATAAATGTACGGTGAAGGTTAAAAACGGTAGGAGTTGTTACAACTGCGGAAGTAAGGAACACGAGTTCCATAATTGTCCAGATAAGGGCCGTGGCCCAAAATGCTTTAGATGTGACTCCTTCGGTCACAAAAGTTTCGAGTGCGGGAAAACTGCTGATAAAAAAGAACCAAATGTTAACCTGGTCAGTAAAAATAAAATGTGCAAAGCGATCCATTTGTGTGGTATTCAAGTGGAAGCTCTCGTAGATACCGGTAGTGACCTGACTCTCGTCAAAGAGGTGATTGTGGCTAAAATGGATGCCAAGCGGATCACTCCACACCAAATGTCAATCTCAGGTTTGGGAAGCAGGTTATGTACTAAGGGATTTGTTAGTGCAGGTAAATTGACCAGGTAAATTTTAAAAATATAAGTTGTTTTATCGTAGACAATAGTTGCATGAAGCATGATATGATTATCGGGAGAGATATTTTGGACACAGTAGATTTTACTGTCGACAAGGATGGTGTGACATTAAAGGAGGGAATTGTTGAGGAGGAAGCTAGTTGTTTTCTATTGAAAACGATCAACGTGATGAGTTGGATTTCAATCTAAGTCATATTAGCGATGCAGACGTAAGATTAGAAGTGGAGCGGTTAGTCCAAAATTATAATCAGAAGAAAGTATTATGCAGTCCAATTACTATGAAAATAATATTGACAGACGAGGTACCAGTGTGGCAGCATCCTAGGCGTCTTGCACCATTTGAAAAGCAGTTCGTGGAGAAACAAAAAGAAGAATGGCTTCGAGATGGAATCATACGAGAAAGCTCATCGGACTATGCTAGTCCAATTACTCTAGTGAAGAAAAAGGATTCGTCGTTTCGCCTATGCGTAGACTACAGGCAAATTAATAAAAAGATCATACGCGACCCTTTTCCTTTGCCGTTAATAGAGGATCAAATCGACCAGCTGGAGGGTGCAGAATTTTTTACAACTATTGATTTAGCCAACGGTTTCTTTCATGTTGATGTTGATGAGGATTCGAGAAAGTACACTGCATTCGTTACATCCAATAGGCACTTAGAATTCAATAAGGTTCCGTTCGGTATGAAAAATTCGCCAGGTGTTTTCCAGAAATACATTAATTACGTATTTAGAAAAGAAATCTGAGAAAGATTAGTTGGAGTTTATATCGACGATCTGGTTATACCAGCTAAAGATTAGCATGAAGCAGTTTCAAGACTAACTCGTGTTTTGGAGGTGGCAGCTGAAAACGGGCTGGCAATTAAGTGGAAGAAGTGCCAAATAATGAAAAGAAGAATAGAGTATTTAGGTCATATTGTCGAGAGGGGTACGATTAGTCCATCGCCGCTGAAAACAAAAGCTGTTATGAATTTTCCGGAGCCTAGAAACATTAAACACTTGCAGAGTTTCCTTGGATTAGTTGGGTACTTTAGGAAGTTCATAGTTTCATTCCCATCAATAGCTCGACCATTGAGTGATATAACGAAAGCTGGAGCTAAATTTATTTGGAGACAGCCAGAACTAGAGGCCTTTAAATTACTGAAGGAGAGTCTCTGCTGTAAGCCAGTTCTATCGATTTATAGGCATGGAGCTACTACAGAACTGCATACTGATGCGTCCAGTTTAGGATATGGAGCAGTCCTACTTCAGATCTCATTAGACGATAACTTACTTCATCCTGTTTATTTTATGAGTAGAAAAACGTCACCAGCAGAACAGAAGTATTCGAGCTATGAGTTGGAGGCACTTGCAGTGGTGGAAGCTGTTACAAAGTTTAGGGTTTACTTATTGGGACAGTCGTTTAAATTAGTAACTGATTGTAAAGCGTTTGAGTTGACGTCAAAGAAGAAGAATCTTCAGCCAAGAGTCGCACGTTGGGCGATGTTGTTAGAGGAGTACGAGTACACGGTGGAACATAGGAGTGGATCCAGATTAGGCCATGTTGACGCCTTAAGTCGCTATCTAATCACAATGATTGTCCAGGTCAATGATGATAGGTATTTTTTAGACAAACTAAAGAATGCACAACGAAGTGATTCAAATCTTATTGCATTGATTGAAAGCGTTAGTGGAAAGTCCAGAGGTGGCTACGTTGTTGAAGGTGGTATTTTGTACAAAGAGGTTAATGGCGTCAAGCAGTTCGTTGTTCCAGAGAATATGCAGACAGAAGTTATCAGAACAGCTCATGAAAGGGGTAATTTTGCATTTAAACAGGACACACTATAACATTTTAGAAAATACAAACTATTGAAATGTTATTTCGCTTTGAGAAAATACAATTATGATGATATATACGAAGCTTTTTTCACAGAATCATTACAATCAGGTAGAAAATTAGTAGAACATCTTAATAATTCAATAAACAATGTATTAAAACGAATCTTTCATGCTGACACACTTTTAAAATAAGATTTTTCTTGACAAAAAGACACATTTTAATTTAATTTCACGCAATTCCTATGTAAATAATCAACAATTACAACGAGCTTTCAAATAATATGTCACCTGTGACGTAGCTGCGCAGAACGAGCAAAAATTTAACACCTAAATGCATAATCTTATATCTCTCATTCCTGAGTTCTGCCGACATCCATAAACAGTTACGCGCGCGGAAAAAATTGCCAAACGAAAGTTGTCGCGAGTTTCTTTACGGTTTGATGGAAATAGCAAGTCAAGGTGAAGTGGAGCATTCAGCACTAATTGATTATGCAATTGATGGAATTGAAGATTCGGAGACGAACAAATTATTGCTTTACGAAGCCAGTAACTTAAAAGAACTCAAAGAAAAGTTAAAAATATATGAACGAATGAAAGAAAGGCAACAAGAAAAGAATGTACATAACACACGTGTTAAAAACGATCGCTTTGATAAATGTACGGTGAAGGTTAAAAACGGTAGGAGTTGTTACAACTGCGGAAGTAAGGAACACGAGTTCCATAATTGTCCAGATAAGGGCCGTGGCCCAAAATGCTTTAGATGTGACTCCTTCGGTCACAAAAGTTTCGAGTGCGGGAAAACTGCTGATAAAAAAGAACCAAATGTTAACCTGGTCAGTAAAAATAAAATGTGCAAAGCGATCCATTTGTGTGGTATTCAAGTGGAAGCTCTCGTAGATACCGGTAGTGACCTGACTCTCGTCAAAGAGGTGATTGTGGCTAAAATGGATGCCAAGCGGATCACTCCACACCAAATGTCAATCTCAGGTTTGGGAAGCAGGTTATGTACTAAGGGATTTGTTAGTGCAGGTAAATTGACCAGGTAAATTTTAAAAATATAAGTTGTTTTATCGTAGACAATAGTTGCATGAAGCATGATATGATTATCGGGAGAGATATTTTGGACACAGTAGATTTTACTGTCGACAAGGATGGTGTGACATTAAAGGAGGGAATTGTTGAGGAGGAAGCTAGTTGTTTTCTATTGAAAACGATCAACGTGATGAGTTGGATTTCAATCTAAGTCATATTAGCGATGCAGACGTAAGATTAGAAGTGGAGCGGTTAGTCCAAAATTATAATCAGAAGAAAGTATTATGCAGTCCAATTACTATGAAAATAATATTGACAGACGAGGTACCAGTGTGGCAGCATCCTAGGCGTCTTGCACCATTTGAAAAGCAGTTCGTGGAGAAACAAAAAGAAGAATGGCTTCGAGATGGAATCATACGAGAAAGCTCATCGGACTATGCTAGTCCAATTACTCTAGTGAAGAAAAAGGATTCGTCGTTTCGCCTATGCGTAGACTACAGGCAAATTAATAAAAAGATCATACGCGACCCTTTTCCTTTGCCGTTAATAGAGGATCAAATCGACCAGCTGGAGGGTGCAGAATTTTTTACAACTATTGATTTAGCCAACGGTTTCTTTCATGTTGATGTTGATGAGGATTCGAGAAAGTACACTGCATTCGTTACATCCAATAGGCACTTAGAATTCAATAAGGTTCCGTTCGGTATGAAAAATTCGCCAGGTGTTTTCCAGAAATACATTAATTACGTATTTAGAAAAGAAATCTGAGAAAGATTAGTTGGAGTTTATATCGACGATCTGGTTATACCAGCTAAAGATTAGCATGAAGCAGTTTCAAGACTAACTCGTGTTTTGGAGGTGGCAGCTGAAAACGGGCTGGCAATTAAGTGGAAGAAGTGCCAAATAATGAAAAGAAGAATAGAGTATTTAGGTCATATTGTCGAGAGGGGTACGATTAGTCCATCGCCGCTGAAAACAAAAGCTGTTATGAATTTTCCGGAGCCTAGAAACATTAAACACTTGCAGAGTTTCCTTGGATTAGTTGGGTACTTTAGGAAGTTCATAGTTTCATTCCCATCAATAGCTCGACCATTGAGTGATATAACGAAAGCTGGAGCTAAATTTATTTGGAGACAGCCAGAACTAGAGGCCTTTAAATTACTGAAGGAGAGTCTCTGCTGTAAGCCAGTTCTATCGATTTATAGGCATGGAGCTACTACAGAACTGCATACTGATGCGTCCAGTTTAGGATATGGAGCAGTCCTACTTCAGATCTCATTAGACGATAACTTACTTCATCCTGTTTATTTTATGAGTAGAAAAACGTCACCAGCAGAACAGAAGTATTCGAGCTATGAGTTGGAGGCACTTGCAGTGGTGGAAGCTGTTACAAAGTTTAGGGTTTACTTATTGGGACAGTCGTTTAAATTAGTAACTGATTGTAAAGCGTTTGAGTTGACGTCAAAGAAGAAGAATCTTCAGCCAAGAGTCGCACGTTGGGCGATGTTGTTAGAGGAGTACGAGTACACGGTGGAACATAGGAGTGGATCCAGATTAGGCCATGTTGACGCCTTAAGTCGCTATCTAATCACAATGATTGTCCAGGTCAATGATGATAGGTATTTTTTAGACAAACTAAAGAATGCACAACGAAGTGATTCAAATCTTATTGCATTGATTGAAAGCGTTAGTGGAAAGTCCAGAGGTGGCTACGTTGTTGAAGGTGGTATTTTGTACAAAGAGGTTAATGGCGTCAAGCAGTTCGTTGTTCCAGAGAATATGCAGACAGAAGTTATCAGAACAGCTCATGAAAGGGGTAATTTTGCAGTGCGAAAAGTCAAGGAACTATTGTCGAAGGAGTTCTATTTTCCAAATATGACATCTAAAGTTGAAAGATTTATAGAATGTTGTGTTCCTTGCATTCTAGCATAGAAGAAAAGAGGCAAAAAAGAAGGGTTCTTACATCCAATCCCTAAAGGTGAATTGCCATTAGACACTTTTCACATGGATCACTTAGGACCAATGGTGGCAACTGGTAAAGAGTATCGTTATTTGCTCTCGATAATCGACGGTTTTACCAAGTTTGTTTGGCTGTTTCCGGTCAAAACATTATCGGCAAGAGAAGTCATCAAAAAAATGCAGGTAGTGTGGGAAACCTTCGGAAATCCGAGAAGATTAATAGTAGATCGAGGAGGAGCATTTGTGAGTAAAGAGTTTACAGAATACTGCGACAAAGAAGGTATTGAAGTGCTGCACATCACTGTAGGAGTCCCTAGAGGTAATGGACAAATTGAAAGAGTTCATCGTATCGTTATTCCAGTTTTAACAAAGTTAACTCTTGAAGCGCCGGACAAGTGGTACAAGGAGGTGAAAGTTATACAAAACTTTTTGAATTCTATCTACCAACGTTCGATTAACACATCGCGAATGAAATTACTGATAGGAGTTGAGATGAAATTACGTGAAAATCCAAATATTCGACATAAGATTGAAGAGGAACTTCAGATCCAGTTTGAAGAAGAGAGGGAGACGTTACGTGAAGAAGCAAAGAGGAGTTTATTGAAAGTGCAAGCTGAGCGCGAGAAATGTTACAACAAAGGCTGAAAAGCTGCGCGATCATACAAAGTTGGAGATCTAGTGGCCATAGAAAAGACACAGTTTGGAGATGGTCTCAAAATTCGTCCAAAGTTTTTGGGTCCTTATCAAATAACCAGGATTTGTGATCACGATCGCTTCGAAGTCCAGAAAGTAGGCGAGCATAAGGGTCCGAAAAATACTTCTACTAGTATCGACAAAATTAAGATGTGGTATAATATTCAGAGCGAGGATGATGATAATCAAATCAACCGTCAAGACAGCCGAGTGTGGGATGCTGATTCGCATTCCCCTGAGTCCGCACTCGACGATAATGCACCGGTCCAACATCAGCAAGAGAAAAATGGGCAGACCGCGAATGGAAGCCGAAGAGTTAAGTTAAGAAGTCAAATCTAAATCCTTGCTAATTGAACTTTGTATTATTTTTATATTTTCTTACAACCTAACTATATTATTTTCTTAATAAATAAAGTGAATTTAATTTAACTGCTAAAGTCGGTTTGTTCATTTTCTTACATAAATACGTTCACTACAACACCAGTCGCGTTTGTACCGACATCGCATGCCAGTACATAGGTGTTGAGGAAATTTTCCCTATTTCTACGACTCATGACGTTCCGAACAACAGCAAATCGATTTTCTGGAGAATCAGAACAAGCTTCTGAAAAAAAAAACAATTCTACGGGATAATACTTCATTGTAGGTACCTATTACCGTTATTTTTTAATATTTTTTTTTTATTTTAAGTCATTTTTTTCTAAAAGTACACCTACCTCATAAACGGGGTGGGAAAGACCCCCTCCCATAGCAAAAAAATGCTTGTTTTTGACCCCTCTACCAAAAACCGTTATCAATTTTTGGCGCCTAATAGCGTCCACACACCACTCATGCCGGCATGTGCAATATAGCGATTGCGCATGCAAACTGAGAGTGTGTGGTGCTAACTGTGTGTTTAGCACCACACACTCATGCATGCGGCATGAGTGATTTCAAAACATTTTGATATTTTCTTGTGTATATGTGTGGTGTGTGTGCAAAAAAATTCAAATTGCTCAGTTGCGCGAGAGAATTCAAATGAAACAGACCTTCTGTGTGCAATAGTGATGACGTTGACGAACAATAAAAAATTCTGGGCGGAATTTATCGAGCTATATCAGAGCCTACCAGTTTTATGGCAGGTTAAAAGTGATGATTACAGCAACCGAGTCTTAAAAGCGAGTGCTTATGAATTTGACATTTTGCAACCTTCTCAGTCAGCGATTAACACACGAATGATTACTGCGCAGTTTGCATAAATAGTGTGTGGAGGAGGCGTGATTGCGCATGCTTGTGATTGCGCATGCCGGCATGAGTGGTGTGTGGACGCTATAACTTATCGTACTCTCCCCTGTTTATTTATAAACATTTAAAATGTGACTGAATTCATTTATTCGTCATAAAAAAAAAAATTTCTTCTTTTGCCCTTCATACATTAAGTCTGCCACACAGTAGTGCCAGTTCTGAACGCTTTTTTCTTCCGTGCAAGAAGTACACACGCATACATGATGGTTGTGAGACAGCTAGGCCCTGGGTACTAACGAGCATGTTGCGCCAAAAATTTGTGTTTGTAATAGAAATAGATTAGGTTATGAGACTAATGACTTTTAAAAGAGCAATTCGTTTACTTGTGAAAATTTTAATCCTTCAAAGACATTAGTAAAAAACAAATTAATATTTTAATTACATATACAAAAACAACACCCAAAAATACAATATACTTAAACTTACAAGAACTAATTTACTTGTATATATTTAACTTTCTCTTATAAATAGAAAGATATTGTTGTCGTGAATATTTTTGACCTCGAGATTTTGATTGAATCTAACATTACGATGATAGCGGAACCCAAAAAAGTTGTTTATGAAATTCCGTTCGTCGTTTCGTCAGTCCGTCTGTCGGTCCGTCTCCAGCCTAAACGACTTGACCGATTTTCTTCAAACTTCGTATACAGCGAATTTTTGGTTATAATTCAAGTCCACTTTTTTGTTTGCTTTTAGATATCTTATTTATAACTGGTGCCTGTCATATAAAAATTATACATAACCTCAATTTTCTCAAAACGGCTCCAACGATTTTGATTAAACTTCCAATAAAAACCGCATACCTAGTTTTTGGAAATGCACATTGCACAATGCACATCAGAATATTGAATTGGTAGGGGCCTGGGGGACAAGCACGACAAACAATAACTTGTGAAAAATTGTTTCAGAAAAATGAGCTAGATTGTATGAATGAGAGGGATCTCTGAAGTCAATGTTCGGATTTTACGGCCAAAGAATGGTGGTGTGTTTTTGAGCCCTTGCTTTCTCTATTTTGCTCTCAGTTTGTTTTGGTTATGAGGAAGAACTTCTGTTATTTTAGAAATTCTTCGGTCTTTTTTGTATAAAAGTACGACTGCGTTTGCGACTACAGATACCCCCGATGAGACCATTTTGCTAGTTGGTTTCGTCAATAGTTCGTAGAAAGAGTTCAGACTGCTTCTGTTTGCGAGTCTGGACATGATGACTCTTATCAAAATGTGATTTCAGATTTCTTCTTCGTCAAAGTCTGCGCTTCTAAAAAACGCACCCGCTTGGTCGGCTGAATGTATGCATGACGAATGAAACCAGCATCGTTTCTCAATCCACAAAAAAAGGTGATCCTCTGAACTGCGCCAACTACAGATGCATACGTCTCCCCAACATTGCCTACAAGATCCTATCCTATCCACCACCTATAGACGTACTGTACAGAGCCATTGGTAAACCGTCTGTACAGGAAACGTGAAAAGGTCTTGGCAGGTAACTTTCCTTTGAGAATTCCTGCTTTTTCCGCAATTTATAGCGCGGTTTGTACTATCGGGCCAAATCTAAGGGCTTAGTTCTTTGAAGACGCTGCAATAAATTTGTTTCGTCAAGAATTTGGAGGACAGTTGTGTTAACGTGTCCCAATAAACGTTTTTTTATGCTTGCGTGCAAATTTTTCCGTTTCATCTTATCATTTTGTTTTCAAAAGTATTGTTATAATTTCGGACTGTAGTGTATCCTGATGTGTGAAAATCGAAAAGAGTCATCTAGTGTCGATCGGAATGAATAAATGCCCACTGGAAGGAATGAATGCCCACTGGAATGAATGAATGCCCACTGGAATGAATCTGTCAAAACCACATACTTCTCTAACCATCTAGTATATGCGGGAATCTCCGAGAATATGCCATCTGTATGTGGAATAGTATAAATAGACATGAAACGACAACCAGAGGGTTAGTTTTTATTGTTACCTGAACGTGATTTGAATAGTGTAAACTGAGCGAATTTTGGATAGTGATAATAGTGCGCGAATTTAATCGTTGCTTTTGAATTCCAAATAAGTGAATTAAAGTGATTTCATTGCTAAACGAGAAACCGTTTTGTAAATAATATAATACTAGAAATAATGTGTGTTTAAATAAATTACTGTTAAACATAAAACTTGAAGCCCGGCTTCAATCTACATTGGTGTCAGAAGTGGGATAAAACCTTTTCTGGATAAGAAATTTCTAGAAAACTGTGAATTGTGAAGAACATAGTTAAGTGAACAACGTGAATAATAATTTGGTATACGATTAAGTGTGTGATTGTACAAAAAAGTGTGATTGAACAATAATGTTACGAAAATCATTAGATCAGCTCTGCGTTGCGGAGCCGAAAGCTGAAATAAGTCTCCGGCAGCTTTCCCCGATAAAAGGAAAGAGTGATTTATTTATTCGTCTTCATGACGCAATAAAGCAAAGTGGTGAAGATCCTTATTTGATTATCTTTGATGTCGAAGAGCAACATGTAAGTGCAGGCTTCCACATGTCATCAATGACGAAGTTATAGGAGGCAAAATTTGGAGAACAGAACAACAAATTGGAACAACTACGCGAGGAAGAACAACAACGCGAGGAGCAACGCCAACAGCTTGAAGAGCTACGAGCAGAACAGCGCCAACAACTTGACCTTCAAGTCAAAAGGAGGAGGAAAAAGCTATCGCACTTACACTGGCTTTACGTGGTCCAGCTGAGGAGGTTTTGCAAACCATCTCCGATGACAATCAACGCAACTAAAACTTAGAGGAGTTTAGTTAATGCCTTCCGAGGTAACATTTTTACAAGTTCTCCTGTAGGTAGGTCATAACCCTGAGCCTTTTTAGGCTTTAGTTTCTGTATTTCCCGTTTAAGCTCGGCAATACTTGTATATCTAACTAGATAATTATCGGTTGTAGCCTCGAATATATTAATGTTTCCTCGACCATCAAATGGTTTGAATGTTTCCTCAATATGTGCGGCAAAAACGTCTGCTTTTTCTTATCGCTTTTTGCCCAAACGTCTTACGTTACTCTACTTGGTGGCACAGCTTTTTTGGCCGTTTTATGACTCGTATTACTTTATAAAGTAAAAATAATAGTATTATTACATGCTGCTTATTGAACGGTATCGATAAAGGAGTCAATTGCGACTCCAAGTTCCAATGGGGATCTAAGCGATACACCCAGTCGAATATTATTTTCAATATCGTTTTTGAAGCCTTCCCAGTTGGTTTTCCGTTTTTTAGACTGGGTGGGTTTTCATTTCTAATGATTCGCTCGTTGTAAGAATGACCAAAGAATGACTTTGATACGATTGGACTGCACACTTTTTAGTTGGCCAGTAAGATGGTTTACCCGTAGAATGAAATTTGGTATTGTACTTTCTACCTACTTAATAAATCATCCTACCTTTCTGTGATATGAATCTAGATCCCCAGAATGTATGTTTTGCATTAAAGTCCCCTGCGATGAAAAAACGCTGTCCAAGGTAATTAACCAAGTTTTCAAAGTCAATTTTCTCAATCTTGCATTGTGGTGGGCAGTAAACAAGATATCTTCAGAAAGGATTGTCTGCTTCTGACTTGTATAGAGCTAACTTGCATTGTTTCGCTTTCTAATTTAAGATCAATCGAATGTTCGATACACTCTTTTATATATAGTGAGGCTCCATCTCTAGCCTTATTAGATGGATGTGTAGCATGACATCCGAGATTACCATTAATCTTTAATTTCGAATTACTCATTGCGTGAGTTGCCGATATTAAACAGATGTCTATATCTTTTTCTTGCTTATTCAATTCAAGTTTTCCGCTTCGGGGTAGGGGTTAGAATATACCTGAGGTAAGGCATGCCTATCGTAGATGGCGATTTAAATGCACTCCGTATACCGAGTTTAAAGTGTGTACAAAAAACAAAGAAAAATTCATTGAATAGAATGAAAAGATGTAAAGATGTAAACTAGATTGCCATCTGGGGTTGTTCAATAGTTCAATAAAAAGTAAAAAGCTCGCGTATAACAAATATTATTTTATTATAAACAACAAATTAAATACTAAGTAGACTGTAAAAAATTGCTCTGGACCGCACGCTGAGTTAAGCCCTATAGACCCATCTGCCCTGGATGAATGCTGAGTTGAAAGTAAGAAAGTGTAGACCGCTCGATGGCCATGCATACCACACATACAAGAATGATGTACAGTAAAATCTCGATAATTCGTACCCCGTTAAATCGTAAACCCCCATTAATCGTAATAAACTGCAGGTCCCTTGAAAAAATCGCGATTATTCGTAAAAAAACAGTACATTTCGGTCCCCTCGGTAATTCGCAATGATTTCTGTAGTGAAATTCATTAAACGTCTTATAATTCGTATTTTTCTGTTGAAAACCCCGTTTATTCGCATAACAAGACAAAGAGAGATAGGGGAATCCCCGAAATGATAGGGGAATCCCCGATTCTTGAGAGCCAAAAGGAGTTATGGCCTATGGGCGGTTATTCTATTGCCATGACTATTTTTTCTACCATACAGTCGTTATTCTTGATTTCAATTTAAGTATTGTTTGTTCTTTGATTACAATGTGTTCAAAACGTACCCATAAGTGTCTGTCCATTAGTGAAATAAAAGAGATCTTAAAAGCCGTTGCCGATGGCGAGAAGAAAATTGATTTGGCAAAACGCTTCAACATTCCCCCATCTACGCTAACGTCCATTTTAAAGAAAAAAGATATTATTGCTGAAATGCCTTCCAGCAGTAAAATGAAACGTCACAAAACAGGTGAGTTCCCTGAGCTTGAACGATCGCTTGTCGCATGGTTTTCACAGTGCAGACAATTAAATGTCCCAGTTGGTGGAGTGATGATGAGAGAAAAAGCCAAATTCTTTGCACAAAGATTAGGCATACAAAATTTCAAATCGAGTGAAGGGTGGCTTGACCGTTTCAAAAAAAGGCACAACATTGTTTTTCGGAAACTATGCGGTGAAAGTGCGACTGTAAGCGATTACGTTTGTACAGAATGGAAAGAAAAATTGAGCGAATTGATTCAAAATTATGAGCCGAAGAACATCTTTAACGCTGACGAAACGGGGTTGTTTTTCAAGTGCCTCCCAGATCGTTCAATGTGTTTTAAAAGCGAAAAATGTCATGGCGGCAAAAACAGTAGGTAAAGACAGAGTTACCATTTTACTGACGACAAATATGGATGGAACGGAAAAGTTAAAACCTTTGATGATCGGTAAGTCAGCTAAGCCAAGGTGTTTTAAAAACATCAAATCATTCCCGATGTCTTATCGTTCAAACAAGAAGGCATGGATGACGACTGATTTATTTAGTGAATGGCTGATATTATTGAACCGTGACATGGAAAGACAAAAACGCAAAATTTTATTATTCATCGATAATTGTACGGCTCACAATGCCACTCCCGTTATCAGTCATGTAAAAGTAGAGTTTTTTCCAGCAAACACGACGTCTAAGCTTCAGCCCCTTGATCAGGGCATAATAAAAAACTTTAAGACCCATTACCGCAAGGAAGTGGTACAATTGCTGTTAGATAGCATTGAAGAGGGAAAGGAGCATAATAATCGATACTTTTAGCTATGAACATTGCTGACAAAGCGTGGAAAAATGTAAGGCAATCCACAATTCAAAATTGTTTCCGTGCTTGTGGTTTTATCAAGGCAGGTCTGCAGTTATCTGATGATGATGAACATTTATCATCTGTTGTTGACCCTTTAGAATGGAGTCGCCTGCCTCAAATCGAAGAAATCACGTTTGATGAATTTGTTCATTTTGACGACGATGTGGCTGTAGCAGGAGTTCTTACGGATGCCGACATTTTAGCACTATCAGAAGAAGCTGATGAGAATGAAAACAGCGATGACGATGGAGAGGAATTTCCGATTATTTCTATTAAGGAAGCGAAAGATTGCATCAATAATTTGCGTCATTTTATGAGCAGGAACTATGTAAACGACGATGTTTTCTCTGCCATTGTAACTCTGGATAATGCAGTTGACCAAGAGCGTAAACTATCTCTTCGCCAGAAAAATATAACGGACTTTTTTCCGGCTTAAGTTTTTTTTTAATGTTATTGGTTTTTGTTTTGTTTTCTGTGCGTATGTTAGTATGTACATATGTAGATATATGTTATTTATAAATTCCTCTTTTGTTTGTTTTTTTATATACATGTATAATAAAGTACATATGTACATATATTTTAATCAAAAATCATAACCCCGTTTAATCGAATTTTTATTTTGTAAACCCTCAATAATTCGTAATCCCGCTATTTCGAAACCCCCTATAATTCGTAGTAAAATCTAGGTCCCTTGAAACTACGATTTATCGGGATTTTACTGTATTATAGATTACGCATTGCGCATCTTGCTTACGTCATGGGAGACAAGCGAATATTATTTCCTTCTGAAAGTAGGCATTGATATATCATTTCCGCGCGTTAATTTTGAATTGGTTATACGGAAATTATTTTTTCATTGAATTTTGAGTATAAAAGATTTTAAAAATCAATATGAGGTGTGCAGTGTTCAATTGCAGTGCAAATAATAATAAAGGCAAGTTAAATATCCGCTTTTATCGCTTTCCTAAGGATGGCGGTATTCAGAAGCAATGGATGCATTTTTGTCAGAGGAAAGACAACTTTAATCCTGAAACGTCGCGAATTTGCTCTGCACATTTCACTGCAGAAGATTTCGAGAGGAATCTACAATTTGAAATGGGTATGTTCCTGTACATAAGTCCTTGCTTACATATTATTAATATATAATTAAAGGATTATGCGAAAGAAACGGATACAAGTTGAAGCCGGGAACTTGTACAACAGTTGAACCACAGTCCACGATGGTACCTTCATCCAGGGATAAGAGAATGATACATAAAACAAAGCAGAATATGATCGCAAGCTTATTGAAAGAAACCCCAGTTCCCCCAATTGTTCCTGAGCCAGCCAAACCTGATGATGCAGATCAAATAGAGATGAACAACAACGTTGTAGATGTTGTAGACGAAACTTCAAATCAGTTGCAGCATCAAATTGATCTTTTAAAACAAGAGATGTAAGTTGATGATTATTATTATAAGTAGGTACCTACAATAACAACTGTAATCATTTTTAGTGGAAGCTTAAAGCTAGAGAATTTTACTATAATGAAAGAATGCAAAGATTACCAACTCCAAATACGTTCACTCAAAAAAATGTTAAACAAATCCGAGTTTGAACGTATTAATATGGAGAATAAATTGCAAAAAATATTCACAAAAGGTAAAATACTCAAAATTTATATGTATTAAATACATCTATATAAACTAATTTCAGGTCAAGTAAATAAATTAAAAAAGGGTTTAAAACGCTGTCGGTGGTCGGAAGCGGATATAGCGCAGTCTATCACATTGTACTCAACAAGTGCTAAGGCTTACAAATTGCTGCGAAAGAAAAATGTTCCTCTTCCTTGTGTCCGAACACTTCAAAGTTGGGCACACAAGCTCGATCATCCATCATTACAAGTTTTCACTTTTCCTTTCTAGGAATACATAACCATGCAATGACTCAATGTGTTGCAATAAATTATACATTTAAACAGGACACACTATAACATTTTAGAAAATACAAACTATTGAAATGTTATTTCGCTTTGAGAAAATACAATTATGATGATATATACGAAGCTTTTTTCACAGAATCATTACAATCAGGTAGAAAATTAGTAGAACATCTTAATAATTCAATAAACAATGTATTAAAACGAATCTTTCATGCTGACACACTTTTAAAATAAGATTTTTCTTGACAAAAAGACACATTTTAATTTAATTTCACGCAATTCCTATGTAAATAATCAACAATTACAACGAGCTTTCAAATAATATGTCACCTGTGACGTAGCTGCGCAGAACGAACAAAAATTGATCACCTAAATGCATAATCTTATATCTCTCATATGGTGTCGTAGTGTTGTTGTTGTCTTCTCGGTCGTCGATAGCTGATCGCTGATGGTCAATGTTTGTAATTTTTCGGTCCCAGGTACCGCTACTCAGACTGTGACACTATGCTCTGTTGTTGGCTTCGGCCAAGTGTTTCCCTTCATATATCTCGGTCCGAAAATTGTGTGTTTGCTCATTGGTACATTGACGGCCGATAAAAAGGGTATGCAAAATGTTTTCTCGCGCAGCTCTAGGTTACCGTTTCTTGGGACCGAGTATGTGCACTTTGTATATCTCGGTCCGAAATCTGTGCCTGGCACTAGGCATGTTAGCGTTGCCACTTTAGGACTGTCTTTTCGCAGTAGATTCTGTAAAAAAGTGCAGTAGATTGATTTTTTCGAAGTAGATTTTTATTTCGAACATAACTTATTCAAATAACATAAAAGAACATAAACAATACAAAAATATTAAAAATGAGTACTGAGTAGGTACACATATAAAAAAAAACAAAAAAATGAATATTAATTTAAAAACAAACACGTCATTCATGCCATTTTTTTGGAAAATTTTCCATCATTAAAATTAAATTCGTTAAAATATTGCAAGACCCCTGGCGAATCCGATGGTTCCCAACAGTCTTTATCAAAATTATCCAATTCCTTGCAGAGAATTAAATTTTTCAGAGTTACAGTATTTAACATATTCCTTATTTTATTTTTGACTAAGCTAACCGTTGAGAATTTTCGCTCTGCTGCTGCACTGCTATGTGGCAGAGAGCACAAAATTAACATATATTTACATAGTTCTAAATAGTTTTTTTTTACCAAACGAGTTTTCTTCTTTAAGCAAACCCGACCAAAATATTGTCGTATCTAAAACATCATAATATTTCTCTAAAAGATCTTTGTTTCGAACCAAAGATCTCCATTGGCTATTAAGTTTTTCCTTGTCATCGTCATAAAAAGGAAACAAGTTTAAAATAGGCAATATCGAGGGTAGACTGCCTTCCACTATTAACTTTGCATCTACGTACCTCTGAAGTTTCAGTTTTCCATCAATTAAACTAAAACTATTTTTTATCTGTTGACAAGCCTCGATATAGAATTGCAGCATATTTCTTTTTATTTCTAAAATACGATTTGAGTCGAAATGATATTCATCGACGAATTGCTTAAATTCGACTCCAAAATACATATCTGAAAATGGTAAATAAAGGGATGTATCTGCTAGATCAATATTGACATCTATTGCATTAAGATTGATAAAATTTTGAATAAGAACTTTATAAAGACTAGTAATGTGTTCGCCAAGTAGATGTATTTTGGTATGTTCAGATTGAAAAATTTTATTTTTTTGATTAAATAAGTTTAATATATACGAGAGAAAGAATAAATATAATTTGTTAAGCGGATCCATTAGGAAGTCGTTTATTTCTTTAACGGAGTCAGGCTTTTCGTAATATAAAAGGTTAAAATAATGTTGCAGTGAATTCCACTGTTGTAGAATCCGTTTAACGACATTCTCAACAGAAAGCCATCGTGTGTGAGAAATATTTAAAATTTTATTTTTTTTTATATTAAAATAATCTTGAAACACTTTATAAGCCCCAATGCGTTTCGGGCTATGTGAAAAATGATTATATATACTTTTAATACATTTTTCCAAATAAAAAAGTAGTTTTTTACATGATGCCGAGGCACATAGATGCAAGGAGTGGCAAGTCTTTATTTTCAATAAGAAGTTTTGCCTTTACTCCACTGACATTGCCCGACATCACAGAGGCATTATCTGTAGCTAGTCCTATAATATTTTTAAGAGGAATATTCCTATTTAAGAAAAATCCCTTCAAACCAGAAAATATTTGCTCAGAATCTGCGTCCTGTAGTTGTATAAGACCAAAAACTTTGTCGAAAATCTTATCCTGGGTATTATCGAAGTAACGCGCAACAATAACGAGGCATTTAAAGCTTGATACATCTGTTGTCTCATCGATGATAATAGAAAACCTGCCACTTCTTAACACCCTGCTAATTTTTTCTTATGCAAATGGTCCAATCACTTGATTAACCATTGCTGTTGCCTTTGTCCGCCCGCACTTAATGTCTTTTGCAACTGTGGAATCATTACACACAGTGCGCAATAAAGCAGGAATTGTATCCATCAATGAAAATGATAAATTATGTTTAGCACAATACATTACACAAATTATTTCGGATCTAAGTTTCGAACTTCGAGAGTCCGCTCCTCGGAAAAAATCTGACATCGAAGTTGTGTCTTGAGTGCTTTTCATTTTTTCTGTATGCATCTTCGACAATGTGTGCCTTTCTAGGTTGGATTTGTTGTTGTCCAAAGACTTGAAGCATATTTTGCAGAAACAGTTTCCTTCGACGAATTTAAGTCAGGAAAACTCAGTTTCCCAAATCGGCTTGTATTTCTGCATATATTTAATAATTTTTGTTTTTGGTTCATCATTTGCGGTTTTTTCTCCTTCAATAGCAGCGTCATATATGCTATTAAATATGGGAAATAACAAACTCTGAAATACTTGCAGAAACCAATACCGATATTCATACATAGATATATATACTTCTAAACAAATCACTTACGATTTTTTGCTGGGCTCAGCAGTTAATTCTACACCGTTAATCTCATTCTCCAATGGTCTTTTTTGGGCTTCACTGTTAAACAAAATACAATTTCGTATGTTTTTCACTTAACCTAATCAAACTTATATATATTTTACCATTTTCTTGAAGATCCATTGTAAAAAAATTGCTTTTGCAGCGAGCTAATGAAAAACGAAGTAACAGAATTAACGAACGACGATGAAGTAGGTAACGTTGAGTCGTTGACAATGCAGTGGTAGCCGTCAGCCATCAGCCGATGACAATGTGAATGGGTTCGTTTAAGGATAGTGTGTTGTGACTACGCTCAGATCAGAATATTCAACATATTCAAAAGTTTTGTTGTTATGTTTTCTGCTAAAAAGGAATACATTTTTTCGATCTGGAATCTAGAAGTGCGTACAAGCGTACTACGAAAATGTAGTAGATTTCATTTTTTGGCAGTAGATTTAAATTTTGAAAAAATGCAGTAGATCTACTGCAATTGCATCAAAGTGGCAACGCTGGATGTAATATGTTACAACGCAGTAACGTACAGTACAGTAGGTACTGTTTGCTCTTTTTCTGTGGCATCACACGCTAATGCCGTTTATTATCGCGCGCTTATCGTTGCTCCGTATGCCCATGGTTTGTGATGCACTATCACGTGTCCGGGACCTTGTTTTTTTTAAACAGGGGTGTCTAGTTTCTAGTTTCACTGGAAAATCCATCCTCTTCGGAGGTCGGCTCTACGGCTTTTAGGGAGAGCCAATTATTGCAATTTTGTAACCCTTTCGGAAAAAATTCAAGGGTAAAGAGGTCATCCACATTTGGACCTCAAAAAGTTAAATGCGTATCCAGGATCTCAACAACGCCAAAAGTATGGGCTCACGGAAAACGCGACTCAGTGAAAATTAAAAGTCTTGAGGACGAAAACGACGTCCTTCGTACTAGGATTAAGAAAGTCGAACTGCTCTGCGAAGAGCTTTGGAAAAAAATTCTCCATCTTAAGGATGAAAACATGACCCTTAAGAGTTCGTTAAAATTAAGTAATGAACCAAAACCGAGTGCAAACTGCCCGGTTACCTTAGAATACCATACCGACGAAGAAGAACTCAGTCACGAAACCGACTGCATTCTAAAGAAAAGTCCGGTGAAAAAAGGAAAGCTATATACTAATCAAGAAAGATAAAGAGAATACTAATCAAGCGAAACAATTAAAACAACGCCCCCCCCCCCCCACCAATTAATGTGATCGGTAAAGACGACTATAACAAGTTGCAAACGTTAATAAAATCGTTACCGTTATCAGGCTACCAAGTAACTTCACTTCGAATTACATGGAAAGTCTGCGTAAAAGATCCAGGAAGTAACCGTCTATTATCTTGCAAACTAAATACCCATAAAATAGAATGCTATTTAGAATTGAGAATTGTCACAAAGAACCGCGGCGTGTAAATTGTGCCGGAAATCATCTGACGGTAGAATGCAGTTCAGATAAGAAAACTCCTGCTGTTCGGGATGATCGCCTTTACAATTAAATAAAGGCGATCATCCCGCAAGTTACCGCGGCGCGAGGTAGCTAAAGAGTTGCAAAAAAAGACTGATGAAATTTACAAATAAAATTTCACAGAAATTAAACTTAACTAAGAAAAACCCTAAAATTTCGCCTCAACTTATCGCAAAGTCAAGGCAGGCAACATTCGAAAAACAAAAAATTAAACAAATTCCTCGGCCAACAGAAATATGATCGGATCTTGTACATTCAAAACCAAATGAACAAACTTATGCCCAAGCTACAGTACCCGATAAAAATATTTCACCAGACCCCGTTTCCAACGTTTTTTTTGATTATTATCTCAAAACCTGAGTAAACTGCGAAACAAATAAACTTATTTTTGACAGGCTAGTAAAGCTTGTAAATAGTATTCGCACCAGACGTAATCTATTATAACATGAAGAGATTTCTAAAATTCTTACGTGGAATGCTAATGACCTATGGCCTATTGTTTATGCAGGAAAAAGATATCGAAGTCTATTTAATATCCGAAACTCACGCAAAGAGTAATTCAAACTTATAGATTAAAGGTTATTTTGATTATAATGCTCTACATCCATCAAACAAGACTAGAGGTAGAGCATCACTATATATAAAAGAGTGCATCGAACATTCGATTGATTTTTAATTAGAAATCGAAACAATGCAAGTTTGCTCTATACAAGTCAGAAGCAGACAATCCTTTCTGAAGATATTTTCTATTTACTGTCCACCACAACGCAAGATTGAGAAAATTGACTTTGAAAACTTGCCTTATTCCCTTGGACAGCGCTTTGTCATCGGAGGGGATTTTAATGAAAAACATACATTCTGGGGATCTAGATGCATATCACAGACAGGTAGGATGCTTTACGATGTTGGTAGAAAGTACAATACCGATTTTTATTCTACGGGAAAACCAACTTACTGACCAACTGATGTTACAAAAATTCCGGATCTGATCGATTTTTTCATCGTAAAAGTTATGTCGTCCAATCGAATAAAAGTAGAGGAATGCTTTGATATTTGCTCGGAACATTCTCCGGTCATTCTAACAACGAGCGATTCAATCATTAGAAATCAAAACCCACCCAGACTAACAATCGGAAAAACCAACTGGGAAGACTTCAAAAACGATATTGAAAATAATATTCGACTGGGCGTATCGCTTAGATCCCGATTAGAACTCGAAGTCGCGCTTGACTCCTTTATCGATACCGTTCAAAAAGCAGCATGGAATAATATTGCTCAACAACGCAAAATGGAGAACTATAGAAATATCAAGTACCCATGGGAAATCAAAAATTTGGTTAGACAAACAAAAAATCTCGATAAAGATGGCATTAAACTCGTGCCTCGCAAGATAAAACACATCTCAAATAGTTGAGTAAAATGCTATCAATTCAATTAAAAACTTTAAAACCCATGCAGTAGAAACTTATCTGCAAAGCCTAACCGCTGGCTGGAAAAGAATCGAATTGTTCACTTTGGAAAGCAATTAAAGTCATAAAATGGGCAATAAACGCTGTGATACCAATTAGGGTAACTTAAGACGTTTGGGCAAAAAGCGATAAGGAAAAAGCAAACGTTTTTGACGCATATCTTGAGGAAACATTTAAACCATTTGATTGTCCAGAAAACATTAATTTATTCGAGACTACAACCGATAGTAATCTAGTTAGATATGCAAGTATTAACGAGCTTAAACGGGAAATACAGAAAAAAGCCTAAAAAAGCTCCGGGTTAAAACCTATTTACAGGAGAACTTCTTTAAACGTGCCTGGAAAAGCATTAACCAAACTCCTCTACATTGTAAATGCAGAAATTAGATTAGATTACATACCAAGGCAGTGGAAAGTAGCGGAAGTGAATTTGGTTCTCAAACCAGGAAAATCACCGATTGAAATAAAATCGTACAGACCTATTTCACTTCTTCCAATAATGTCAAAAGTTTTTGAAAGGATATTTGTTAGAGGGAGATAGCATTAACATTAGCGACAAACACCAAAACAATGTTTGTAATTTGTATTGACATCTGTAACTCGCTCTTCAGTTGATTATTACCCGCCGAGCGACACAGACCTAAAAAAAAGATACAAAAAGAAACGAGCCAACCTTTTCTTACTTTTAAAGAATTAAATTCACTTCATTTTTATATCTTATTAGCTACCAAAATAAAATTTCATACATATATATTAAAAAGTGAAGTGTTTACATTTTGGAAAAGACAATATTTTCTTAGCTAAATACGCATATTTTCTTAAATAAATAAACACTTCAGCAATTTACATGTTTTCTTTATTACGGTATGTGTCTGTCTCTTTTCGTCGTCGCGAGTAAATACAAGTTGGTATTGTTCATAGCCGTCACGCAAACATAGCCAACAGCCAATCAAAATAATCGTTCTATTGAAAAAGTCTTTTTCTTCGTCGCGAGTGAATAACGGTTGGAATTGTTCGCAGCTGCCATGCAAGCAAACCCAAAAGGGAATTGATTCGATCGTTCGATTCAAACAGACAGGGAGACACGAAATTCACAGTGAAATTAACGGTTGATAAATGTCAACTGAGAAAAAAGGTGGGTATAATTTGCGAAATAGAGACGCTTCAGAAAGTTCGAGTGACAATTGAATCTTGGACAAAACAATAGTTGAGCAGCCAACAATGGAATCCGACCCGATATCGATAATACTTAACAGCCTAAGTGAACTCCGCACTACTGTGCAGGAGCTAAGAAACAGTACTATCGAAAGCCAAAAGGACATTGCGATATTAAACAATAAATTGGAAACCAGTGCGCAATCTGTTGTTCTTACCGCCGCCAACAGCGCTGATGCTGTTAATGTCAACGCCTCCATGCATGCAGTTCAAAATACTCATGACGTCTCATCTGTGTCATCTGGTATAAGCAACACACATTCAGTCGCCACAAATTATCCACAGGCCGCCATGATGAAACTTCACGATCTGCCAACATTCTCAGGAAATGTTGAGGAATGGCCTCTATTTTTGACCAACTTTAATGACTCTACAGAAGATTTTAAATATAACAATCGACAGAATCTCCAGAGGCTCCAGAAATGTTTAGTCGGACCAGCGAGAGAAGCTGTTGCTTCTATGCTGATAAACACAGAAGACGTTCCCGATGCAATCGACGAGTTGAATTTTCGTTTTGGACGCCCAAATATTCTTGTGAGACATCAACTAAGCAAAATTCAAAAGTTTCCAGCCATCGCCGAAAATAGAGTAGAGCAAATACTTGCCTTTTCTACACAGGTACGTAACGTCGTTGCTTTCTTAAAATCCTCCAAAAGCGAACATAGTCTGACTAACTCTTCAATTTTGGATGAGTTAGTGTCGAAATTACCGCTGGATAAACAATATGAGTGGGTGAAACATTCATCAGCAATAAAGCCGTCACCGAATATTGCTGATTTCTCCAAATGGTTGTGCCAACTAGCCAGAATCGTGTGCCTGATGCCACCTGCATCCGCTTCTTCAAAGTGTGTAAGACAGCAGCCAACGCCTCGACGCATCATGCACATAAAAGAGAACAACTCAGCCCAACCAGATGTACAACAAACATCCAAGTGTTACCAGTGTGGTGAAAATCATTTCATTTCCAAGTGCAATGTTTTCAACCAGTCACTTAGTGTTGAAGATCGCTGGCAAAAGGTCAAATCACAGCACTTGTGTTTTTCATGTCTGCGTAAAAGCCACAGCACTGCAACCTGTCGCAGTAAGAAAATATGCGGTGTTCATGGTTGTCAACGGGAAATTGAGGATGAGAGGCAGCCAGTGTGGTACTTACCACATTTTCCCGTGCAAAGCCCGCACAAGCCAGAAAAACTCAGAATCGTTTTCGATGCTACAGCCACAGTCAATGGAGAGAGCCTTAATACTGCTCTGCTTAAAGGACCTGAGCAAGCCAAGTCGCTAATGAGCATTTTATTTAAATTTCGGCAAGGAAGAATTGGAGTAGCTGCGGACATACGGGAAATGTTTTCCCAAGTCCGAATTCGATTAGCCGACCAACAAGCACAACGATTTTTGTGGAGAGACGGAAATAAAGCTCAGCCTATCGATCATTATGTAATGGTTTCAATGATCTTCGGAGCTGTCTGTTCGCCATGTAGTGCCGAATATATTAAAAATCTCAACGCCTAAGAATTTAAACATCAATATCCCGAAGCTGCGGTAGCAATAGTCGACAGTCCCTATGTTGACGACTACGTTGGAAGTTTCCAAAGTGAAGAAGAAGCTATAAGGATCTGCAAGGACGTAGTAAAGGTCAACAGCCAAGCTGGTTTTGTTTTGAGAAACTTCACATCAAACTCAACTAACCTGCAGACGTCAATGAACGAGAAAGAAAATTCAGCAAAATGTACCAGTACTGTCAACATGGAGTGTCAAGCCACTTCAGAAAATGTTCTTGGAATGCACTGGAACACTGCTGCCGATAGTTTCGAGTTCAAAACGAAATTCCATCGTATCCCGAAAGAAGTCTTAGAAGAAAATCGTCCACCAACAAAAAGAGAACTCCTAGGGATTGTGATGGCAATTTTCGATCCCTATGGACTTCTAGCTGAGTTCATTCTACATTTAAAAATATTGGTTCGCGATACTTGGAAAAGTAATATAGCTTGGGATGATCCGCTGCCTATCGACATTAACAATAAATGGCAAGCCTGGTGGAAGGAACTCCAAAGAATCGGTACATTCCAGATTTCACGCTGTTACTCTTTGCATTTGTTCCAAGCAAATGCAATAGAGTTACACATCTTTGTGGACGCAAGTCAAGTCGCCTTTGCCGCCACCGGTTACTTCAGAGTCATCCATGCCCAAAGAGCCGATGTTGTTTTTGTTTGCGGAAAAACTCGTGGAGCACCTCAAAAAACAATGTCTGTACCCAGATTGGAATTGCAAGCTGCCGTACTGGGCACCCGAATTAGCAAAATTATAGTTCGTAATCATGAAGTCAACATTTCACGAACCACTTTCTGGACAGATTCAAGAACGCTTTTATATTGGATCAATTCAGCCGAAAGGAAATTCAAAGCCTTTGTGGGGCATTATCTCAGAAATATTATCGACATCACATCCATCAAAATGGCGTTGGACTCCAACAGATAAGAACAGCGCAGATGTAGCCACTCTTGCAAATGGTTCTCCAAAGCTTAAAACAAATGACATGTGGCTCTTCGGTCCAGATTTTCTTCAACAACCAAAAGAATACTGGCCAGTCGAAACAATTCAGCCGCCTACAGATGATGTGGAGAACGAAGAAGTTAAGCAATGTTTGCTGCTACAACCTCCACAAGGTAATTCTTTGATAAACTTTAATCGATTATCGTCTTATTTGAAGCTCAGAAGAACCATGGCATATGTTTTGCGTGCCGCCAGTAAATTCCTATGCCTACGAAAGGTTTCTTTGCCGAGTACAAAACACTGTTTCCTAACAGTAGCCGAGATCAACGATGCTGAGAGTCTTTTATGCCGCATGGTCCAACGAGAGAAGTACCATAATGAGATTACCACGCTGAAGTCATCGAAGCTCATTTTGAAAAACAGCCCAATATATTCCTTGACACCGTACCTAGACGAGAAAGATCTTTTGAGAGTTCAAGGTCGTATCGATGAGGCTTGCTACCAACCAATACACGCTAGGCGCCCAATTTTGATGCCACAAAAACATATTGTTTCCAAACTTATCATGCAACACTATCATGCGAAACTACATCACCAAATTGACATTGACATCACAGTACTTCGCACATGAATGCAACGAACTACAGACACGTAACAGCACTGGCGACTGAGGCCATCGGCTGGGACAAATCAAGACATTAATACAACAGAGAGAGACAGATAGACACATAGAAGGAAATACATATAACATAAACCTACGTGGCACAGAGGAGGAGACATAGATTTATATCGTCTCATATTATCGCACAGGTGGCCTCAGATAAGCTGGCAATTTTCGTAGAAAACAAAGCTGCCGACACTGGGGCTTGAACCCGCAGCGTTTGGCTTAGCAGTCAACTACGCATTCCTCTGAGCCATGGCCACCTGCAACACATCACCAAAATTCAGCAACCATTCTTAACGAAGCTCGCCAGAAATTTTGGTTTCCACTTGCCAAAACCCTTCTTAAATCCGTACAAAGTAGTTGTATGGAATGCAAAATCAAAAGAGCCAAGCCAGTTACCCCGCTTATGGGTCAGCTACCAGTCGACCGCATAACGCCATATGTCCGACCATTCACATATACCGGAGTTGACTTATGGGGAGTCATCTTTACATGTCTGACGGTAAGAGCAGCACATCTAGAACTATCAGAAAATCTGTCTACGGATGCCTAATTGTCTGTCTACGCAATTTTATTAATCGAAGAGGTACACCGATCAGAATCCGGAGTGATAATGGCACCAATTTCATCGGCGCGCAATGAGAACTCAAAGAAGAACAGCATTTGTTTGATGCAGATCGCATACGCGATGAAGCCACATGCCGAAATATAGAGTGGATATTCAACTGTCCTTCCAATCCGAGCTCAGGTGGTTGCTGGGAACACCTCATCCGAACAATTAAACGACTACTTATTAAAAGCCTAGCCGAAGACGTTCCGAGAGTGGATACTCTAAGAAGCGTTCTTATAGAAGCCGCTAATATAATAAGTTCACGCCCGCTAACAGACATCCCACTAACCATGGAGGACGATGAGCCACTAACGCCAAACCATTTCCTGTTAGGGTGTGTTAACTCAACGCAAACGCCTTATCCTGGGGATGGAAATGTATGTCTTAAAAAGCAATGGAGGATTGCGCAAAATCTCAAAGACCGCTTGTGGAAAAAATGGACAGTTGAGTATTTACCTCAGCTCTTAAAACGCCCTAAGTGGTATGATAAAGTACGGCCACTACAAGTCGATGACTTTGTCATAATTTGTGACTCCAATCAGCCTCGGAGCCAATGGCGTAAAGGACGTATTACACAAGTTTTTCCTCGTGTCGTATCTTAAGCATAGATTCTTCCGTGTGAAACTTGGAAACGAATATTCGGAGTTGAAAGAAATATTGACAGGAGTACCTCTTGGAAGCGTCGTTGGACCAATCTTCTAACTCTTATTTACACGTGATATCTTAGATTCTTGACGAAACAAATTTATTGCGGCGTCTTCAAAGAACTAAGCCCTTACATTCGACCCGATAATAACAAACCGCGATATAAATTGCAGAAAAAGCAGGAACTCTCAAAGGAAAGTTACGTGCCAAACATTTATTACTCGTGATAAAAAATACTTTCTAGATAAGTCGCATACTTAGTTGCAATACAAATACAAAAATAAACATATGAGATGGCTACAATCCACTGTGTGGATCCTATCCCATCCCATCTTTAAAAGTAATATCCCTTAAATATGGGTTTTATGACAAAGAAGTATTAAAATTGAAATTGTCACAACATATTGTTCAGACATTTATCAAAAACATTTATGGTTCGAAAAAAAACATCGTTTTTCGCCTGGTTATGCTGTGAGGTAGTGTATATAAATGTTTTTTGTATGAAAACGCGTCCGAACAGTGGGCGTGGCTTAAAATGATTTTGCATCAACTTTTTTTCGAATTGTTTAAAAAAGTGGGCAATGAAAAAAACTTTATATAAACAATAAGATTTTCTAGATATGTTATTCAGACACTTTTTCAATATCTCTAACGGTTTGGCCTAAAACTACGTTTTTCTGAAAAGAGGGCATGGCAGGGGCGGATTTCAAAAATGTTTACACCTGTTCTGCTTCGTCGAAAAAGGAGTCTGTATACCAAATTTCAAAACTCTAGCTCAAAATTTAAAGCCCAAAAATCGATGACACACAGACGGATGGACGAACGGACAGACAGACCCACGTCGACTCAGCTAGCGATTCTGCGTCGATCCATATACTTTGAGGTATATCTATCGACATTATTTCACTATGTTACGAACTTAATGTCAAAACTAATATACCCCTATTGGGTATAAAAACAATCCGCTGTGCGGATCGTTTAGTACCCTATCCCATCGCATAATTAAAACAAATATCCTCAAAATGTCGGCTTTTTGCGATGAAATATAGAAAATGTCATTGTTAGAACATATTGTTCAGACAATTTACCAAAATCATTTATGACTCAACAAAAAACATTGTTTTTCGCCTGGTTATGCTATGAGGTGTATAGAAATGGTTTTTGTATGAAAACTCCTCAATAAAGTGGGCATGGGTTAAAATAATATAGCTATGGAAGAAATGTTTATATTAACAGAACCAATGCTATGAGGTGTATAGAAATTGTTTTTGTATGAAAACTCCTCAATAAAGTGGGCATGGGTTAAAATAATATATGGAAGAAATGTTTATATTAACAGAACTAATGATTTTGCATAAATTTTTTTTTCCAAATGTTTAAAATTTTAGCGAAAACGTTTTTTCACTGAAAACGCCCCCAACAGCTGGGCGTGGGATAAGACTTTGTATGAACAAAATATAGAAATTAGGATTGTCTAGACATGTTTTTCAGACATTTTTTTCAAAATCTCTAATGGTTTGGTATAAAACTACGTTTTTCTAAAAAGGGGGCTTGGCAGTGGGCGGATTTCAAAACTTTTTACACTTGTTCTGCTTCGTCGGGTAGAGAGTCTGTATACCAAATTGGGGCACGTGCTCATCGTATGTTTTGAAATTTCCACCAGCACACGGAAAAAAACATATGAAAAGGCTACAATCCACTGTGTGGATCGTTTTGTATCCTATCTTAAGACAAATATCCCTTAAATGTCAGATGTATGGCGATGAAATATAGAAAATGTCATTGTTATAACATATTGTTCAGGCTGTTTATCAAAATCGTTTATTGTTCGACAAAAACACCGTTTTTCGCTAGGTTATGCTATGAGGTAGTGTATAGAAATGGTTTTTGTATGAAAACGCCTCCAAAATGTGGGCGAGGCTTGAATTGATATGTGGAAGAAATGTTTATATTAATAAAACCAATGATTTTGCATCACCATTTTTTTCGAAATGTTTAAAATTTTTCCGAAAAACGTTTTTTACTAAAAACGCCCCAAAAAAGTGGGATCGGCAAAAAAATTTGTATGAACAAAATATAGACATAATGATTGCCTATATATGTTGTTCATACACTTTTTCAGTATCTCTAACGGTTTGGCCTAAAACTATGTTTTTCTGAGAAGGGGCGTGGCAGTGGTCAGATTTCAAAAACTTCTACACTTGTTCTGCTGGGTGCAACAACAAGCACGTGTACCAAATTTCATCATTCTAGCTCAACATTTAAGGCCCAACAACTGGTGACGTACGGACGCGACGTACGGACGATTGACAGACATGGCTAAATCGACTCAGCTATCGATTCTGAGTCGATCCATACACTTTGAGGTATACCTAGCTCAATTATTTCTCTATGTTACAAACTATATATCAAAACTAATATACCCCTATGGGATAGGGTATAAAAATAACTTTATTCGTTTTACTTTGTTTCTTAAGTTTTGAAATAATAATCGAAAATACGTTTGTAACTGGGTGGGCATACGTTTGTACATTTGGTTTTAGATGCACAAGATCCGAACGGATTTTCTGATGGTCGCGTAGTTTGTGAAAATGTGGGTTTTTTTATCGGTATTGACGACATTAACAAGTTACATACCTTGATAAAATCGTTGGCATTGTTGAACTACCAAGTAACTTCGCTCAGAAAGAATACATTGAAAGTCTGCGTAAAAGACCCGGAAAGTTACCGTCCATTATCTCGGAAGGTAAATACCGATAAAAATGATAGGTATTTCTTTGAAAATAAATCTGAAAGGCCATTACGCGTTGTAGCTAGAGAGTTACATGCGTCGTGCTTAAAGGATGACATTATTGACGATCTGAAAAGCAGGCAATATAGAGTTATAAATGCCGTTACCACCTGTCTAGTAGTAAGTTAATATTTTAAGTAATAAAAAAAATTAATTTGAAAGTTAAAAAATGCCGTTAACATTGTCAAGCGAGAAAAACAGCAAAAAGATGACGAAGAAAATGTTAGAAAACGAGGTCTTCCTTTATTTATACTCACATTCGATAAAGATAAAATTTTGAATAAAATTTATGAAATAAAAACAATACTTAATATTTTTGAAAAATTGAACCCATGTGTAAGAATTCCAAATTAGTTCCTCAGTGCAAGCGCTGCCAAAAATATAATCATACGCAAACCTATTGTCAAAAAGAACCGAAGTTTGTAAAATGTGCCGGAAATCATATGACAGTTGATTGTGGGTCAGATAATAAAACTCCTCCTATCTGCAACAACTGTAAAGGCAATCATCCTGCAAATTGTCGCGGCTGCGAAGTAGCAAAAAAGACGGGCGAAAAAAAAGAAAGTGCCTAAAACTCCGATAAAAAATGTGTCGAAGCCATAGCAGGTTCTAATTGTTAAAGTCGCCAATACATATGATTTCACATTAATTGGCGGTGGGGCCGTTCTTTCAGCTGTTTTGCTTTTTTAACTATCTCTTTGTCTCGGCTTATAATTTCAGGAGATGATACGGCTTTCCTTTTTTAAACTGGTCTTTTCTTTAGAATCCAGTCGATTTCGCGACTGAGTTCTTCTTCATTCTTATGGAATACGGAATTCACGGAGCAGTTTGCACATGGTTTTGGCTCATTAGTTGTTTTCAATGTACTCTTTAGAGTTTTAGAGTTTTTTTAGTTTTAGAGTTTTTTGTCCTTGAGGCTCTTATTTTTCATTGAATCTCGCTTTTCGTGGGCTGACACTTCTGGTGTTGTTGAGGTCCTTGAGATTTTTCCGAAAGGGTTACATAATTGCAATAATTGGCTCTTTCCAGAATCCGTAGAGCCGCCCTCCGAAGAGGTTGGATTTTTCAGTGTTACTGAATTGCCACCTGGGGTATAAAATTTGTTTGTTTTACTCATTGCATTTTCGTTTTGTATACTCTTTACACTCGTTATACGGGGAGTGGATTTTAGTCGCCTTCTACGACAGGCATGCCTTACCTCGGGTACATTCTGACCCCTAACCCGAAGGGGCAAAACAATAAGATATTTTATATGGGGGAGTACTCATTTTTGGATTATTTGGTTTCAAATGTGAAAATATGAGTTGTTCTTCAAAGTGAAACACAAATTGTAAATACATAACAATACCAAGAGAGTGTGTAAAATTTTAAATTAGAAATAAAAACAATCCGCAATCGTTTATCCCATCCCATCCTTAAAACAATTATCCTCAAAATGTCGGCTTTTTTGCGATGAAATATAGAAAATGTCTTTGTCAGAACACATTGTTCAGACAGGTTATCAAAATCATTTATGGTTCGACAAAAAACATCGTTTTTCGCCTGGTTATGCTATGAGGTAGTGTATAGAAATGGTTTTTGTATGAAAACGCTTCCAAAAAGTGGGCGTGTATTAAAATGATATTTGGAAGAAATGTTTATATTAAAGGAACCAATGATTTTGCATCAACGTTTTTTTTTTGTTTTTTAACTAAAAACGCCCCTAAAAAGTGGACGTGGCAAAAAGCTTTGTATGAACAAAATATAGACATTATGATTTTCCAGATATATTGTTCAGACACTTTTTCACAATCTCTAACGGTTTGGCCTAAGACTACGTTTTTCTGAAAAGGGGCCGTGGCAGTGGGCGGACCTCAAAAATGTTTACACTTCTTCTGTTGGGAGCAAATACAAACACGTGTACCAAATTTTATCATTCTACCTCAAAGTTTGAGGCCCAAAAACTGGGGATGGATTAATCGACTCAGCTATCGATTCTGAGTCGGTCCATATACTTTGAGGTATACATAGCTAAATTATTTCACTATGTAACAAACAATTTATCAAAACTAATACCTATACCCCTATGGGATAGGGTATAAAGCGTGAAATTGGTTACCAGTGCCATTGCAAAGTACAAACGAAGTTGATCATTTTTTGTGTAGTAAACATTATTTTGTTCTTGTTTTCCCAAACAACAACAACTCTGGGTATTCTTATTTTGTTTATATTTTGTTCTGTTCTTATTTTGGACTCTAACACAATTTTCAAGCAAACAAAAATAAGTCCCCATCACCCTTCAATAAATTTACCTTCATACAAATGTCAGATTGCGTTTGTTTTCATACAGGTGACAGTTTTCATTTGGCCCTGACGTTCTCCTGAACAACTATATTAGCTTTGACAACTACATCTCGTCAGAAATTAAACGACTTTATTTGAAAAAAAAAACTTTTAAAATAAATTCAGTCCCGTTTGCGTTGACGGGATTTAACCAAGATCTGTACTAGTAGATGTGAACTAATTTATACTTTTAAATTAGTTCAAATAATTATATTTATTTTTATTTTCTGTTATCACAGTTCATTGATGTTGATTGTATCCCGGATGAATATCTTAAATAAGAATTCATATTTTTGCGATTTATTTAATATTATTCCGAGCGTTTTAGAATAAATTTGTAATAAGTAAGTAAAAGCCAAACCTGCTAAATAAAACCTGATTTTTCGCAGCACTTATGTATTTGAAAACATCTTTCTATCAAATTTGTTGACTTGCGAAATTCGATGAATCATTGGTGAGTGTGGTTCTTGGACATAAAATTACATATTTAATTTCTAATGAATATTTTAATTTAAAAACCAAATCTTGAATTCGTTGAGTTAATTCCTAAAAATACCAGCATTAGAACATGAACGTTATGGTCTAGATCGTATATCGGTGATCAATTGAGTATTAGTAACGAAAACCAGTTAGAAATAAAATAAGTATTATCAGGAAATACCCACATATCGTCAGACTCTTTGAAATATGAATGAATGATTGTATTGCTTAGTATGTGACCTAGTGAAGTTGAGTACATAGCAACATATTACACATGGTTGTATTATAACAGTATTAATTGACGGAGATATACTGGATGAATTAGAATAACGTGAATTGGAATATTTAAAAAAAATGTATGAGAAGGCTACAATCTGCTGTGCGAATCGTTTAATATCCTATCTAATCCCCCTTAAAATTAGAATCTCCAAAATTTTGGCTTTACGGCAACGAAATATTGAAAATGACATCGTCAAAACATATTCTTCAGACAATTTGTTATTATTATTTTTTCATTCTTTATTTTCTTATCCAAAAAGATTTACAATTGTTTTTTTACAAAGATTACATAGCGTGACGAAAAGCCGTCTGCTGGTTCGCGAAATAATGGATTATACTTTATTTTAGCACAGAATTTTAATTTAAGAGTAGTTTGGATTTTTAGATTAGTTAAATCAAAAAAATGTTGAATAATATATATAAGGATTAATTAATTATGTATTAGTTGAGCTAAAACAAAACACAAATGGGGAACCTATTTCATTGGGAGACCACAGATCGAGCCAACTTTGAATTAAAGAAGTCTATAAACACATTGCGATAACTCATCGCATGTGAGACAAAGCGAATAAGTAATTTCCAACCACCACCACCATTTAACAAACGCAAACACTCATCTTAAATTAAAGAGATTTTGGCAAAATGTAATCTTCGGATTTCTATTAGTATAGGACATACCGCCACGAAGTAGAATATATCTTCCCTTTAGTTGAGGTTATAAGAATTGCATATGGGATCAATATGATTTCTATTTCCATGGTCTATAATTTAGTTCGAGCATTTCGGCGCGAATTTTAAAGATTAGACGCATTTCCACGATTGAAGATCTGCTGTTGAAAGTATTAACTGTCCCAATAAAATGGTGAAGCTGTCTGTAAATTAGTCTTGACGATGATGATCTAGCTCGATCAATGCAACTTTGGTACATTCTATCATCTACAGCAGATATACAGTCGCAGAATAAATGTTTCCATTCACCAACATTTACAGACAGCGTCAGTGGTAAGTTGTTTGCTTCGGCGATACAATACCATTCCTTGAAAACTGATTGACCACGGGAAAAAGCAACTTGCAAAATTTGTTTTTGAAGGTTTGTGCTGGGTCTCCGAAATACTTTACATATATAGTCTGCATTGCCTTTGAGTAGGTAAAAGGAAGTCCAGACTCAACGTTTATAGCATAATTTGGACAGTTGCTTGGAAGTTTACATATACGTTTGAAAAAGTATCGTTGAATTGCTTCGATCTCCTCTAAGTATTTATAGCCATATTCATACACATCATTTGCATAGCAAAAGCAGTTATTTACCGCTGCGTTAAGAACTTTAAACTTAGAGACAGGATCGACGTAACTACTTGAAAAGAGTTTATACCAGATTGTATTAATTGCAGCTTTAGCTGTGGCTGTTTTACTTATATACGGGTTTTAAGGCTCATGTTGTAGCTTAAAAGAAAATCAAGATATTTAAACTCGTTTATTACTTCGCTATTATTACCATCAAGTGCCCATGTTCCTTCACACTTAAAGACACGATTTTGGTTTCGGAAAACCATTATCTAAGATTTGCTCTGTTTACTTGAAGTTGAAGTGTCGATGGGCTTTGGGATAGAATGACCAAGTCATCAGCATAGAGTAATAACCTCAACTTCCATCCCGCCATAGTTTAAACCACCGAGTGTACTCCCGAAGACATCTTCGATGTATAAAGCAAAGAGAACCGGACTTAGGATGCATCCTTGCGGCACACTATTATTTGTGGCGAATGTTTCTAACCACCATTCAGCACAATAGCGGAGGTATTTGACAGAAATATTTCGTAAACTTTTATAAAAGTTGTTGAATGCCCTAAGGTTGACAGCTTAAATAGGAGAGAGTTACGATTGACTTTATCAAACGCAGGTTTAAGGTAAAAAAAAATGCATACATATTTTTTTTTAGAGATGTTTTTTTAATTATGTGAGGGTAAATATTTGTTCGACCGTTGATAGATAAGCACGAAATCCAGCCTGTAATATACTTATTTTATTATTGCTATCAATCCATCTGATCAGACGACAGTTTAAAATTTCGGTGAATATTTTTGTAATGCCTCAGGTATGCCTACATCATCATTTTTAAAAATGACACATATGGATGATGTTAAGAAACTTTCAGGTAATGTTTCAACAACGAAAATTCGGTTAAAAAGAAAAAGCAAATATTCCTGAAATTCTGTGGAAGAGTGCTTATAGAATTCAAGACCAGATGCCTTATTCTGTTTTATTGTTATGAGAAAATTGTATCAAAATCTTTTATGGTTTGACAAAACACAACGTTTTTCTCCTGCATATGTTATGCCATAGGGTATATAAATGGTTTTTGTAGGAAACGCCTCTAAAAAGTGGGCGCGGGTTAACATGATGTGTGTAAGAAATGTATATATTATCATAACAAATGAAAGCTTTTGTTATCACAAAGATAGTTTAATCATTTTTTTACCATACGAGCACACAAAGTTATAAATTCATATTGAAATAAATCAGGCCCGAAGGAAGAAATGACGAAGAAATATTTCATGTGGAACCATTGTCGATATTTATGTTATATCACATAGGGGTATACTAATTTTGATACTACATAGCTTGTAACACTGAGAAATAATTTAGATATCGTAAAATACTTGCATCGACTCAGAATCATTGCCTTAGTTGATCTAGTTAATCTGTCTATTTGTTAAGTAAGGTATATATATCGAAAATATATTTGTTACCAACTATGCATGCAAAAAACAATATACCCCTATGGGATGGGTAGGTTATACAAATTGGTATTCATTATTGTTGTCATCGGTCCGAAAATATTTTACTTACTATATTTTGTTTATAGATCTAAATGTCGTATTCTTTTAAATATTTTGTTTACGTATTATCCTCGATTCTTATACCATTTTCTAATATTTATCATCACTTCTATCTACCTGATGTTATTCTCAAATTCATACTTTATAGAGAATTGTTAGGAATACAGCGATCAAGACTTAAGAGTGAGTAATAAACAAGTAATAAGAATCGACGAGAACATCTTTAGTGTAGATGCTGCGGGTACACATTCGGTTGAGATTCTATATAAAGAGATATTTTACCCAACCGGAACATTATTATCAAGTCAAGAGTCGTGCTGTCTGTTAGCAAACACCCTATCATTGTTGAATCAAATAATAATTACGGAAGTTGTTCTTCAAAAGGTGTAAATTAAAAAAAAAACGAGTAAAAATGCGCTCTATTGTGCTGTCGGTGTTGTTTTTGGTAAATTAAGATTCCATAAATTGTTTATAATTAAATGTAATAATAAGTAAATCTCCGTAACTATATGTGCTGACATGTAAATAATACTATAATTTACTGTCTGAGCTTTGAATTGTGTGTTTTTTTTTATTTGATATGAAACTATAGACTGATCAATACCACCGATATTTATTTTATACAAATATGATTCTTGTGACAATGTGATTTTCAAACGTGTTTATTTTTTATTACTCAGATTGAAAATGCTTCAGTATATGATTTCGAAAACTATTGGCTTTCAAAGCGAGCATTTTTTTATATTCATATACTAAATTGATGGTGAAAAAGACTGATGAGAACAAAATGGAAAACATAATACGTGTACTATTTACATCATATTTATATAAGTGGAAAAACTACGTTGGGTCTTAACCGATTCTTGTCTTACCACTCACGACTATGCTGATGACTAAGTTGTTAATATCCACCGAAATAAAAAAATAAGTTGTATATAAATTTCTGATCTAAATTCAAATTCCATTAAAAAATATCTTGAAAATGCTCACTAAATTATATGCCGACTTAATATATTGAACATTATAAAATATACAAAAACTAAGAGCAAGGAAGTAGTACATTAGTGTTCATAGTCTTCTGTAAATGTTTGAACACTTCGACTCAAAATAAAATGAACTTCTGCATTCTGTCAGTAAGTTTACGAAGTTGCCTTTCAGTTATAAAAAATTGGTTTACCATAATATAAGCTTTATATAATTAATATTGAAATCATCAAAAAGACGAATGTTTGGGGAATATTTAGGGCTAACAAAAACACTGTACTGTACTTCATTACAAAAAAGTTGATTTGGATTTTCTCATCACAAGATATTCAGTTAATTTATTTGACGCTTGTATACGGTGTATCCAAAATGTATATTATGCAGTCAACTCTTAACTCGAGGTCCACATTAGTGTTCATGTGTTATTAAAATAATTACATACGGCAGCGATTATTTAGCGCTTTAAAATTTCTTCCATATAGTGATTTCTTATAACAAAGATATAGTATTTTAAAGTCCGTTTAACCAAGTTCGCCTTACATCAAAATGCTTCCACTGCGAAACGAATACTATGTGTTTTTTTAAGAAAATAGATCAATTAACATAAAAATTAACTTGAAAACGATAAAGCAACATTTAAAATAAAACGCGAGCTCGAATCAAAATCGCTAGCTGAGTTGATTTAGTCATGTCTGTCTGCGCGTCTGTCCGTCTGTGCATTTGTAGGCCTTAAATTTTGAGCTAGCATTATGATATTTGGTATTGAGATATGTATATATTTACAAAATAAGTATGCAAATTTTCAAAATCCGCCCACTGCGAACCCCACTTAAAAAAAAAACATTATTTTAGGCTAAATGGTAGAGAAATTTGAAAAAGTTTCTGAATAACATAATTATAAATTATATAAACCAGTGGTGGGTGTACAACTGGGTCGTACGCAACTTTTTCTTTCACAGCGAGTTAATTTGACGTTTTTAACAATTTGGCCAAAATACACAATAATATTTATTTTGATTATTGAAAATTCAGTTTAGGGATAATTGGCCCAAAACCAATTATATGGAACTCATGAAAACAGAAATAGTAGTATACAAATTAAATTTTATTCAATTTGGCCAAATAGTTTGCGAGAAATTGACAATTTTCCTAATATGGCCTATATGCAAAAATTCGTTATATGGATTTTCTCGAAAAAACTGGGTATGCAGTTTTGTTGGAACTAATATGTTATAGCATATATTAAGTTTAATCATAATCGCAAGAGCCGTTTTCGAGCAAATTGAGGTTATGCATGATTTTTTTATAGCAGGTACATGGCTAAAAGCAAACAAAAAAAATAGCCTAGAATTATGACCAAATAAACTCTGGATACGAAGTTTGAAGAAAATCAATCAAGTCGTTTAGGCTGCAGAGGCTTGTACGGACAGACGGACCGACGAACCGACGAACCGAAGAACCGACGGACGGAATTCCAAAAACCACTTTTTTGAGTTCCGCTATCATCGTAATGTTAGAATCAATCAAAATCTCGAGGTCGAAAATTTTTACGAAAATTATATCTTTCTCTTTATAAGAATGTAAAAAATAAAAAAACTGTTTTCGTTAAAATTTTAAAGAAATCAAAAACAAAAATTCGATGCAAAAGCATTTATAAAGTTAATATGAACATTTTGTTGTTAGATCATCTTAACACACGCCCACTTTTTGAGGCGTTTTTCTACAAACACCACTAGTATACACTACCTCCATTTCATAAGCAGCAGAAAAACGGTGCTTTTTGTCGACAACAGATTTTGATAAACTGTCTGAATAATATTTTGTGACAATGTCATTTTCTTATTTTCATTCCTATAAAGCAAACATTTTGGCAATAATAATTTTAAGGATGGGCTGGGATAAATTATTAAACGATGCTCACAGCGGATTGTAGCCTTCTCACGTGTTTATACCCTATCCCATAGGGTATATTAGTTTTGATACATAGCTTGTAACATAGTGAAATAATATAGCTAGATATATGGATCGACTCAGAACCGCTAGCTGAGTCGATTAAGCCATGTCTGTCTGTCCGTCCGTCCATCTGTAGGTAACCGGTTTTTGGGACTTACATTTTGAGCTAGGATAATGAAATTTGGTATATGTGATCCTTGTACGTGCTGTTCGAACAAATGTAAGCATTTTGGAATTGAATTTCAATTTTAATATTTCTTTACCATTAAACCCACATTTTAGGGATATTAATCTAAAGGATGGGATGAGATAGGGTATAAAAGGATCCACACAGTGGATTGTAGCCTTCTCATATGTTTTTTGTTATTATTTAAAGAAAATATTTATCTATTATTTCTCAGTGTCCAGATAATAAAATTGTATCTCATATAATCTTTACTTAATAGTTTGTATCCGGTATTCATTTTAACATTGAATATATTTTAGGTTGTGCAAACTACGTATTGTGAAAACATCTTTAAGATTAACATTAGCCCCCAAGAAGCTCAGCAGTTCTTACAATCAGCAAACTTGAATATTGCCGAATATGCCCCGAAAACCGGTGAAAATCCTCTGCCAGTAGCTAAAAATGAACATGGTGACTTTATTTATCAAGGACGCAAAATTGAAAATCCTTCTGATTATGTCGAAGAGCATTACACTGCAAACCAATATCATGGGCAAGATGGATTGGGCCAGTACGTCTACGGCTACAAAGACTGGAACCAAAGAAAAGCCGAACAAAAAACTGCCGATGGTGTAGTAAAAGGCACATACAAATACGTAAATCCTAGGGGACGAGATTTCATTGCCAACTATTATGCTGATAAGAGTGGTTTCCACCACGAAGACAACCGCCCTGCAGTGGAAAAGAACCCTGCCACTGATACTCCAGCTGTAATGGCTGCCAAGGACGAACATTTCCGCCTTTGGGGTGAGCTGGCCAAAGCAAATGGCAAGAACCCGGATCCATACAGCAGTGAATACCAACAAGAAGGTCAATATTACCCATCCGGATCTGATAACCACTATGAACACATAGAACCAAAGTACGTTCCATCAGAAGAGGAAAGGGGTGAACCTCGCGGTTTTTACTATAACTTTGATTACTCTGTTCCACTATTGCGTAATATTCATGAGAGAGCAGAGTTAGAACAGTTACGTGCTGCTAATAATCATTAAACATATATTAGCCTTATAAAAACACAACTAAACATAAGTATTTTAAGTACAGTTACGATATTCTGCTGAAGATTTCAAAGAAAAATTTTAATAACTGTGAAAGTGGTAAAACCAAAACATAAACAAAAAGAAATACATGCAATAAAATTCGAAATAAAATATTAAATACCATTTTAATTGTTTTTTTAACAGATCTAAGTCAGATTTACATTTGCGTGAAAAATCTGTATAACATGTTTAATATTTCCCATAGGGGTATGTTAGTTTTAATACATAGTCTGTAACATAGAGAAATAGATAAATAATTTGTAATATATTACTAGCTGAGTCGATTAAGCTATGTCTGTCTGTCCGTCTGTCCTTCGGACGTCGTTTTTATTACTAAAACTGTAAAACTTTATAATATTCGAAAAAAGCATTTAATTGATTGGGTTTGATAAAACAAATATTTCATCCATATATCATTTTAACTCACGCCCATTTTTTTAGGCGTTTTCCTACAAAAACCATTTGTTTCATGTCGAACCATACAAGATTTTGAACCATAATTTTTTGACATTGTCAATTTCAATATTTCTTTTCCATAAAGCCCACATTTTAGGAATAATAATTTTAACGATGGGATGGGAAATGGTATAAAACGGTCCGCACAGTGGATTGTAGCCTTCACATATTTTTATACCCTATTCCTTAAGGTTATATTAGTTTTGATACATAGATTGTAACATAGAGAAATAATTTAGCTAGATATACCTAGCTAAATCGATTAAGCTAAGATTAACATATCGCTAGCTAAGTCGATTAAGCCATGTCTGCCTTTCCGTCCGTCCTTCTGATGGTAACCCGTTTTTGGGCTTAAAATTTTGAGCTGGGATTATGAAATTCGGTACATGTGATCCTTGTACGTGCTGTTAGAAGAAGTGTAAGAATTTTCAGAATCTGCATTATGTTTGACCAAACAGGAATTTTGAAAATCGAAACAATATATTATGAAGTCAACCTGAATATCTATATTTTGTTCATATAAGGTTCTTTTTATCCACCCCCACTTTTTGAGGCCGTTTTCAGTAAAAAACGTTTTTCGGTAAAATTTTAAAATATTCGAAAAAACGTTTGATGCAAAATCATTGGGTTTAATAAAACAAATATTTTGTCAATACAATTTTTGAGGCGTTTTTATACAAAAACCATTTGTATAGCCTACGCCATACCAGGAGAAGAAATGTTTTTTTTTATCGAACCATACACGATTTTGATAGAATGTCTGAACAATATGTTGCAACAATGTCAATTTTAAGATTTCTGTGCCATAAAGCCTACATTTTGGGGATATTAATTTTAAGGATGGGATGGGATAGGGTATAAAACGATCCACCCAGTGGTTTGTAGCCTTCTCATACGTTTTTATTTAAAAACGATTTTCGGCCAACGTTTATTAAAATTCGAAAAGTTTTGAAATACTATGAAAATAATTTTAGATGCATTACGTCAATATAATATCATTTCAACATTTCAACAGTCAGTGGTGAAAAAATAATATATTCTATCACTAAAGTTAAAACCGTATCTAATCGTTTGGACTCTTCGTGTTGTTTGCGATAAAAAGATTACTTCTGGTAACAGAAGGTGGGAACTATTTTAAGTTTTTAGTATTGCAAAATCCATATTTGCAATACGGAACTTCTCTATGAAAGGCAATTAAAGAGGCATAACAGATATCTCACCAGAAGCAAATAACTGAAGCAAGAAACAAAATTCAATCATAATTTCAAAAAATTTCAATAGAACAATTTAAAAAAAAATCAAAGTAGACAATCTCTGAGTAAATTAAGCATCTAAGTTTGAATTGAAGGCATTGAATGAAATTTTATAAATATTTTAAAGATTACAAAATAACTTTTATTGCATTAAAGCAAAGGTGTAGTGAGCTTACATTTATAATCGGGCGAGGCCAGTCAGTAATCGAGTTTTGTGCAATATGTGGAGGTTGGTACAACTTGGTTGAGTACTTGCAGGTGTTGATGGCAAATTTTGTCACCGCACTTGCGCATTTTATTGAGGCTGTACATGAAACAAATTCAGACAATTTCTGTAAACTATAGTGGATGCGAAAAAATCTCATCGTTACAAAACGCTTTTGAATCGTCACTTTTATCTTGTTCCGACTCTGGCATTGTGCAATGTTCAACAAATAGAAGAAGTCATTACAAGAGTCATTTTCGCGTCGGCTCAATTGATTTGTCAAAGATTGTAGAAATCTCGGAAAGCTCAGTTTCACATATTTGAAACTATTCAGATCGACATACGCTATTACTTACTTACTTAAGTGGCGCTACATTCCGGAATGAACTTGGGCCTCAACCAACATGCCTCTCCAATTAGCCTTAGCTAACTGCCACCAGTTGCGCACTCCAAGTTGGTTGAGGTCGGCTTGTACTTGTGCGCACCACTTAAGGCGAGGTCTTCCTCTACGGAGTATTGGTGTCCATTCGTTCTACATGTCCTAGCCATCTTAAACGTCGAATGGTTTTTGACCAGAGGCATGTCGCTGTACAGCTCGTATAGTTCTTAGTTGAATCTTCGTCTCCATAGCCCGTCAACGCAAACGGGACCGAAAGTTTTCCGAAGAATTTTCCTCTCAAATCGACCAAGAATTTCTTCATCCGCTTTTGAAACGGTCCATGCTTCAGCGCCGTAGTGCAGGACTGGGATGGTCAGGGTCTTATATAAGATCTCCTTTGTAGTTCGAGTGAGGGCTTTACTACTGAAATGCCTTCTTAGCCCGAAGAAACAGCAAGGATAATTCTTCGTGTAATTTCTGACGAGATGTTGTTGTCAGAGTTAATAGCGGAGCCAAGATAGATAAAGTCCCGTAATACCTCAAAGTTATATCTGTCAAAGGTGACGTTATGTCCAATTCGTCGATGTTGTGTGTCCTGTCGTGTTGACAGCATATTCTTCGTCTTGCCCTAATTTACTGCTAAACCCATTTTTGCCGCTTCCTTCTCTATACTAGCAAACGTGGCTATGACATCACGTCGGGTCCTACCAATGATGTCGGCGTATGCTAGAAGTTGTACAGATTTTTGGAAAATTTTGCCGCTGGTTTTGGCTCGTGAGTTTTGCACAATCCTCTCAAGAATCAGATTGAAGAAGTCTCATGACAGCGCGTTGCCTTGCCTAAATCCTTTTTTGGTATCGAATGTGTCGGTGAGGTCGTTTCCGACCCTGATGGAGCAGCGAGAATTCTCCATCGTCGTCCTACATAAACGGACGAGTTTGGGCGGTATACCAAAACTAGACATGGCTCTCTATAGTTCGTTTCTAAAAATGCTGTTGTATGCGGCTTTGAAATCAATGAAGGTGGTGGGTATCGATTTGGACTTCTTGGGTTTTTTTCAGGATCCTCCGAAGTGTGAAGATTTGATCGGTTGTGGACTTTCTTGGCCTAAAACCACACTGATAAGGGCCGATCAGGTTGTTGGTAAACGGTTTCAGGCGTTCACATATAACGGCAGATAGGATTTTGTAGGCGATGTTGAGGAGACTTATGCCTCTGTAGTTGGCGCAGTTTACAGGGTCTCCTTTTATGTGGATCGGGCAAACGATGCTGAGGTACCATTTTTTATGTTAGGTTTTTGGGAGAATAAAAGACATCCACGATATTATTAAATGTGCACTCTACGGCGGTTTATTAAAGAATGGTAAAAATAATTAATATAACAATTCAATGTTAGGTATATGGATGAATGTAGTATATAATAGAGACATGGATGTGTGTGCAATATGTCTGTAGAGAGATAAAAGGCAAAAGTACGATGATATAATATTTAACACTCCTCCTATCAACGTTCTTAATACATAATTAATATAATTAATTTTTCTTTTTTTCTTTAAATTCATTTTATAACATATGATATATGTTAAGCTTATTACATCTTGTTTATGAAATTTGTTTAATACAATTCAAATGTTTAGATTTATTCAATGGTTTAGTTAACATATCGGCAATCATTTCACTAGACAGGTTTAAACAACTTCAATTTCTTTATTCAACTGAGCCTCCCGAGAGAAATGATACCGAATATCAATATGCTTAGATTTTAAATGTTGAACATTATCTTTTGAAAATCGAATTGCGCCTTGATTGTCGCAAAATTATATAGTTGGCCTAGATTCTATTCAGAATCCGGTCTCGTTGAGAATCTTTCTCATGTGGATGACTTCTTTTGTAGCCTCGGAAAGCGCCATATACTGCGCTTCCATTGTTGATAATGCCAATGATTTTTGTTTCTTACTCTTCCAGCAGATTGGTCCTCCTGCTAGAATCAATAAATATTCTGAACACGATCTACGGTCATCAACGTCATTTGCCCAATCAGCATCTACAAAAGCGTGAAGATCTTCTTTCGCCATTCGATAAGTCAACTTGAAGTCCAGGCTTCCCTTAAGATACCGCAATACTCGCTTCGCAGATATCAAATGTTGTTGCGTTGGATTTGATGCAATGTCAGTACGGGTAGCATTTGCTAAAAAAATAAGAGATCCAATGAGTTCCCTGTACGGCATCGATTTACTATCGTCATTTTTCATTGACCCAACTATCTGACTGCTATCCAAAGGTGCCGAAACTGACAGTCAACCCTAGGATACTTCGGACTTTACCCAAATCTTTTATATTAAACTTGTTTGATAACGCTGCTTTGGTTGATTGCAACTGCTGCAAATTGTCTGATGCAATTAACAAGTCGTCTACAATCTACATATATGACCACGATTGTTCCGGACTCGTCCTTATTTTGGTGCAAACATTGATCAGATGAAGTTTGCTTTAGTACTATACTCTTCTAAAACTCATCTAATTTCTTGTGACATTGCCCCGACCTGCTTGCTTCAAACCATAGAGAGGGCGAACGAGTTTACATACCTTTTGTGTTGAGTTTTTATTTCTAGGTAATTCGGGCTGCTCCATGTATATTTCTTCATCCAGTTCTTCTTGTACGTATGCTGTGATGACATCTGGTGTTAATGTAGCTTCATATTCGCACACACTGCAAAGAGTGTACGAATTGTCTCTTAGAGCAAAAATTTCATCAAAATCCACACCAGCCCTCTACTCACAACCTCTTGCAACGAGCCTTGCTTTGTAGCGCTCGATCGAACCATCTTCATTTCGTTTGATGTGGAACACCCATCTGTTGCTCAGAACTGTCTTGTTCGCAGGACGATTTTCCACTACCCAGGTGTTGTTCCTCCTAAGAGATTCCAGCTCAGAGCTCATAGCGTCTGTCCACTTTGCACTGTCCTCTCCGCTCATGGCGTGTTTAAATGACAAGGATTCTTTAATATCGTTAATAGCTATATTTACCTCGGGATATATTATTTTCCCGCTTCTCAAAGTTATGACGCGGGGTTGGACACTTTCGTCTACACTGGCATTTAGAGATTTGCACTTGTCGATTCTTGGCTTTCTTCTTTTATAGATGTCTTCTTGCTGTTATCCTCCTTATGATCTTCCATCACTTTAAGATCCCGAGCTTCATTTTAATCTGCGTGTGGTAAAACTTTTTGGTGTTTGTCTTCAAATAAACTTCTGTTGTCCAGTATGTGTCTGGACTTATATATTCGAAGAATTTTACATCCCTGCTGCGCGTCACCTTTCTTGTGATGACATCCCAAAGTCTATAGGCCTTAGACTCTTGGGAATATCCAACAAGTCGGAATTCATTTGCCTTCGGATCTAGCTTCTTTCTTCCTGGTGACTTATCTAACGCGATGACCCTGCTTCCAAATGATCGCAGGAAATTAACGTTTGGTTTCTTGCCATGCCATAATTCAAACTGCGTTTTATTACCTAGCGTGCTCGTTGGACGACTGTTTCGAATGAAGGCTGCTGTACTTACAGCTTCAGCCCACAAATATTTTGGAAGCTTGGCTTCTAATAACATGCACCTGACTGTTTCCAAAAGCGTTCTTTTGAAGCGCTCGGCAACGCCATTTTGCTGTGGAGTGTGTTGTACTGTGAGTTGTCTTTGAATACCCTCATCTCTCAAAATATTATTGAACTCCATAGAAAGATACTCGGCACCGTTGTGGCTTCGAAAGAATTTAATCTTCTTACCGGTCTCACGTTCTGCTCGCAGTTAAAATTTTTTGAATGCAAATAAAATAAGAAGTGAATTCTTTGTTTTAATGTTACCACTTCAACATAGTGTGACTTGCCATCAATGAATGTTACAAAGTACAGTGCAACTCCTAATGATTTCACATGCGTAGGACCACAAATATCAGAGTGAACGAGTTCTACTACATCACTAGATATTTTATGTGAGGTTTTAAATGCTTTTTGGCAGATTTTTCCTCTTTCACAAATACCACATTTCACATCTGTATCGGAAAACTTTGTGTTTATTCCTAAGACTAAGTTACTTAAAATTGATATGGTCGAATCTTTGATACCAAAGAATTAAATTTGTATCATCCGTTTATACACACGACAGCGCAACACTTTGAATTTCGGTACTCACTTCCATTTCTCGAAAAAAGTAAAGCTTTCATCGTTTTTTTTGAAAAGAACAGATTTGTTTTCGTTGTGAATAATGCACACATCCTCTTGAAAGGAAAACGAAAACCCATTTTTCGTTGCTTGCGAAACTGATAACAAATTATGTCTTAAATTTTGCACGTCATTACTTTACAGAGCTTAATCTTAACAATTTCTCTAGATTTCAATTTTACCGCGATAAACACACTACCGATTCCTTTTGCTTCTATGGATTCCTTTCCAGCTGTTTTAATTGACATTGGATTGTAGCTAGTCCACTCTACAAATTTATTTTTGTCATTTTACGCATGTGTGCGCTAGCGCCACCATCGACACACCAGCTAGCTTTATGTACGTTTTCGTTACCCGCACTCAATGCTGTCATAGCGTCTTTTGGTCCGTTTTTCCACAAGAGTAACACTTGATATATATGTTTTTTGTCTTCTTTGCAAGTAATTTTGATTCCTGTTTGCCGTTGTTCTGTTCTTCGAGCGTAATTTTTCTTGTGACAGTAATGCATGCATATTTGTCTCTTCGCCTTTAGTTCAATTTTGATTTTTTCTCGCATCTTCTTCTAATAACTTTACCTTGAGAGAACTAATTTTTGGGATATCACTTCTTGTCACTATCGCTACACAGAAATTCTCATACGCGGGCGGCACGGTGTTAGCAGCATCCTCTAACTGATCTGCACTACTTTGGAACTCTCTTAGATGTTGTTGCATGCTAATTTCATTTGTTTTTTTTTTTCATTTGAAATAAATGTGTGTACGAAACTATCTTTTTAGCCTGCACTTTCGATTTGTGCACTTCTTCTAGAGCTTTCCATGCCATATTCGATGTAGTTGTCTTTCTAATGTATCCTATTTGGCTTTCTTTGACTCCGAGAAAGATCATTGCTTGGGCTTTTGCATCCTTAGTCTCCCAAGCGTTATCATTCGCTTTCTGTTCGATTCGTCCATTTGCGTAACCCCATAGATCATTGCAAATTAAAAAAATTCTCATCTGCAGTTTCCACGACTCATAGTTGCCCTCACCTAGTTTCTCAATGTTAGAAGTATTTGCGGGATTCATTTTTATATTTCCCAAAAATGACGATAGTAGAAATCTATTGTTGTTCGCGAACTAGTAAAACGTTTCTTGACTAACTAATTATTTTCTACGAAGTTAAAGGAATAAAAAAGAATACTTGCAGGTGGCCATGGCTCAGAGGAATGCGTAGTTGACTGCTAAGCCAAACGCTGCGGATTCAAGCCCCAGCTTCGGCAGCATTTGTTTTCTACGAAAATTGCTAGCTTATCTAAGGCCACCTGTGCGATAATTTGAGACAATATAAATCTATGTATCCTCCTCTGTGCCACTTAGGTTTATGTTATATGTCTTTCCTTCTATGTGTCTATCTGTCTCTTTCTGTTGAATTAATGTGATCTGTCCCAGCCGATGGCCTCAGTCGCCATTGCTGTTATGTGTCTGTAGTTCGATGCATTCATGTGCGAATGACTGTGATGTCAATGCCAATGTCAAAAAATATGAAAGACATCCACGATATTATTAAATGTGCACTCTACGGCGGTTTATCAAAGAATGGTAAAAATAATTACTAGATATAACAATTCAATGTTAGGTATATGGGTGAATGTAGTACATTATAGAGACATGTATGTGTGTACAATATTTAACAGTCTGCAGAAGTGGTTCTTCCATATACTCAGCATCGACTGTGTCTCAACTACGATATTTCTTTGTTCATCTCGAAAGGACTCTGTTCGAGCCTGTATCCTTGGCATTGACGTTTTACACTTCGGTGAAACTTACGAACATCGTTTCTGGAGTGGCACCTCTCTATATCCTCGATCGCGCTCTTTCCTTGCTTTTTTTCTTCTTTTTTAACAGCTGGTGTTCTTCCCTTCTTCTCTGCCTATAGAGCTCAACGGCAGCTCTCGTCTTTACATGTAGCTTAGCTTTGTAGGCCTCGTTCTTGGCTGCGAGCATCTGTCGGCATTCCTCATCAAACCAGGGGTTTCTTGCTGGTGGGTGCGAGAAACCTAGCACATAAGTTGCGGCTGATCTAATGGCATGTTGGCATCGTTGCCATTGTTCTTCGACATGCTTCGATGCTGGTGGTATGGGGTTAATCGAGAGGTTTATTGATACGCGATGCGCGAATTAAACTTTAAATTAAATATTAATTTTTTTACAGTATTTCTGGATTGTTGTGGCGTGGTGGATATCCGCACTCTAACCTTGGCTGCAACAAGTCGATGTTAGCTCCTCGGAATGTTCGGACATACAAAATACTGGATGCGTGCCCTATCTATCGCTATGTGATCAATTTGGTTGACCGTTTGTTGATCTTGAGACCGCCATGTCCCCTTATGGATATCGAGGATAGGAAACCGTGTGCTGGCTATAGTGGCATTTCGTTCCGTAGCGAAGTCAATTAGCCTTAGTCCGTTACCAGACTGCTAAATACTGCTAAAGATGTCTGCTCTTCCTACCTTTGCGTTAAAATCTCCCAGCACGATTTTAACATCGTACTTCGGTAGTCGCTATAGGTTTTGTCAAGGAGCTTATAGAAGCATTACTTAGCTATATCATCGTTTTCCTCCGTTGGGGCGTGAGCGCATATAATGCTTATGTTGGCGAATTTGGCCTTGATGCGGATTGTTACAATGCGTTTGCTTATGTCTTGGAAACATAAGACTTCTTGCCTAAGTCTGGCACTTATAACAAATCCGCATCCGAATAGTCGCAGTTTAGGGCTTCCGCTAGTTGTTCGCTTGCACCTCTCCTGTTTAATGTTCTCACATTACAGGTGCATATACGAACGTCGTTGTCATTTTTTCATTAAGCCGTGTCGTCAATAATAAAATCAGTCCTTTCCGAGGCTATTGGTTGCTTCGTAACAAGATTTTTTTCTATGGTTGGGTAGTTAACCCAAAGCACAACCCCCAACCTGGAGGGCCAATTCCAATTTATTAGATACCCCTGGGACACGGGGCCATCAGTATCCACTACGGGATTGAGCGCAGCCGTTGGCCTTTCGGTTCATCCGCCACCATCTCTGTTCAAGGGGCCTGACTAACCCTTGAAATTCCTAGACGACCTGTTGCCCGAATATTTCGAAGCAGCTTGTCTAAGTTCGCCTGGGACAGCAGGCCGGGTATTCATTCCGTGCCGTTCTTACCTGACTGTCTATAGTGTTGCTGTTTTTCGTCGTGTTATCAACACTCGTGCTTATCGTTTAGCAAGTCAAATCCGGTTGGATGAGACCAGTACCCGATGGTTACCACTTGGAGGTAGAAATAAGCACTTGATGTGTAGTCAGAGTTTCAACACTGGACATTGCCAAGTTAAAGTTCTACAACACCCAACCATCGACATTACGCCAATAATTGAGGATATTATTTTAAGAATGGTGCAGTAGATTATGAACACCTCCTTTTTAGAGAAAAAAAAGTTTTTGGCCAAACCGTAAAAAATTTCGAAAAATATTTAAACAATCTTAATAACCTTATTTTGTTCATATATCATTTGTAATTTACCAAGTAATACTTGAGTTTCTAAGTCAAACCCTTTTGTTGCTCAATCTGGAGTATTTCAAGGAAGTCATTTAGTCATTTTATTTATACTTGCATTTACCGATGTAAGAGCTTGTATTCTAGATATCAAGATATTGATATAACGCTGATGGTATGCTGATGGAATGAACAGTTTCAAGTGTCTTGGAGATCTAAGCGATTCGCTTGTACTACAAACGGATTTAAAAAGTTTTACCAGATGGTGTCATATAAAGCTTAACTGTTATTTCGTCGTTTATTGTTCATGTTAGTGATATCAAACTTAATAACTTCTATGTTCTGTTATGTCTCACTAAGAAATGTATTAAATGATGGCCCAATTGATGCTATTATATACTGTGAAAAATCTCTGCACGTAGATTCTCCTTGTGTAAAGTACGCTACAACACATATCTGATAGTCAAATTAAAAAAAAAATAATGTTTTTGACATGTCTATTTTTAATCATTTAAAAAGACGAAATTCGAGAAAAATCGTTCGATGCAAAAACATTGTATTTTTATTAAAAATATTTCATATTTAGATTATTTTAACCCAAGCCTACTTGCGGGCGTTTTCTTAAAAAAAAAGTACCCTCTATAATACCTTTGACCTGACCCTTTAAATTCCTATATGATCTACAACGACTTAGGTTAAGGTGCTGTGGATCAAACGCACTTAAAAATACATATACATTACACAATTAAAAGGAGTAGGTGCAAGCAAAACTAATGTAAAATTAATTTATTCCACTATTAAACAAGAAGCCGCCACGCATGTAAATACTTTGATGATAAAAATCGTTTTATACTAGTGGACATTAATTTCCGCTTTAGGTATGTTGGTCGCATTCGATTGTTTTATTACTTTTTTTTGAAATAGGTATCTGTTGTGCAATGCAATGTCGAATTTCACTGTTGACTTTCACAAGCATACCTACCACAAGATTAGGTAATTTTTGTTATAATCGAATCAAAAGCAACATTACTTAAAGCCAGTTAAAAAATAATTTTATTGATTTATAATTATTAATTGTATATGTATTCAAGTTCTTATGAACTTCGTAGCTATCGGTAACCTAAGGCCGTCACCAATATCATTTTCATCTGATTCTCCAACGGTTATATATCCGTTTTCTTCCCCGATAGAAATGAACTCATTGTAGTCCTGATCATCTTTGAAAGTCAACGATGAATTCGCACCCTTTATGTCAACGGTTGAGAGTATAGTATCTGCAGTAGTTGAAGTTATGTTGGGAATCAAAGTCGATGTTGAAGAAGAAGCACTGGGATATAAAGTTAGCTGTTGCGCGGGTAATGGTTGCTGGTACACGGAGAAGAAAGACTGTATTCTCTGCACGAAATTTTCTAAGAAAGGTGGAAATTTTGACTCAACACCTTCTCCGTAAATTTTAATGTAATTGTTTGATGTGTCGGTTCCATTAGAATTAATAGACGTCATTGTGTCAATTGTATTTGCATTATTGTTTAACATTTTAAAACTCGTCACTACACAAAGATTGCGATAGAATAGCAAAAAGGCAATTGTTTTCACTACAAAGTACACAGTGAAGCTTTCGGACTTATTTAGCAAATACATTAGAAGTTACAACTTAAAAGCCGAGCCACAAAAATGACGAAAGCGTGTGTTACTGCTTAAACTTTTCTTGTAACTGCGCATACTCGTATTGAACACTTTTGAGTTAGCATTTCCTTTCGCACGTTCGCTTGAAGTGCGAGTATAGAGCGTAAGTGGGGAAATGTAAACATACTGCATTTGTTTGACTGGTAGTTGTTATCTAGTGAAAGCTACACGAGATTGTTGCTTATCCAGAAAAAATAAACAGATCAAGAAATGAGCAACTTCGCAAATGTGATTGGACATTTTTATTTGTTTTCCTTTTTCACATTTCTTTTCTTATGATGATGATGATAATGATAATGATAAGTTGATGATAAAGGACTGGTCATATTGGTTAGTAATGATGTTGGAAATATTGTTAGTTTAAGTCAAAAGAATGTACTGAAAATCTATATGTGTATTGGCAAACTAAAGAGTTTTGGGAATCTTTTCATTATCATTGGATCCGGCAATGGATGTTGCAGATGGTGCTGAATAAGCAACCCCGTCCTTTCCTACAATTGCAGATCCAATTGGTTTGGTTTGTGATAAGCCTCCCTCGCCGCTTATAGCTAATCCAGAAGGAATCGCTTCAGCAAAACTGACTAATTCGCTGTCTTTAGCTTGATCTTTTAAATCGATGGCTTCGTCTGAAAAAAAGAATAATGACAACAATAAAAGTAATAAAACATAACATATACAATAGATTTATATTGAAAGTTCATTAAAATTCAGATTCATAGAATGATGTGCATAAAAAGATGTTCTTTTGTCGGTAAATGTAAACCGATGTTGAACAAAGTAGTTGATAGGCGAATATCACACCAATACAAATATACGTGTGGCAAACACGACACCATCGGGAACAATTACAACACATAAACACTTTTTAAGCAAAACTACACAAATGCTTAGTTAACATAAATAATTCAAATATGAGATAGTCAAACGATATAACCAACCCCTACTTTAATCGACAATACAACCAGCCAGCAGCGTCACAAGTCCGATATGGACAGAGATTTTACTCACCCTGAGTAGGTAGTAGGGTATACAAATAGACGGATGGACGGACAGACAGGCATGGCTAGATCGACTCAGCTAGCGATTCTGAGTCGATCCATATATTTTGAGGTTTATCTATCGAAATTATTTCACAATGCTACAACTTTTTGTCAAAACTATTATACCCCTATGGGATAGGTATAAGCATATGAGAAGGTTACAATCCGCTGTGCGGATCGTTTAATACCCTATCCCATCCCATGTCTGAACAAGATGTGATGGCAATGTAATTTGTATTCCCTATCCCATAGGGGTATATTATTTTGTTCTACTGGGAGCAGGAACGAGCACGTTAATCAAATTTCATCTTTCTAGCTCAAATTAAAGGTCCAAAAACTTTTGACGTACGGACGTATGGACGGGCGGACGGACGGAAAGCTATCGATTCTGAGTCAATCTTCTTACTTTGGGTTATATAAGCTAAATTATTTCTCTATGCTACAAACTATGTATCATGGGATAGGGTATTAAAACTTTGGATGCAATAATATTAATAAAGTTATTTGAAACATTTCCGCTACAGCTAATTTTAACCCACGCCCACTTTTTTGGGGTTTCCTACAAAAACCAATTGTCTACCCTATGGCAAGGCATATGCAATAGAAAAACGTTGTCGAACCATTAAAGACTTTGATAAACTGTTTGAATAATCTTGTGACCTTGTTATTTTCTATATTCCATCCTCATAGAGCACACATTTTAGGGATACAAATATTAAGGATGGAATGGGATACAATCCGCACAGCGGATAGTATTTTTTTTTATATATTTCTATACTACTGTTAAGAATTCAATAAAAAATATTAATTTAAAATGTTTAGAAAATAACTCAGTGTTAGATGTTAACTAATGTCTTTTACAAAACCACTCAAACCAAAATGTAAACAATCAAATTGTCAAATGTAAACTATTCTATGTACACAATTAATGTCATGAATACACAACTTTCGTTATAGTTATAGTAATCATTTTTATTTCAACACATTTGCGAAAGCAAATCAACACAACATAACAACTGCTTTAAAATCAAAAGAAAAGTCGAAATAAGTTTAAAGGTGATTAAAAGCCTACGTGAATGATATTTTGCAGCATCTAACAAAAAAAGTTTAAAAGCTTACCATTTGTTATCTTGAGATACGGTTGAATTTCTGGTGCTGCGGCATTTTTTTCTAGGGAACCTAAATATTTTCCAAAGTTAGAACTGACTGGTACATGCTCAGGTTCGCTTGGAATTGGATGGCTCTTTACTTCTGGAGATTCTGGAACCGAAGGAACTGCTTCTTCTAAGTTTTCTACACTTCTGGCTTGATTATCTATTAAAAAATAGAAAAAGTCAACTCACTAAAATTTCGAGACTATCCAAAAAAAAAATTATAGTATTCTTACCGCTAAGCAGAGGTTTCTTTGTTTCAGGAATTTCAGGCTGATCAGCAATTTTGTCCAAGATAGGGACTTCTGCAGGTATTGGTTTGGCACTCAGAGCAATGTTGTCATCGCGATGTGCTACGCTTCTTGCACGGATGGACTGATAGTGAGGAACAGCAAACAATGGGGCATGAATAACTTCAAAATTGCTGTAGTATTGAGGAACACTAGATACGCTATAGAAACGACCGCTTTCCTGGCGAAGCGTTTCTAATTGCTGAGCTGTAGACAAAATTGGCTTTGTAGCATCAGCACTTCCATCAATTTCGATTTTCTGTCCAGAGGGTTGTGTGAGACCTTCGAGTCCTTGCGTTAATTGTTCTTGGAAGGCCTGCAATTGTGCCTGGGCTGTTTGTCCAGCAGTCACGAATTGATTTAAAATGTTTGTAATGTTAGCATTTCCCAATTGCTTTGGTTTCTGGACAGATTTTAAATTCTCATTTGGATAAAATACAACTGTTTGGTCAGTCGGGCCATCAATACGTGCTACTGGTGATAAGTGTTGAACTATAGGCAATTTGAGCGATGGCTCAAGCTGTACCTGTGCTTGCGGGGTAAGTATTAAAATGTGGTTTGTTGCAGGAATGGCAGTCAGCGTTGTAGCAGGTGCTATAATTTGTTGGGTAGGTAGTGCAGTTGAAACAGCCAAGAAACCTAGACAAGTTAGCAATAACATCTGTAATGAGATAACAAAACTAAATACTAAATTTGAACCATAGTTATAATTGAAATATAAATATACGTATGGCATGTAAATAAATTTGGCTTAAAGTCGTTTTGTTTATAGTGCGTTTAAAAGTGCAAGTGCGTTTAGAACACAAATCATATATTCTTTGTTCAATAGAGTATCCCAAAAACTGCATTCTGTAAATCAAAATTTGCATTGTTACACAACCTTAGAAGTCAAATTGGGTAAATGTCAAACAAAAACTAATTGATTTAATAAGTAAAATAACTTAATAATTCAAAATCAACAATGTTAAAATATAAACATATGAGAAGGCTTCATTCCACTGTGTGGATCGTTTTATACTCTATCCAATCCCATCCTTAAAATCAATATCCCTAGAATGTGGGCTTTATGGAAAAGAAATATTAACATATGAGCAGGCTACAATCCACTGTGCGGATCGTTAAATACCCTATCACATCCCATCTTTAAAATTAATGTTCCCAAAATGTGGGATTTATGTCGATAAAATATAGAAAATATCATTTGTAAAAAATATTGTTCAGACAGTTTATCAAAACTTCTTATGGTGCGACAAAAACCAACGTTTTTTGCTTGGTTATGCTGTGGGGTAAAGTATACAAATGGTTTTTGTATGAAAACGCCTCCAAAAAATATGTGTGGGTTAAAATGAAATACATGAAAGAAATGTCGGTATTGTCACACAATATCATCCAATAACCAATGATTTTGCATCAACAGTTTTTTCGAATATTATAAAATTTGACCGAAAATCGTTTTTTACTAAAAACGCCCACAAAAAGTGAGCGTGGCAAAAAACTAAGGCTAGACGGAATATATATATTAGGATTGTCTAAATATCTTGTTCACAAACATTTTCCAAATTCCTTAGAATTTTGCCAAAATGAATGTTTTTTCTAAGAGTGGGCGTGACAACAGGCGGATTTAAAAAATGTGTAGGTACACTTGTTTTCTTGTTTTGATAGAGAGTCTATATACCGAATTTCAAAATTCTAGCTTCAAATTTAAGGCCCAAAAAACAGGCCCAAAACAGACGTAAGGACGGACGGATGGCCAGACAGACAGAGTCGATCCATATACTTTGAGGTATTTTTAGCGAAATTAATTCTCTACGTGTCAAAACTAATATACCCCTTCGGGATAGGGTATAAATTCGAATGTCTTCCGGTCTCTTCTTGTGATGGGTAAAAAACGCAATACTGTCTACAGTACGAGTTTAGATTTTTTTTTATAATTTACACGTACTCAAGGGGTTATGAATACTCTTTTATATGTTACCATAGTACGATCGTTTGAGAAGAGGAAGAAAGAGAGGATAGGAAAGATTTTGGATGTAGTGGAGACTTAAACTCCATGGGTGGTGTCAGAACTAGCTTCGGGGAGTCACTTTTTCTTGTGTTCGTTAAATTTGAAGAAATTCAAGATGGTGTGCATACTTTTAGGTATTACACCGACCTTGTATTTCTTTTAAATAAAAGTGAAATGGATTTTGGTTGGGATTGAAGGCGCAACCTTCCACTCAACAGACGAACACATTACCACTACACCGCGGCCACCCGTTCAGAGGTTTCTATACCCTATAAGTTTGTGACATAAATGCAAAGCGTGCAGTATATGAAATAACTCAGTATTGCTATCCATGTCTGTATGAATGTCCGTCGCCAGTCTGAATGATGAATTTTGGTATATAGATTATAATAAACGTCTTTAGTGGTAAAGGTACTTTTTGAAAAGTGTATTTATATGTATTTTTCTTTAATATAATGTTTTTTTCGCCACGCCCACTTTTTTAGTAAAAAAGTAAAAAAAAAAAACATTTTTGTAAATTAAAAAAAAAATCGTTGAAGATATTAGTAATATAAAAATTTAGTTTATTTATAACTTCAGAACGCGGCCACTTTTTGGGGCGTTTTCTCTTAGTAGTACTGGAAGTATGTTAGTATATTATTCCAGATAGTTGAAAAGGTTTCATTAGACAAATAAACATGTTAAATAAAACCAGCTTAAAGTTATGTTTATTCTATGTGATTGTATCGTTTCATATATTTTTAAACCGCCTTATTATTTGACCAAAACTGAAGGTTATCCGAAAGAAAGTTTGAGGATTTAACAATTGTATGGACTTGTTTTTAATATAGACGGACAGACATTTATGTAGGATGTAACTCACCTATATGTAACAAGCTATATATCAAAGCTAAAATATACGATTAAGATAAGCTTTTAAAATGTATGTTTATACATACTATTCGGAATTGAGTGCAAATCGTTATACTTTAAAATGTTTGCAAAGTGCAAAGAAAATAAAAGCCAGAAGTAGAAGTAATAAACAGAAAAATGTTAATAGAATAAGTATTGAAATATGGAATCTAAGAATACGGCATAACAGCAGTCACCATTAATTAACTAATGCTCTCCAACCAACGGTTATGCTAATTAATTTATTCAAAAAGTTTTTAGTTCGTAATGGCTTTCGTCTCTGAAAAGTTTTATAAAATTCATACGATCTATTTAAAAAGTTTTACTATTGTGGATTTATCTAAAATTTATTACTAAACAAGTTTACTACAATGTTTATATTATTTGTATGTATGTATTGTGTATTGTGTGATTGAACATAGCTATAAACAGTAACTTTGCTGAAACATTTATAGAAATAAATATATGTATTAGTATTTATTTTTTCAAGCTACGTATGCAATTTTAGTTGAAACTTTTTAAAGGATTTACATCACCGCTTAGTTAATCTGTACACTGTACATGCACTCCACATAATGGATAAATAGGGATTTTGTTTTAAAACCGGTAAGTTGATGCATTCAGACTCTTTTTTGGTTCTTTTTTGGTCTGGAATATTGCCATCATACCCGCAGATGAACCTAACGAACAGGTTTCACAAGCTCAAGTATAATTGGCGAGGTCAAGATCTCGGATTGTGACAAAGCATTGCAAAAAAAATATTAATGTAAAGTCATTAAACGCTACTAAACGGTTTTTCATTTACCACAATACACAAATTCAAAACTCAACATAGGTACTACTTGAGATAGAACAAGAATGAAAACACTTTTAAAATACAATTAGTTATCTCACCTTCGAATATTGTTCCTAGTTATGTTTCCTAATAATAATACTTTCTATGCTTAAATAGTTTATAATTAACCGCGCACCACTAGATCTAAAAGGAAAATGATACAAGGAGCAAAGTCCATAGCCCTTTTATAAGATTGTGCTGAGCTTATGTTACATTTAAGAAGTAGTCATGAAGATGCGGTGCAAATAGTTACTGTGTCTTCTTTGCAAGCTGAGAATATCGTAGCAAACTCGTTATATACACTTGGTCATGGAGACTTGAGGAATGGCAGAAATGATAACGACGCAACTTACCCAAGTGCATTCTTATGTAAAAGTTATACATAGTACAAGAATTATGAGTATTTATGTTTCATACGTTGCTCGTTCTATTTTTAAACGCAGTTGGTTTTGTTCGATATACTAAAGCCATATTAGTCATATTTTGGTTTCAACAGTGTATACATAGTTACGAATTACAATTAATACTACAAATTTGAATAATACTTAAATTATGTATTCATAGTTTTTAAATAAATTTATTAATAGATGTGTCTTTAATATTTACTAACCAACCATTTGTAACCTGTATAGTAAATCGGCTTGAAAGCACACTGCAATTATAACATTTTTATAGTACAAGTGGGACTATGCAATGAAAATGTACGAACTTCATGGTATCATTTTTCTAGCATATTGTTGGGTGTTCACAACGAAAATTTACGATGTGTACTTACGATAAATGTGGAAAGTGGCCAGAACATGTTTTTTTTTGTATAAAATCCATTTTTAAATAATTTTGACCAGGGGCATGTCGCTGTACAGCTCGTATAGTTCTTGGTTGAATCTTCGTCTCCATAGCCCGTCAACGCAAAAGGGACCGAAGATTTTTCGAAGAATTTTAATCTCAAATCGACCAAGAACTACTTCATCCGCTTTTGAGACGGTCCGTGCTTCAGCTTCGTAGAGCAGGACTGGGATGGTCAGGGTCTTATATAAGATCTCCTTAGTAGTTCGAGTGAGGGCTTTACTACTGAATTGCCTTCTTAGCCCGAAGAAACGGCAAGGATAATTCTTCGTGTAATTTCTGACGAGATGTTGTTGTCAGAGTTAATAGCGGAGCCAAGATAGATAAAGTCCCGTAATACTTCAAAGTTATATCTGTCAAAGTTGACGTTCTGTCCAATTCGTCGATGTTGTGTGTCCTGTCGTATTGACAGCATATTCTTCGTCTTGCCCTAATTTACTGCTAAACCCATTTTTGCCGCTTCCTTCTCTATACAAGCAAACGTGGCTATGACATCACGTCGGGTCCTACCAATGATGTCGGCGTATGCTAGAAGTTGTACAGATTTTTGGAAAATTTTGCCTCTGGTTTTGGCTCGTGAGTTTTGCACAATCCTCTCAAGAATCAGATTGAAGAAGTCTCATGACAGCGCGTTGCCTTGCCTAAATCCTTTTTTGGTATCGAATGTGTCGGTGAGGTCGTTTCCGTTCTTCCATTCTTCAGGCATACAGTATTCTGTTCGAGCCTTGTGTCCTTGCCGTCGGCATTCCTCATCAAACCAGGGGTTTATTGCTGGTGGGTACGAGAAACCTGGCACATCAGTTGCGGCTGATCTAATGGCTTGTTGGCATCGTTGTCATTGTTCTTCGATATTCGATGCTGGTGGTATGGTGTTAATCGAGAGGCTTACGGATACTCGTTGCGCGAAAACTTGTTGGTCTCTTGCGATTGCAGTCTTTCTGAGCTGAGCGCATACAATGCTTATGTTGGCGAATTTTTCCTTGATGCGGATAGTTACATTGCGTTCGCTTATGTCTTGGAAACATAAGACCTGTTGCCTAAGTCTGGCACTTATGACAAATCCGCATCCGTAGGTAGATGTCAGAGTTTTTAATCCATTTTTTGCCCGGCCCATCTAATTGTATTCGCTTGCACCTATTCGCTCGCACCTATACTGTTTAATCTTTTCACTTACATGTGCAGATGAACAACGTGTTCCTTTTTTCGCTTAGCCGGGTCGCCAACAATAAAACCAGTCTTTTCCAAAGCTGTTGGTTGCTTCGTAACATAATTTTTTTCCATGGTTGGGTAGTTAACCCAAAACACAACCCCCAACCTTGAGGGCCAGTTCCAATTTATTAGTTACCCCTAGGACACAGGGCCATCAGTATCCACTACGGGAATGAGTGCTGCCGTTGGTCTTTCGGTTAATCCACCATCCACACCGATTAAAAAATGTCCAGTGGTCAAAATTGATAAGTCGTCTGGGTCTTCGCCTACAGGACAAAGTGGCCGCGAATTAAGAATACTCAATCTGCGCTAATACCGTCGCATATTCTTCAAAGGTGAGCGTGTACTGTCCAATGACTCGTTTTAAATGGTGTTTTATAGATTTGACACCTGCCAAAATGCGGAGCAGCTGGAGGGTTAAAATGCCATGTTGTTTTATTGGCTAAGATCTGCTTCGCGATTTCCTCTGTCCATTGCTTAGTTATGTGTGCATTTTCTGACTCAAACACTTTTGCAATTGGTTCCACAGTTGCTGTAAAGATGTTCGCAGATATCACGGCGCAAAGTGAAGCGTTGTAACGCTGCAAGGAATGCGGAAGCAGTGTAATCGCTTACCAGCTCGAGGTGAACAGCCTTTGTACAAAAGCATACGAAAATCGCTGTGTAGGACTTGGTGATTTTGCTGCATCGAGCCTTTCATGCTTTCAATTGTACCGGACCTGCATAGTCGACACTGGATGTCTGAAATGGTCACGGCGGGTTGACCAGTGGTGCAGGTAAATTCCCCATTTGTTGCTGCATTTCCATGCTGCCCGCCATGAAGGGATTTTAAATGATTATCCAATAGTCCTCCTACCCGTAAGATCCCTTGGTCACCAATGATTGGTGAGAGTCTTGCCAATTTGCTTTTCTGCGAGACCATTTCACCTTTGCTTACCTTTACCGTTTCGCATCGTGATCAATTGCACTCGTGCTGAAGAGATTTCTTCAGCTGAAAGCATACCAGTGAGCCGGTTTGCGTTTCCTTTGCGTTTTATGTCTTAAATTGGTAAAAAACCGAAGGCAATACGACGTAGTTCGTAGTAAACGTTGTAACGATGAATACCGAGTGGAATGTGTGTTAGTTTCGAAAGATGTAAAGTGAACACAAAGCTGAAAAAAGTTATGTATGGGGTGCCTAGATGCGAGGAACCTATGGCTGTGGTGCTACTATAGTTTTGGAAACAATCAGATTTGTAGTTGTTGTATTTCTTGTAGTTGACCGAATGTAAGCTTCTGCCGCATTCGCCTTCTCTGATGCATCGCAGAACCCGTGGACTTCGAGTTGTGATTCGGTTTCGATATTTATCCAGCGTAGAATGTCGATTGCTGTTGTGTATGTGTTTGACACCCGATCGTGGGCTTTCAATTTCAATGATGCAAGCCAGCCGACAGGCGATTGTGTCAGCAGTCGAATAGTAGACGTCAACACGGCGACATCTCCAACTTATATTTTCATTTGTAACAACTGTTCATTACATATTAATAATAAATAGTAATTTAATTTTAGCTCGCGCATATTTTAAATTGGCGACGAGGATGGGATTACCTAAATTTATGTAGGTGCGCGAGTCAAAAGCAGTATACATACTTAAAATAATCAGTATACATACATACAATTTACAATAACGCGCAGAGACACGGGTATAACACGAAACGGTGTACACGGGTATAACACGAAACGGTATACCGTACATGTACAGTTTGTTAAAACTCTACTGTGAAATTGGAACAGTTGCGCAAATTAAAAAAAAAAAATTGGAGTTGTTGTGCTAAGAGTACATGGAAGCCAGTAAAAAAAAACAGATCAAGTTCACAGTAAAAGTGTTGTAAAATTAGAGACAGACACAGCTCTTACAAAGCCAAAGATATTGAGTGCTACTAATACCACTCGTGTTATCATGGCTGGAGTTGGTACCCTGGAACCATTCGATTTGGGTAACCCAAACAAGTGGACATCATATAAGGAGCGTTTCGAACTATTCCTACTGGCCAATGATGTTAGAGAAGAAGAGTGTAAAAAAGCGGCTTTTCTCACTGGCATCATTGGCATCCCCCAAATCGGTAAGTGAATTTAATTTATTGGAAATCAACGAGATATTAACGGACCATTTGTCTCCTCGCCCCTCGGAAATCGCTGCATTTTACCATTTCCATAAACATGATCAACATCCGGAGGAGTCCGTGGGCAACTATATTATATGGCAGCCGTACGCACACTGGCAGTGGTCTGTAAATTTGGTACAGCGTTGGACCGCATGTTACGTGACAGATTTGTGTGCGGAATGAAGGATGAAGGATTACAGAAAGGGTTGCTGGCAGAAAGTGAGCTTACGGTGCAACGCGTTATGGAGCGCGCCATGACAAGCGAAGCTGCAGCGATCAGTGCTTTGGCTATTAGGCACCCTTGGCAACCAAGGGCCGTGTGCTGGGTGCGGAGGTCAGCATTTTCGGAAGCAGTGTCCACATCGTGAATCGGTTTGCTTTTCATGCGGTGCAAGGGGGCATCTACAGCGTGTTTGTCGTAAGACAAATGCGTCTAAATGTACAACATCTGCATCGAGGTCAACAACTGGACATCACGCCGCACCACAACGCAGACCATCCCGTGGAGAATCTACTGTCCACCAAATTCTGCCACTGGTCCAACAAAAGAAATCGATAGCCCTTGTCATCAACGGTCGTACGTGCACGTTCGAAGTGGATTCTGGATCGCCTGTGACCATTATGAAGGAAACGTCGTTCAATCGTATCTGGCTTAAGGCATACCAGATCTCTCTAAGTGTGATTTGAATCTAAACGACTATCAATGCAACCCGATTCTAGTAATGGGGGTCACCGATGTGTCAATTCAGTACAATCGTCGTAAAATTGACAATCTTCCACTGATCAACTGGTTTGACGCGTTGGGGATACGCATCGAAGGCGTTTATACCGTCAACAGCAGCATCAGCATCGAATCAATACTGGACAAGTTTAAGCACTGTTTCTCATCCGAACTTGGTCATTATACGGGACCACCAGTCTCATTGCACATCGATTCAGCAATGCCACCAGTAAGGCTACCACCACGGCGTATACCTTTTGCCATCAAGGATCTGTACGAGGAAGAAATCAATCGACTATGTGGTCAAGGCGTCTTAGAGCCAGTAGAATACTCAGAATGGGCTACCGCTACGGTGCCAGTAGTTAAGAAAGATGGGTCTATCCGGATATGTGGTGACTACAAATCAACGTTAAATCCAGTAATCAAACCACACTGCCACCAAATTCCAGCTGTGAGCACATTATTGGCGTCCATTGAAGGTGGATCAATTTTTGCAAAGATCGATTTGGCACAAGCCTACCAGCAGTTGGTTGTCGATGAGCGTTCAGCGTTGCTACAAACAATATCCACGCACAAGGGTGCGTCGGGTATATTCCAAAGTTGCATCGAAAACATCCTTCAAAACATATCTGGAGTCATGCCATATTTTGACGATATCGTCGTTATGGGTAAGTCAGAAGAGGACCTAGCAAAAAATCTTAAACGTATTGTCACGTTTCGACAAGGCTGGATTGCGATTGCGTAGGGAAAAGTGCCAATTTGGAGTACCATCCGTAGAACTCTTGGGATTTAAATTGACGCTCTAGGTATACGACCATCAGCTGACAAGGTCAACGCTATCCACAACGCACCAGCACCGAGGGACAAGAAGCAATTACAGGCATTTCTGGGTCTAATTAACTACTATCATGCATTTTTGCCACAAAAAGCAACTGTGGCAGAGCCATTACACCGTCTTTTGGATAAAAATGCAAACTGGTGTTGGAAGCAAGACCACGAAAATGCTTTTGTTGCACTTAAGAAACTTGTCGCTTCGGATGATGTATTAGTTCACTACGATCAGAAACTGCCATTGATACTAACTTGTGACGTATCACCTTATGGACTCGGAGCAGTACTAAGCCATAAGTTAGCAAATGGATCCGAAAAACCTATTGCGTTCTACTCAAGAACACTCTCCAAAGCAGAACGTAACTACGCACAAATCGACAGAGAAGCAGTGGCTCTAGTTTCAGGAGTAAAAAAATTCCACAATTATCTATATGGTCGTTCTTTCACACTGGTCACTGATCATCGGCCACTTCTAGGGATATTTACTACAACAAAAAATCAGTCCCCAACGTATTATCGAGTCAAATGCTTCGCCGTTCAATCTTTCTTAATCTAGTACATCGCGCTGGAACGATACCGACCGAAGTAGAGTCAAAAGTAACCGAAGACGTTCTCATGATTGAACTAGCAGGTATTCCAATCGTAAGGGCAAACATCAAAGGTTCCACAGCTTTCCAAAGTTTTGTACTGGGTGTTAAGGGGATGGCCCAACACTATCGTAGATCGTTCAAGTAATCTGTATCCATATTATTCCCGTCGATATGAGCTTTCTGCCAACAGAGGAGTCCTTGTTTGGGGGAATCGGGCTGTCATTCCTCCTTCGGCGCGTGCAGCGATCTTAAATGACCTTCATGCACCACACCCTGGTATTGTCAAAATGAAGGCATTGGCGCGCAGCTATGTATGGTGGCCTAATATAGATGCCGAGATTGAGCTCGTCGTGAAGCGATGCACTTCATGCCAGCAGAATCGGAATGAGCAACCGCAAACTACAACACACCATTGGGAATCAGCTAAACGACCATGGTCTCGGCTGCATGTCGATTTTGCGGGACCATTCCGAGGCAAAACATTCTACTTGGTTGTCGACTCTTACACAAAGTGGCTCGAAGTCGCCGTAGTTAGCTCAACGTCAGCCACTGCCGCCATTAAGTTCCTTCGTCAGCTCTTCGCCACTCAAGGGCTTCCTGACGAACTGGTATCAGATAACGGGACAGCGTTTACATCTGAAGAATTCAAGGTATTCATGCAAAACAACTTAATCCGTCACATTGGCTCTGCCCCGTTTCATCCGGCTACAAACGGCCAAGCGGAGCGCATGGTACAAAGCACGAAGAACTATCTAAAGAAGTTGGGTCATAACACAAATATCGATCTTAGTCTGGCTAGATACTTGTTTAGTCAGCATATTACACCACATGCAACAACAAATCGCTCTCCAGCAAAGCTGCTGCTGAACCGCGAGCTCAAGACATACTATACTACTATGCGATCCTATAAGCGCTAAATGTTTCATTTCAGGTAGCCCAGTTTGGGTTCGTAATTACGCTGCTGGGCCAAAATGGATTGAGGGTCTGGTGACAGATCAAACTGGGCCTATTTCCTACAGCGTCCACCTAAACGACTCTCGTGTGGTTAAACGTCATCAAGATCAGCTACGCAATCGAGTGCCGTCATCATCACCTGTGCCGTGTTCTACCGTCACCTATAGAAACTGATCTCTGTACCTTTGAACAACACAAACTATCATCACTAGTGGACCCAACTACTACCGAAGTCCCATCGTCATCGTCACCGCCTCCGCCACCAACACTTCGAAAATCTGGTAGCAAAAGACAGATCACAAAATTTTATAATGCATCTGGGTGTTAAGGGGTGTTGTGTATGTGTTTGACACGCGATCGTGGGCTTTCAATTATGCAAGCCAGCCGACAGGCGATTGTGTCAGCAGTCGAATAGTAGACGTCAACACGGCGACATCTCCAACTTATATTTTCATTTGTAACAATTGTTCATTACATATAAATAATAAATAGTAATTTAATATTAGCTCGCGCATATTTTAAAATTGCGTTAAGTGCATTTAATTCCGTTTTCAAGGTATGCCATGCTGAAATAATTGTTGTTAATAGTTCAGAGTCCCACGTTGAAGTTTCCTTCCAGATCTCTTGCATTGTGATCTTGCCCACGACGATTCAAGGAGAAATCTAGCCCATAGGATCGTACAACCGAGCAATATCCGAATGGACCGTTCGCTTTGTAGTCTTTCTTGAATCATGAAGATTGATTTTAAATGTAAATGTATCCTTAGCAGGATGCCACTGGATACCACTTGTTTTAATTGCGTTACCTTCGCCAAATGAGAGCGGTACCTGTAACTCTCTACATTCTTCTGGAACGGATGCCAACAACCTTTCGCGTTTGCTTGCCCAATTGCGTAGTGAAAAACCACCTCCGCTCTTCAACATTTTTATGAGCTGCCGCTACATCTCTATGGCTTTAACTACCGAATTCGCGATATGAATTACATCGTCCACGTAAACGTTTTTTTGGCAATTTTAGATGCCAGCGGGTAGTCGTCACGTTCATCAGCAGCAAGTTGTTGAAGAGTACGAACTGCTAAGTACGGTGCGGCGGCAGTTCCAAACGTAACCATATTGAGACGTAACGTCTAAACCTCTCCTTCATTCACATCTCTTCACAGTATCAGTTGGTAAACCGAGTCTTCCGATGCAACCCCAATTCGCCTGTACATCATACTGATGTCGGCTACAAACGCAAAATTGTGTTTTCTGAACCAAGCTATTTGATCAAAGATATCTTCTTGCAATCGCGGGCCTACGTGAAGATAATCATTGAGTGACATACCATCCGACGTACTTTTAGTCCAACTCCATAGGTAAGATTTTAAATAAGGAACAAGGTCTGGGGTGGGGCTTGTGCACCATATTGGCGTACAATATGGTTGAACGCAGGCTGCCGTGGGACCGAAAGACGCAATCAGGATGGCGACCCCTCGGTTCATGCGCAACGAGGGCTTGCCACCCCGATTATAATAGGGTTAGGTTTAAGTAGTTAAGTAGTCTTAAGTTAGGTTTAAGTAGTCTTAAGTTAGGCTTAAGTAGTTTAAGTAGTCTTAAGTTATATATAATCTAGAATAAGCTTTTATGTAAAACAAAAAAAATCACTAAACAAAGTTTTAAATTTTTTCTTTGTAAATTAAAATTAAATATAAAACCAAAAAACCGACAAATCTTAGCCTAAAGCAAAATAAAACAGCTAAATATAAGCTTACAGCGCCCACTAAGGGCCGATAAGTTAGATTAAGTAAACCAGTTATTGATAAGTTAGATTTAAGCATTTTTGTCTAGTAGTAAGTTAATATTTTAAGTAAATAAAAAATGAGTTTAAAAGTTTCAAAAAAAAAAATACCATCCGACGTTTTGAATGATGCATCAAAAACCATCCGCATTTTGGTGGTGGACCTGGATTCCTTCATCACTGCGTGGTGGGGAACGAAGTAGTGCGAGTTGGTGAGTTAGATTGGGTCTACCTCCGTCATAAGCCGTAACTCCTTGTACTCGTTGATGACTCTCTTCTAGTCGTCATAAAAAGAAGAATTGGATTAAAATTTTCTTTCCAATTGGATAAACCTAACAAGCGCTGATCTGTTAGATAAGCCCAACTCTGGACCTTTTACACCCTTAAATGGAAGTTCCAACACGTATCTACCATCAGCTTGATGCTGATGGGTTCTGCAGAAGTGTGCCTCAAAGGCCTCTTCTTCCGGGGAAAGCATCTTCTTCCTTTGAACTTCTTCAATCTCCCAAAATTTCAGCAACATCTTGTCCAATGGTTGATCTTCTGTGGTGGTGTGTAATGAAATTATTGTGGAATGGTTACTGGGATAAATGCCTCCAGAGAGTACCCATCCTAATTCCGTCCTTTGGCTATAGGGGTACCCGGTTCCCCTTTGACTAAACCATCAAGGAGAATTGATGCATAAACATCGCTTCCAAGTAAAACGTCGTTTTATTTGGCTTGTTGAATGTTGGATCGGCAACGGAACGCTGTGCGTTTGTAGAACAGCTGTTAGTTTGGGTAAAACTAAATCATTGAGCTGTAGGTTAAAATTCTCGTTCAGATTATTGAATATTGTGAAAACACACTGTGTTTCGAGGTGGATATATTGGCCATCGGTTGTAAACGCCTCCATGAGGGCCGTAGCCAGAAGAACATTTTGTACGTTATTGTTTTCCGCTAAACACGCGTTGTGTGTGGTGAAGCAGTTTGGTTCTAGAATGATGTGGTTTCTATTGGTGCCGATTGTAGCGGTTGAGTAGAAGAGAAGGCTGGGGGAACAGGTGCAGTAGCTGGTTCTTGTGCATGCATTTTGTTACTTGCCTTATTCAAGTGCAGTAACGAATGATGCCGTTGGTGGCACGTAGAACACGTAAAAGTGTTTGTGCAATTTTCCGTAAAATGCGCATTTGACAGACAATTATATCACAATTTGATTTTCTTGACGATTTCCTGTCTTTTTTTCGGGTTTAGTGCTTTAAATTTAAAGCACATAGACGCTCGCTGGTGTGTAGCTCATGTCAATCAGCACCCAAATTGACATTGACAATGTTGACATTGCCGACCTCCCAATTTGGCAAGTGAATGCATTTGTGTTTTGCCGACGGCTTTTGCATTTTGCATTATCGATTTGCCGACCGGAAATGCGATGCGCTGATGCTGGATATCATGTTGCGTTGCAACAAAATTGAAGCAGATTGTCTAGGTTCGCCTGGGACAGCAGGTATTCATTCCGTGCAATTCTGACTTGGCTGTTTATAGTGATGATGTTTTTCGTAGTGTTATCGTTTGGCTGAGAGCATCTATCGCCATTGCTCATCAAACCAGTGGTTTCTTGCTGGTGGGAGCGAGAAACCTAGCACATCAGTTGCGGCTGATCTAATGGGTTGTTTGGCATCGTTGACAATGTTCTTCAACATTTGATGCTGGTGGTATGGCGTTAATCGAGAGGTTTAGGGATACGAGTTGCGCTAAGGTCTTGGCGGTCTCTGGCGATTGCAGTATTTCGACATTTAATGTTTTCACAGTATTTCTGGATTGTTGTGGCGTTGTGGATATCCGCATTCTAACCTGGGCTGCAACAATGTAGTATCCGAGTAAATGTTAGCTCCTCGGAATGTTCGGACATCCAAAATATTGGATGCTTGCCTCTTGTCTATCGCTATGTGATCAATTTGGTTGACCGTTCGTGGATCTGGAGACCACCATGTCACCTTATGGATATCGAGGTGAGGAAACCGTGTGCTGGCTATAGTGGCATTTCGTTCCGTAGCGAACTCAATTAGCCTAAGTCCGTTACCAGACGTGTTGTCGTGTAGGCTATGTTTTCCGACAATACTGCTAATATGTTTTGTCAAGGAGCTCATAGATGCAGTCCTTAGCTATATCATCTTTTTCCTATAAAGCTTATGTTGGCGAATTTGGCCTTGAAGCGGATTGTTAAAACGCCTAAGTTTGGCACTTATAACAAATCCGCATCCGAATAGTCGCTGTTTCTGCTCACTATAACACGGTCCGTAGTGATGTCACAGTTTTTCATCCTCTTTTTGCCCTACCCACCCCATTGTATTTCCTGGGTGTTTCTCTATGTTACAAAATAAATGTCAAAGTTAATATACCCATATGGGATAGGGTATAATCACATGAGAAGGCTACAATACACTGTGTGGATCGTTTTATACCCTATTACATCCCATCCATAAAATAAATATCCCCAAATTGTCTGCTTTATGGCAATGAAATATAGAAAATGTCATTGTCAGAACATATTGTTCAGATAGTTTATCAACATCTTTTATGGCTCGACAAAAACAACGTTGTTCGCTTGGTTATGCTATGGAGTAGACTATACAAATGGCTTGTGTATAAAAAACGCCTCCAAAAAGTGGTTGTGGGTTAAAATGACATACAAAGGAAATGTTAAGTTACTATAACCAATGATTTAGCTTCAACATTTTTTTCGAAATGTTTAAAATTTTACCGGAAAAACTTCTTTACTGAAATTGCCCCCTAATAGTGGGAGTGGCAAAATTGTTGGGGTATACGAAGTATAGAAATTAGAGTTGTATAGATATATTATTCAGATACTTTTTCAAAATCACTAACCGTTTGGCCTAAAATTAGGTTTTTCTTAAAAGAGGGCGTAGCAGTGGGCGGATTTCAAAAAGTTTTACACTTGTTCTGCTAGGAGCAAAAACAAACACATGTACCAATTTCATAATTCTAGCTCCAAATTAAAATCCAGAAAATTGGTGACTTTCGGACGGGTAGACGGACCTCTTCCGGGTTAGGGGTCAGAATTTACCCGAGATAATGCATGCCTGTCGTAGAAGGCGATTAAAATCCACTCCTCGTATACCAAGTGTAATGCGTATACAACAACAAAAATGCAATTAGTAAAGCAAACAAATTGAATACCCCAGGTGGCAATTCAGTATCACTGGAAAATCGACCCTGTTCGGAGGTCGGCTCTGCGGATTCTTGGGAGAGCCAGTTATTGCAATTATGTAACACTTTCGAGGAAATCTCAAAGGTTACGAGGTCACCTACATCTAGATCTCAACGAAATATATGTGTCTGAAGGAGCTCGACAATACCAGAAGTGTCGGCCCACGAAAATCAAGATTCAATGAAAAATAAGAGCCGTAAACGTAAACGACCTTCTTCGAAAAAGGCTTAACAATGTCGAACTTCTCTGCGAAGAGCTTCGCAACGAAATTCTCCATATAAATGAAGAAAATATGACTCTATACAATTCTTCGAAAACACCATATAGCCAAGACCATGTGCAAACTGCCCGCGAATTCCGAATACCATACGGATGAAAAAGAACTCAGTCGCGAAACCGACTGGATTCTAAAGAAAAGACCGATAAAACCTTTGCCATTATAGGCATGCCAAGTGACTGTGCTCAAAAAAAATACAGGGAAAGTGTAAATGACCCGGAAAGTTTCCGTCTATTAACTCGGAAGCTAAATACCGATAAAATTGAAAGATATTCATTTGAAAATAAATCTTAAAGACCTTTACGCGTTGTAGCTAGAGGGTAGCTTGAGTCGTGCTTAAAGGACGACATTTTTAACGATCTGAAAGCTAGCAATATAAAGTTAAAGATGCTGTTTACATTTTAAAGCGAGAAGATCAGCAAAAAGATGGCGAAGAAAATGTTATAAAACGAGGGCTTTATTTTTTTGTACGCACTTTCGATAAAGCAGAAAGTTTGAATAAAATTTATGAAATAAAAACAATACTTAATATTTTTGTAAAAATTGAACCCATGCGTAAGGATTCCAAATTAGTTCCTCAGTACAAGGATATAATCATACGCAAACCTATTGTCAGAAAGAGCTGCGGTGTGTAAAATTTGGAAATCATCTGACGATAAATTGCAGGTCAGATTAGAAAACTCCTGCTATGTGCAACAATTGTAAAGGCGATTGTTATGCAAATTACCGCGGCTGCGAAGTAGATACAGAGTTGCAAAAAAGACGGACAAATGTTACTAATAAAATTTCAACTTGGCTAGCGATTCTGAGTCGATTTATATACTTTAGGCTATGTCTAGCTAAATTATATGGATGAAATAATCAAAATGAGAAGAGTACAATGCGCTGTGCGTATCGTTAGTTACCCTAGTCCATTCCATCCTTAAAACTAATATCCTTAAAATTTGGGCTTTATGGCGACGAAATATAGAAAATGAGATAGTCACATAACATTTTTCAGACATTTTATCAAAATCTTGCATGGTTCGTCAATAAACAACGTTTTTCTCCTGCGTATGGTAAGGCGTAGGGTATACAAATGGTTTTTGTAGGAAAATACCTCCAAAAAGTGGGCGTGGGTTAAAATAATGTACTAGCGAAATGTTGAAAACATCATAACCACCGATTTTGGATCAAAAGTTTTCTGGAATATTTTGTATTTGGACTGAAAAATGTTTTTTACTGAAAACGCCCCCAAAACGTGTGTGTGGCAAAAAACTGTGTATAGACGAAATGTAAGGATTGTCTAAATATTAAATATTAGGATTGACTAAATATCTTGTTCAATTTTTTTTTTCAAAATTCCTGAGGAACGTTTTTCTCAAAAGTGGGTGTGGCAATGAGCGGATTTCAAAAATGTTTACACTTGTTCTGCTTTGTCGAATAGAGAGTCTATATACGAAATTTCAAAACTTTAGCTCAAAATGTAACCCCAAAAATCGGTGGCACACCGACGGACGGACTGACTAGTGATTCTGAGTCGATCCATATACTTTCAGGTATATCTATCGAAATTCTTTCACTTTGTTACAAAATTTATGTAAAAACTAATATACTCCTATGGGATAAAGTATAAACATTTGAAAAGGCTACAATCCACTGTGCGGATCGTTTAATACCCTATCCCATCCCATCCTTAAAATTGCTTTCCGATTATGTAAAGCGATGAAATATAGAAAATTAAATTTTTTTACAACATATTGTTCAGAAAATTTATCAAAATCTGATACCGTTTGATAAAAAAATATGAGAAGGCTACAATCCACTGTATGGATCGTTTTGTACCCTGTCTCATCCCATTCTTAAAACAAATATCCCCAAAATGTCGGCTTTTTGGCGATGAAATATAGAAAATGTCATTGTCATGATGTATTTTTCATACAGTTTATCAAAATATTTCATGGTTCGTAAAACCATCGCCTATAAGAATCCTATCTGCCGTAATATGTGAATGACTGAAACCGTTTACCAACAAACTGATCGGCGCTTATCAGTGTAGTATTAGTCCAGGACAGTCCAATTGAATGTTCACTCCTCGGCAGATCCTGGAAAAAAACCCAAGAATTTCAAATCGATACCCAACACCTATTCATCGATTTCAAAGACGCATACAATAGCGCTTATAGAGGTGAACTATACAGAGCGATGTCTAGTTTTGTTATACCGATTCTTGATTCTTTCTAGGATTGTACAAAACTCACGAGCGAACACCAGAGGCACTATTTTCCAAAAATCGTCAGAAATCAAACGAAGAATTACTCTTATCAACCGTTGTTTTTTCGGGCTATGAAAGCAATTTAATAGTAAAGCCCTCACTCGAACTATTAAAGAGATCCTATATAAGACTCTGATCATCCCAGTCCTGTTTCGAAGAATGAAAGCGTAATACAAACAGCTGAAAACATTACTGCTGCTCAAGGAAGTGTTCAAAACAATACATCAACCTCAATTCGACGCCGCGCTCAGGAGCTTGGTCTTGAAAGAAAAACTTTGGCCACAATTATGCACAAGGATTTGCATTTGTTTCCATTTATGAATCAGTTGACACAAGAGCTTCTTCCGCAAGACCATATACGCCGCCATTTACATATGTCAATAGGATGTTACAGCTAGCCCATGACAACCCCGATTTTCATGAAAACATCATAATGAGTGACGAGGCACATTTTCATTCGAATGGATATGTGAAAAAACAGAATTGTCGGTTTTGGGCAATGGAAAAGTTACAGTCTATTGTGCGATTTGGTCAGAAGGAATCATTGGGTATATCATTAGTGATATGATTGAAAACTTTTTATCGCCACAACTGCATGCTTTGGGCTTGATTAACATATGGTATCAACAAGATGGTGCCACCTCGCATACAGCCAGGATTACGATGGAATTACTGCGAGACCTCTTTCCACAACAAGTTATTTCAATAAATAGTGATGTTGAGTGGCCTCCACGGTCGCCTGATTTGACTGCTCCGGACTTCTTTTTGTGGGATATCTGAAAAGCAAGGCTTATGCAAACAAACCAGAAACGCTTGAGCAACTCAAACAAAATATTCGATATAAAATTAATGAAATACCGCGTGAAATGTGTGAAAATATATCAAAAAATGTCTCATTCATTTAATCAAAAATTGTAACGCAGCTATTTAATATTAACCAATAATTTATTAACTATTTTATAATTCACTAAAATTGTCAGTATTATATATAAATAGTTTCAACAAAACGTATTAAACCAAAATAATGATGTGGCAACTCTTGCCTTTTATTTGTATCCAATCATACAATGCACACTTACTTCATGTACGAAAATACACTAGTAGATGAATAAAATTTTGATATTTCATGAAAATCCACGTAAAACTGTGAGATATTCTCTTTAGATACTCTTAACAAGTCTTACGCTCCGATATAGGAATCAACACCGATACGATTCGACCAATACATGGCCTTTCGTTATTCGAGTTGAGTGGAAGTTCAAGTTATTTTTGTGATTTCGACCAAGTCTTGGCCTTTTCGCATAAATCCGGCATTTCACAAAAGTTCATCGATAAAGGAGAATTTCCTCTTGGGTGGGAAATATCTTCCTACAATTGGCGTCCCAACGTACGGCTCGAGTTCCCTACGGGTTTATCGGCAATTCACGCGAGTCAGTGAATCGTATCGCGAAATCGATAACAGGAGTAAGCGGATATTCTGTTTTGGCGAGGCTCAGCATCAGCAGCAGTAAGACCATTGACAGGCAAGGGTTGGGTGGGAGAGCAAGAAGACCAATTTTAGGTAAGACTCAAACTCAACACAGGACCGCATCAGCATCAGTAAGACCTTTGAGAGGCAAGGCTCGGATGACGTACGTGAAAGAGACGAAGACCTACTAAGCAGTAATCGTTTGAAACCACCAGCAGTAAGAACAAGAAGACTGAAGTGAATGTTTGACGGTCCAGCGGCTAATACGAGAAAAGGTACTACCAGTAGAATGGCGACCAAAGAGCAAACAAATGCAACGGACATGGAGAACCGTATTTCCGAAGAAACTCAGCAGCGGTTTAAGAAGACGTTGTGCGATTGCACAGAACGACTTAATGACGAATTTGACGCAAAACGTTTCGAAAACTTTATTACGATGAAGATGCATTAATTGAGCTTCCCTTACTTTTAAAGAATGATGCAGCGACATGGTGGAAGGGCGTCCAGAAGGAAGCAAGTACTTGTTCAAGTGCCATCGAAATGATGAGAGACCAGTACGCACCACGACGACCGACTTACATCATATTTGAGCTTTTGTTCAAAAAGAACCAAAATCTGGGTGAAGCAACGGACCAATTCATCAGCACAAAAAGAGCATTGTTGGCCGAAATTCCCCAGCCACTTTTACCAGAGGTTCATTGTATCGACATGGTATATAGCATGCTACATGATAACATCAAGAAGGATGTTAAGAGGAGTGAGTTTAACACATTCAATAAACTCATAACCCTAGCAAGAGAATTTGAAAGACTCCACCCTGTATTGGAAATGAAGTTACAAGATGTAGCTTCTGCCATTTTGTAGGGCATTTAAAAGAAAACTGCCGTAAACTCAACAGCAGCAAACAGCAGCAACGACTACAAGGATCTAATAATAGAGGACCTGAGAATCCGCTAGTTTGCTTTGGGTGTGGAGCCGTCGGCTACATAAAGAGAAACTGCCCAAAATGCAGCTCCAAAAGTGGAACCAGCATTAACGCCTTAGATCTGAGAATCAGCGAAGGAGGCAACATACCAGCAGTGGTAGTCAAATTTGGCGGTATCGAGCATGTGGCGTACATAGATACGGCAGCCAAAACAAGCATTGCCAGTAACAAGCTGAGTGCTCAGCTTTAAAAGAAAAACAAAGATTTTCAAAGACTGAAAGCAGAAATAAGATTGGCAGATGGGGTTGTAAGATACCAAGATATCTTGACGACAACCACCAATATGGAAATAGGCCGTTGACAAACATTATTGAAGATAAGTGTGTTGTCAGAAGCCAACGAAAATATCACACTATTGGGAATTGATTTTTTGGAGAATGCTAATATCATAATCAACCCAGCAAAGAACGTGTGGTATTTTGCCTGTCAGCCTGAGTTTCATGTTCCATTTTTTAAATATACCGAAAGCGCAAGTACACCAAATTTTGGATACGGTGAAGTGAGACCAGTATCTCCAATTGAAGATCCAGCAATTATAAAGACGATAAACAAGCTGATAGATAACGCACCAATGAATAAAGAACCCACTTCATTGCCACCTATTGAAAAATATTCCGCAGAAGAAGTATACAAAGTGTTTGAGAAGGCCTTCATGTCTGCAACCAAGGGCAACGGGGTAGTAGTCAAATACGAAACGTTTTCCTGGATTTCTATAATGAAGAAGAAGACCGACTAAATGATAGAATGTTTGGTCCACCCTATAAATTGGACATAAACTTGACGGCCATCATAAATAAAGAACAGTTAAATGAATTATTGCAGAAGTACAATAATATTTTTAAATTTGAGGACGAGATAACTGTTCGTGGTGTAGTACATTCCATCGAAACCGGATCTCATCAACCAGTAGCTTCCCCTCCATATCGTCTATCACCTGTGAGGAAGGAACAGCTTGAAGTTGAACTGCAGAAAATGCTGTTTCAGACAATTATTGAATCGTGCGATTCACCATGGGCCTCACCTGTGGTATTGATTTCTAAAAAAAATCGTGACATCAGGGTGTGTGTTGATTACAGACAAATCAACGCCATCACCACACCTGATAGGTATCCTCTTCCTCGGATTGACGACTTGCTCCATGCAGCCAGATCAACGCCCTACATATCTACGATTGACCTACAAGCTGGATATTGGCAAATCGGAGTGAACCCATCGGATAAGGATAAGACAGCATTTACGTCGCCGTTTGGTACCTTTCGCTTTAATAGGATGCCATTCGGTTTACGAAACGCACCCGCAACATTTTAACGCCTAATGAACCAAGTTAGATCTGGTGTAGATGACACAGTGGTTCAAGCCTACCTAGATTATCTAATCGTTTGCTCATCAACGCTAGAAGAGCATATTAATGACTTAGACAAAGTTTTTAACCGGCTTTAGCAGTTCGGTTTGCGAGTAAACCTCGGAAAATCGGATGGGGTAAAGACGGATCCCGAAAAAGTGTCAGCTATTCTTAACATGCAACAGCCAAAAAATGTGAAGCAAGTTCTCACGTTTTTACAAACCTGCTCATGGTATAGACGCTTCATACCTGAGTTCGCAAAAGTTTCGAAACCAATAAGCAGTCTCACAAAGAAATCAGCTGTATTTCAGTGGGGTGTATTGGAAGACGAGGCAATTAAAAAACTCAAAGACCTCTTGGTGACTGCACCGATTTTAAGTCAAGCTGACTCAACAAAACCATATCTGTTTAAAACATACGCCAGCAGTTATGCAGTGGGAACAGTTCTAGTCCAGGGGGAGGGCTCTGACGAGCACCCAATAGAATATGCTAGCCGATTATTGACAACAGCAGAACAGAACTACTCAACGACGGAGAGAGAGGCACTAGCAATTGTCTGGGCGACCAATAAATTTCGCGGCTATATTGAAGGAGCAGATTTAACCCTTCTAACTGACCACCAGCCTTTAAGGTGGTTAATGATGATCAAGTCACCTACTGGACGTTTGGCACGATGGGCGTTACAACTCCAGCCATACAATATACAGATAAAGTATATTTCCGGGAGAACTAATAGCGTAGCCGATGCGTTATCTCGCCCACCAATTGAATCCTGTGCCATATGTTACACAGAAGTCGCGATTCCAACTCGTGGAAGCCATGAAATCCAGAAGGAACAATTAAAAGATGAAAAAATTAAAACTATCTTAGAAGCGCTTAAGAGTACTGACGGTACTGAAGGTGAAAAATATGTCAATGAAGGGAGATGACGACCTAGACGCTGATCTGTACAATCGTATACATACTATAACCATAAAAGTTCCAACAAAACTGCATACCCAGATTTTTTTTTCGAGAAAATCCATTTAACGGACTTGTGCATTTAGGCCATATAAAAAAAACTGTCAATTTATCTTAAAATATTTTGCCAAATTGGATGAAATTTAATTTGTATACTACCGTAACTTTTTTCATGTGTTCTACGTAATTGGTTTTGGTGCAATTATCCCTAAACGCAATTTACAGTTTTGGCCAATCAATCAATCATTGGCCAGAAAATCATTATTGTTCACATCGACACCGATTATTTTCAACTACGGAATAAACGTTCGTATAATCACATTTGGACATTATTTATACCGTTTTTATCATCATTAATCAAAAAATATATTGTATATAAAACGTCAAATTATCTTGCTGTGAAAGATAAAGTCGTGCACCCACCACTCGTTTGTTTGTTGAATCAAAAAAGATTTTGATAAAATTTCTGAACAATATGATTTGCCAATGTAATTTGCACTTAGTAGACGAAAGAGCTTCTAACTCGTATAAGCTACATCACGCTGGCAAAATAGATTGTTTATTGTTAAATTAAACAATGGGCGATCTTTGTTTATATTTATAATAAAATGTTTATTATATTTGTATCTTTGAGTTAGGAATTAATATTTTATTTAATGGCCATAGAGATGTTGTTTATACATATTGTAACCAAAAACTCTATTTCCCAACATGCCATGATACACGTTTGAACCCTTTGTATTAACTCTTATATTGGGTGATTGTGATGGAATACTCTCCCTTGTTAGAATATTATATGATGGAGTTTCTTCAATAATTCCTTCGACAACATCGTAATCATCAACAGCAGCTGCTATTGCACTCTTCGTTTCTTGGATAGACCGATTCGGGATAACTGCTCCGGGATTGTATTTTATTTCACTATCTAAAATATCTTCTGTTGCTTGTGGTTTGTTTTTTTTAATAACGATTTGATTTCGAACAGGTACGTTAATGCTATAAGCTGCAGCTTCTTCAGGAGATACGCCTGCTATCGCTGTAGCCTTAGGTGATGCCACTGCTAGTCCTTCGCGACCTGCAATAGCAACTGCATTCGGCTTAGATGAAGCTACACCACCTTCACCAGCAATAGACAAACCTACAAAACAAGAAATGACACTTTCATTAGTAGATATCAAACATTTAATTAGCAGACACACAAGAAATAGATTTTAAAATATTTTGTGCGCAACACGTTTGGCAGTTCGCCTCTGAGTTGATGTTAACTGTTGGGCCAGATTTTTATGAATTAAGAAAAAAACGAGCGCACTAAAACGATCGGCGGAGACAGTTTTTCTCTAAAAAAACCGTTTACCAAAATTAATTCTTTGTGGTTTCAACAAGAGTTTACAGCCACTTAAGGTAATAATTACGTGTGCTCAACACAGTACAATGTGGATCTATATTATATATATGTAGAAAGGAACGTAATTTTCCAAGTTCTAGTCTGCTAAGTGTACTGACAATGACAAATATAAATCGGAGAGCAAAACTTGTCAATCGCAGTACATATACCATACAAATTGTGTGACATGACACCATCTAAAAGAAGTTGTATATGATTACTAGCAGACCCGACAAACGTTGGCTTGTCTTGCAGAAAAAATAAAAATAAAGTAAACATTTCATGGTAACGAAATAATGTATTTCATTAACTTAAATTTGAAATTACAATAGCTATGAAAATATGTATTTAACTTATATCTTGAATGTTACCATTTTGTATATTGTATTGCTTTTTCAATTATAGCATCAAAGAAACATATAAAATTGAAACACAGCCCTATATACTAAATATTTATAGAACCTAGATATTTGGATTACCTATCTATTAAAAACCTTTGGAACAAAAACGAAAAACGAATTATCTACAACCCTTTTTCTATAAAAAAAAATATCAATTTACAATCACCGTAAACAAACAAAGAAGGATTAAATGTTCTCTAAAAGAGAGCAGATTTATGAAAAATTAACATATTTATATTAACAGTCATGTATGGAGCGGAATAATCAATATATAAACTGATTTCCTTGATGGAGCAAATAACACTGTTATTTTGTTTAAATACTTACCAACTGGCTTTGCTTCTGCAACAGAGGCATCTTTTTTCGGGGCATTAATTGATACACTATCTCCAAAGTCTTCGTATGGATCGTCCTGACTGACGGGTAAAAATGCATCTCCGTTTTGATTCGTTTCACCGTTCACTGGTTTGACAGGTGCCTCATTGGAGGGTTTAGGCTTTGACTGCGTATTGCTGCCTTGCAAAAGTTTACTAAAGTCCTTAATTTCTCCCTTCTGCTGTAATTGGGCAAGATTCTGAGCTGCTATTCCAAGCTCAAAAAGATTGTCAGCGTAGAATTTATTGTCTTCTTTGCTAAACGTTCCTTTTTGTTTAGCTATTTCCTGGATTGCTACCAACCGTGCAGCTGCCTCCTGAATTTTATTAAAATGGGTGTCAAAGCTGCTACGTCCTTCTCCATACTGAGGATTCAAAACAACGATGGTTTTGATTTTTCCGTCCTTATGTACATTAAGGGAATGACCCTTAAGCCCTCCGTAGTAGGGAAACGTGATCTCTTCAGCATTGTCATTTACTGACATTTTGCTACGATTACAGATTGCATTCAATTCGCAAGGATACGTTATAACAAGAGAAAGTCTATAGAAATGGCACGCTTCCGAAAGATGTAAGAGAATAGATATAGGCAAAGATAAATAAATACCACTTTTAGCAAGAGAATTCACATATATTACAGAATTTTTGTTAGGGCATTAGTTTGGTATAAAAGAAGGACTTTATTTACATAAAAATAATAATATTGCCTGAGCGATGACTATAAAGCTACACTACTAACGTTGCATAATATCTAAAATTAAATCCGCCTGAGCATGAGCCTTACCACCGGCTCCTGCGATGGCCACCGACTCTGGACTAAAAAACACGTTAGTGGGAACTCCTTTCTTCAGAACTGCGCGGGATACAGGCGCGGATATTGCAGTGCCGCCATTACCAACGATGGCCTTGGACATGGGTTGTAGTATGAGAGAAGCGATTTTCTTGCCTTCACTCTGCAGGTTTGAATTGAAGGGTAGAAAGTATGAACCGAATGAAATGTGTGGAATACTTTTTCCAGCCGCTGTGTTACCAGTGGCTTCAACTTCAATGTCGGAGATGTCTTGTCGTGTGCTTTTATTAGATTTTTTTTTTGGTCTTGGCTCTTGTTTCTGTGGAAATTTATTTACAGATGCAAGCTGAAGAAATTGAGTTCCTGGGACTGGTGCAATGTTTTCAATTAAAAAATTTGGGTTAACTTGCTGTACCGCCGATATCAGACGAACATCAGATTCTAGACCACCTCGGTCGGTAATTATCTTATCATACATAGGAGCGGTTCGCTGCGACTTGATGTTAGGATGTTTTGTGGTTGACTCTGCGAGTTTGTTGCCCGGCTTATTAGTTGTCTTTACTGGTTTGAATGGTTTTATTTCTGGTACTTGCTTAGGTACTGACGGAAAGAAATTCGGACTGTAAAGGTAGGAATACGGATATGGATTCAAAAATAAACCCGGATTTACATTCCAGGGTTGCGGTAGGGTAGCTACTGTGTTGATTGCTCTGTTGCTTGGGCTTATTAACTGCAAATTGGCTTTACTGCTAGGGAATAGATTAGGGAAATCAGCAGGCGGAAATAAGAAGTGCGTTTGCGGCCAAGAGGTTAAGCTGGAAGCTTTCCATCTAAATAATTTATTTTTCGTTAATTAAGCATGATTATTGAATTTTAGAAACTGGTGTAACATATGTGCATGTACAAATTGGATTGAAAGCATTTTAATGTCAATGTGTGTGAGTGTACCTAAGTAATTAGTAACATGCTTTGATGAATTATGGAGTTTCAATGTATACCAAACATTTTTATAAAACAGTATATTTATTTCTAAAAGCCGTATATAAACAATTTATGTATGTTGTTAAATAGACTCAGCAGTTACTTAAATTATGATACACAAATGATGCCTGTTGCTAAGAATTGTTCTAATTAATTTAATCTTACGATCTACAGTTTTTATAAGACTCCCGGGGAATAGTAAACGACTGGCCCAGTGGCAACCACTTCTCCTTCATCGAAATAACTTTTGCCGGAATTTGTTCTCAATAATGCATCTTTTAAGTCGGTTGACTCCGGTATCGCAATTACTTTAGCGCCAGGTCCGGCTATTGTCAGACTTCTGGGATGGGTGAGGGCATAACCACCTGGCCCAACAATGGCCGTTCCGCCACTTCCTGCAGTAGCCACACCACCTGGTCCCGCGATTGCTATACCACCCTTGCGGACTTTAAGTCGCTGAATTATTATACCACTTTCTTTGAGTGCTTCCTTCTGAACTTCTGCCATTTCCTTGCGTTTTGCGGAGAAAACATGTTTCTCGAATTCTTGGGGATAGTCACTTTCTTCAGAGGAATCCATGTCCCATTTATAGTCATCTGCTGTCACAATCTCTGGTTTAGTTTGTTGATGAGCAGATTGTGGGGATGACAATGGCACAGATTGCAGAATTGGTTTTTCCACAGTTTGTTGAGTTGCAATCACATTGACAGGACGCTTGAAAAACGACGCGAATGGAGTTTTAAGTGAAGATAACGGCAGTGGTGTAGTCGTTGTCGAAGCAGTTACTTGCTTTTGAACGCTTGGTGACGCTGGAGACTTGGTGTTGGTTCTTTGGGTAGTTGTTTTCAAAAATGGTCGAATAGTTGGAAGCTTCTCAATTCTATGTAATTTCTCGTTCTTAAGATAATCCATTGATTTTTCATTTAGTTTCAATTGACGGGGAACAAAATACAAGCGAAGTTCGTGTGACGACTGATCATCAGATCCACCTTTATCATTATGCAATGTGCCAACATCACCCACGACCTTATAATCGATCAGTTTAAAATGTCTTGGACTGTTTTGTTTTATGTAGTTCTCCTTTGTAAATGATGCCAATTTTAAGGGAAACTGGAAATTTGAGTGTAGAGAAGCGCCTTTGGTTGGAACTATGATAGATTTGGGCACATAGTAGTACAACATGGTATTCGATTTGGGAGTTTCAATTCGTGCCGTTTTATATGAAATTCGATTTGGATACGTTTTTGAAAGCAGATTTAAGTTTCTGATTGAAGGCTGAAGAGTGCCTCCGTTAGCTTGAGAATAAAAGGGATGATATGAAGGTTTCGGAAACAAAAATCGGTTTGAATCTAGGATAGTTGGCAAGTGTGATTCCTGTTTTTTAACGTAGCCCAATGCCACATTTATTTTGTTAATTTCCTCCAATATTCGCTTGGCTTCGTTTGATTTTTGTTCGTTATCGTCGTATCGAAAGCTTTCTTCTGGAAATCTAACCAGCCTTTGTTTTTCTATTCTGAAAACAAATGATGTGTGTATACATTTATAATTTTTTTTGGTTTTAATCAGAATAATTTGTTTTTACAAAAATATGTACATTAATGGAATAATTTTCAACTCAATCAGTCGTTCCAACCAAATATATTGAGATGTGAGTATTCTAAATGTACCGCAAAATTACCATTTTTTCTAGTTTTGGCGAAACTTATTTGCATTTGATTATGTCTATTTGAGCTTACGTTATATGACAAGGCAACAATTTATCAAACGAAGTCTAGATTTTTTATAAAATAACCTTATTTTGCCTGACTAGTGATATACTTACATTTACATTTTGATTTGGTATATAAATTATGTTTGATGCAACAAAACGTGTGAAATGAGTAAATGATTGTGAAAAAAGCTTAAATATGTATGTTCTTTTAACCACCCAAATATATTTTGGTAGACCGACTGCGTGTATTTGTCAAAAAGATCCCCAAGGCAGGAAGATGTTAATATAGAAAAGCAAACAGTGTAATAATAGGAGAGTAGGTATACGTTAAAATTGTTTACCAGTGCAAAAACTAGATACTACTTACTCAAATAGACTGTCACTTGGACGTGTATAACTTAATGTCAGTTGCGTAGCTAACAGTGCCACCTGCAAATGCAATTAAAATAATAAAACGAGAAAGTATTTAATACAATCGCTGCTAATATTTGAAGTTAATTAGTTTTAATGTGATGGTAAAAATATAAATCAATCGTCCATCCACAGGTATACACATGGTCACACCTAAGATTGAATTGGTATTAAATTCAAATGTTAAGCATGTTCCACTTACGAATCCCTCCACAAACACAGCAGATGTTTTTGATTTAAATGGAACAATATTTTTACTTGCTTCAAATATACTTACTTCCGAAATGAACCTGGGCCTCAACCAACATGCCTCTCCAATCAGCCCGGTCCTTAGCTAACTGCCTCCAGTTGTGCTCTCCAAGTTGGTTGAGGTCGGTTTCTACTTGTGCGCGCCACTTAAGGCGAGGTCTTCCTCTAATGCGTCCGCCGTCAGGCTGGGAATCGAAGACTCTGTGAGTCAGAGTATTGGTGTCCATTCGTTCTACATTTCCTAGCCATCTTAAAAGTCCAATGCGGAGTTTTTTGACCAGGGACATGTCGCTGTACAGTTCGTATAGTTCTTGGTTAAATCTTGAATTTTCCTCTCAAATCGACCAAGGATTCATATGCTTTTGAGACGCCGTAGCGCAGGACTGCGATGATCAGGGTCTTATTTAAGATCTCCTTAGTAGTTCGAGTGAGGGCTTTACTACTGAATTGCCTTCTTAGCCCGAAGAAACAGCGGTTGGCAAGAGTAATTCTTCGTTTAATTTCTGACGAGATGTTGTTTTCAGAGTTAATAGCGGAGCCGAGATAAGTAGACAAAGTCCCGTAACTCACTCATAGTTATATCTGTCAATGGTGTGGTTCTGTCCAATTCGTCGATGTTGTGTGTCCTTTCGTGTTGACAGCATATACTTCGTCTTGCCCTCATTTACTGCTAAACCCATTTTTGCCGCTTCCTTCTCTATACTAGCAAACGTGGCTATGACATCACGTTAAGACCTACCAATAATATCGTCGGCGTATGCTAGTAGTTGTACACATTTTTGGAAAATTGTGCCTCTGGTGTTGGCTCGTTAGTTTTGCACAGTCCTCTCAAGAATCAGATTGAAGAAGTCACATGACAGGGCATCGCCTTGCCTTAATCCTTTTTTGGTATCGAAAGATGGAGCAGCGAGAATTCTCCATCTTCATCCTACACAAACGGACGAGTTTGGGCGGTGTAAAAAAAACTAGACATGGCTCTGTTTATTTCGTCTCTATAAATGCTGTCGCATGCGGCTTTGAAATCGATGAATAGGTGGTGGGTATCGATTTGGACTTCTTAATTTTTTTCCAGAATCTGCCGAAGTGTGAAGATTTGATCGGTTGTGGACTTTCCTGCCCTAAAACCACACTGATAAGCGCGTTCGCATATTATGGCAGATAGATTCTTGTAGGCGATGTTGAGGAGACTTATGACTCTGTAGTTGGCGCAGTTTAGAGTGTCTCCATTTTTGTGGATAGGGCAAACGATGCTGAGGTTCCATTCATCTGGCATTCTTTCTTTCGACCAGATTCGGCTTACGATGTGGTGGATGTTACTTACCCAGTTATCTCGGCGGGAGGGCCTTCATTTCCGGCAGCCTTATTAAGCTTCAGTTTAGATATTGCTATCCTCACTTCACTCAGGTCAGGTGGTTGGCAGTTTTCGCTGTCGTTGCCAATATTGAATTGTTCGTTCTGCCTGACAGCGGAATGTTGTTCGTGATCGCCGTTCAACAGTCTACAGAAGTGGTTCTTCAATCCCCTTAGCATCGACTTTGTCTTAACTACGATATTTCCTTGTTCATCTCGACAGGATTCTGTTCGAGCCTTGTATCCTTGGCTTTGACGTTTTGCACTTTCCTGGAGTGGCACCTCTCTATATATTCGATTACGCGCTTTTCCTGCTCAACGGCAGCTTTTGTCTTCACCTGCAGCTTAGCCTTGTAGGCCTCGTTCTTGGCTACGAGCATCTGTCGGCATTCCTCATCAAACCAGGGGTTTCTTGCTGGTGGGCGCGAGAAACCTAGTACATCAGTTTCGGCTGATCTAATGGCTTGCTGGCATCGTTGCCATTGTTCTTCGACATTCGATGCTGGTGGTATGGTGTTAATCAAGAGGTTTAGGGATACGCGTTGCGCGAAGGTCTTGGCGGTCTCTTGCGATTGAAGTTTTTCGACACTAAATTTTTTTACAGTATTTCTGGGTTGTTGTGGCGTGGTGGATATCCGCATTCCAAGGTAGTGGTCCGAGTCGTCGTTAGCTCCTCGGAATATTCGGATATCCAAAACACTGGATGCGTGCCTCTTGTCTATCGCTACATGATCAATTTGGTTGACCGTTCGTTTATCTGGAGACCGCCATGTCCCCTTATGGATATCGAGGCGAGGAAACCGTTTGCCGGCTATAGTGGCATTTCGTAACGTAGCGAATTCAATTAGCCTAAATCCGTTACCAGGCGTGTTGTCGTGTAGGCTATGTTTTCCGACAATACTGCTAAATATGTCTTTTTTTTCCTACCTTTGCGTTAAAATCTCCCAGCACGATTTTAACATCGTACTTGGGCAGTCGCTGATAGGTTTTGTTAAGGAGCTCATAGAAGCAATCCTTAGCTGTATCAACTTTTTCCTCCGTTGGGGCGTGAGCGCATACCACCGTATTTCCTGGATGGCACTAATGTCTGCTTTGAAGCAGTTTAGGGCTTCCGTTAGTTGTTCGCTTGCACCTCTCCTGTTTAGTGTTCTCACATTCCAGGTGCAGATACGAACGTCGTTGTCCTTTTATCTTTTAGCCGTGGCGTCAACAATAAAATCAGAAAGCCGGGTTCATTCCGTCAGATCTAGCTGTTTATAATGTTGCTGTTTTTCGTCGTGTTATCAACATTCGCGCTTATCGTTTAGCAAGTCAAATTCGGTTGGAAGAGACCAGTACCCGATGGCTACCACTTGGAGGTTAAAAATAAGCACTTGATGTGTAGTCAGAGTTGCAGCCACTGGGCATAGCGAAGTTAAAGCCAATCAGTGCCTCCCCTTATTCTACAACACAACCATCAAATATCTGCTTCTAATATACAGAAAATATATTTTTACGTGATTTTTTATGAACATCGTTCATACACCAAAATGCGTTAATATTTATGCATTATTATGCGGATAATATCAGAATTCATTCGGTTTTTTTTTTGATGTCATGGTCAAACCATTAAGGCCTGTTTTTTCAGTGGGAGATCAGCCTACTTTCGGGATTAAGCTCGAGTTACATCAAGAAAGTAGTTTTTCAGTCAGTTTAAATCCAAAGTTAACTTCGAGTTAACCCATCAAGTTTGGTGGGTTAACCCTGAGAGTAAATGATCAGATGTTTTTGACAGATGATAAAATGGCAAACAAACAATTATTTTCAATTCCATTTGTGTGGACAGTTTATTAAATTTTTTACGTTACGTGTACGATCAGATCCCATCGACTCAAACAGTTTTAAATATTAAGTTTGACTGTTATAAGAAGAAAAAGACTTATAAAATCGCGAAAAAACATGGGTTTTTCTAATGGGGTAAACCATTAGATTATTCAACAATGTGCATAGCGAATTGTAGCCTTGTCATATATTTTCTCTATTGATTTAAAATACATATAACAAAATATATTAATTTATAAATACAAAAAATAGTGTACATATTTTATATGTAAGACAATTCAAAAACGCTGTGAGCGCTTGCACGCTTAAACAACACTGTAACATTAAAATTCTAACTGCATATAATATATATATATATGTATTATATATATATTCCTTAAATATTAAATTTTTCGAACTGTTGCAATTTCCAAACTGCGTGGGAGCAGTCGACGGCAAGCATGTGGTGATGATCGCACCACCAAATTCTGGCACCGTATTCTTCAATTACAAAGGTACACACAGCATTGTATTTATGGGCAATGGTCGATTCTCTAATGGTGGTGTCTTCAATCGGTGCACATTTGGACAAGCGCTGGATAATAATAAGCTTTGCTTGCCACCACGAAAACCATTACCTGGCAGAGATCTGCCTGTTCCGGGCAAAAATTGTCGGCAATTGGAAGATGTATAAAATTATGACATCTCACAAAGTCTCTAAGTTGTTGACAAAGTTGACAATAAATAGCAAAAACTGGTCAAATTTTGGTCTAATAATTGTTTTACAAAATTGTCGCATAAAATTGGGAGTTCAGACGGTTGGAAGACATTTGGAACAATTTTTTTACTGACATATATGACAAAATTGGAACATCTTGGAAAATCTTTTGTGATTCGACAAAAAAAACAACATATTTCTATTGCAAATGAATTGGGGTGGGTTATACAACGCCCCCAAAAACAGGGAGTGAATGAAAATGACCTATGTACGAAATATTTATATTGTTATCACCGAAGTATTTGCGTCAGAATTTTTTCGATTTTCTTCAAAATTATATAGTTCTTGGTTAAATCTTCGTCGGTGCAGAAGGCTTTTCGAAGAATTTTTCTCTCGAACCGACCCAGGATTTCTTCATCCGCTTTTAAGACGGTCCATGATTCAGCGCTTAGTATTTCGAGTGAGGGATTTACTACTGAATTGCCTTCTTAGCCCGAAGAAAGAGCGGTTGGCAAGATTTATTCTTCGTTTAATATCTGACGAGATGTTGTTTTCAGAGTTAATCACGGAGCCGAGGTAGACAATGTCCCGTAATATTTCAAAGTTATATCTGTCAATGGTGACGTTCTTTCCAAATCGTCGATGTTGTATGTCCTTTCGTGTTGATAGTATATACTTATTCTTGCCCTTAGTTACTGCTGAGCACATTTTTGCTGCTTCCTTCTCTATACTAGAAAACGTGGCTACGACATCACGTTGAGTTTACCAATGACGTCAATATCGTCGGCGTATGCTAGTAGTTGCACCGATTTTTGGAAGATTGTGCCTCTGGTGTTGGCTCGGGAGCTTTGCACAAACGTCAAATCAAATTACCTAAATCCTTTTTGGTATCGAATGTGTCGGTGAGGTCGTTTCTGACCCTGATGGAGCAGCGATAATTCTCCATCGTTACATACACAAACGGACGAGTTTGGGCGGTATACCAAAACTAGACATGGCTCTGTATAGTTCATCTCTATAAATGCTATCGTAAGCTGCTCCGAAATCGATTAAGTCGATGATAAAGGGCCGATCAGGTTGTTGGTAAACGGTTTCAGGCATTCACATATTACCGCAGATAAAATCTGGTAGACGATGATGAGCGGACTAATGCCTCTTTAGTTGGTGCAGTTTAGAGGGTCTCCTTTTGTGAATCGGGCAAAAGATGCTGACGTTCAAGAGAGGAGTGGCACATCTCTATATCCACGATCGCGCTCTTTTCTTGTTCTTTTTTCTTCTTTCTGAAAAGCCGGTGTTCTTCCCTTCTTCTCTGCCTGTAGGGCTCAACGGCAGCTCTCGTCTTCACCTGCAGCTAAGCCTTGTAGGTCTCGTTCTTGGCTGCGAGCATCTGTCGGCATTCCCCATCAAACCAGGGGTTTCTCGCTGGTGGTGGTTGTACATCAGTTGCGGCAGATCTAATGGCTTGTTGGCATCGTTGCCATTATTCTTTAACATTCGATGCTGGTGGTATGGTGTTACTCGAGAGCTTTAGGGATACGCGTTGCGCGAAGGTCTTGGCAGTCTCTTGCGATTGCAGTCTTTCGACATTAAATTTTTTCACAGTATTTCTGGATTGTTGTAGTGTGGTTGATATCCGAATTCTTACCTTGGCTGCAAAAAGGCAGTGGTCCGAGTCGATGTTAGCTCCTCGGAAAGTTCGGACATCCAAAATACTGGATGCGTGCCTCTTTCCTATCGCTATGTTATCAATTTAGTTGACCGTTCGTTGATCTGGAGACCGCCATGTCCCCTTATGGATATCGAGGTGAGGAAACCGTTCGCTGGCTATAGTGGCATTTCGTTCCGTATCGAAGTCAATTAGCCGAAGTCTGTTACCAGACGTGTTGTAGTGTAGCCGTGTAGGCTCTACGCTTGCAAAAAGTGGGCGTTTGTTAATATGATCTGTAGAAGAAATGTTCATAACGAATGATTTTGCATGGAAAGATTTTTTTAAATTTTACCGAAAAACGTTTTTAATTGAAAACGCCCCCAAAATCGTGTAAATATCTTGTTCAGACCCTATTAAAAATTTCTGTAAGATTTGGCCAAAAGAGGAGGCGTGGTACTGGGCACATTAAAAAAAATAAACTTATTTTACTGGGAGCAACAAAGAGTGTGTGTACCAAATTTGATCATCCTATTTCAATATGTAGCCCAAAAAACTCGCTGCGAATGGATGAACGGACAGACATGGTTAAATCGGTTCAGATAGTGATTTTGAGCCTAATTTACCCTATGACATAAGGTACAAATATGTGAACATACTGTTCAAATCGTGAAATACCCTATCCCATTCTATCTTTAAATTAGACATCCCCAAAAAGTGTACGTTTCTAAAACAGAAAAGGGGTGTAATATAGAAAATGACATTTTTACCACATCATACTTAGGACTCAGGACTTTTTTTTTAATTTTTAAGTCGTAGTGGGCGGATTTGAAAATCTTTTATACGTGTTCTGCTCTGTCGGACGGAGAAAGAATCGGTGAAAAACAGACGGACGGATTTACAGACATAGCTAGGTCGACTCAGCTAGCGATTGTGAGTTGATCCATATACTTGAAGTGGATGGACCGGGTGTGGTGGTAATATGTGCCTGTTGAGTGGAAGGTTATACGTTCAATTCCAGCCAAAATCCATGAAATCACAGTTCAAAAAGTTAAAAAAAAATATATAAACCTACAATCCGCTGGGAGAATCGTTGAATACCCGGTTCTATTTCATCTTTAAATTAAACATTCTGTAAAAATGCGTGTTGCTAAAGACTTTATTTGAGTAAAATATAGGAAGTTAAATTGTCAGAATTGACACACGTGTCATATCAAAATTTATTTTCGTTTGCCCAAAATTGACATTTCTTTCAGGAAGTATTTAAGCATTTTCGTGGGCAGATTTTAAAAAAAATATTTATTCGTGTACTGAGTCCATGAACAAATAGCTTATATAGGGTGGGCCAGAAGAAGTCATCCGATTTTGTTTGGCCTTCAGAATACCGGTTGTGGCTAGCGCAGTGTGTGCCGTTGCTCCATCCTGTTGGAACCACATGTCCTCCAATCCTAATTCGTCCAATTGCGGCAAGAATCTCATTAAACATGTCTCTATAGCGCGCACCGTCCAATGTTGTCGTTTGACCAGCGGCGTTCTCCAAAAAAAATTTTGATTTATGGTCGAAAAATCGTCTACTTCGATTATTCCGCGTTCTTGGGGAGAGTATCGCTCCATGGCTTGTTCACTTGTATTCTACATCTGTCTAGTCCACAAATGTCAAAACAGATTTGACATTGGCGGCCAGTTGCAAAAATAAATGCATCTTCCAATAGGGTGATCTCTTTTGGCCCACCTTGTATATCAAATTTCATTATCCTAGCTTAAAAAGTGCGCGATGGCTAGATCATCTCAGCTAGCGATTCTGAGTCGATCCATATACTTTGAGGTATATATATTTAACTATGTTACAAACTTAATGTCAAAACTAATATACCCCTATGGGATACTGTATAAAAATAATAATTAGATACATTATCTAATCTAATTATTATCTTATACGCCATACCGCATGCAGGAGATAAACGTTGTTTTTGATCGAACCATACAAGTTTTTGATAAACTGTCTGAACAATATATTGCGAAAATTTGAATTTAATATTTCTTTGTCATAAAACCCACATTTAAGGGATATTAATTTTAAGGATGGGATGGGATAGGATATAAAACGATCTACGCAGTGGATTGTAGCATTCTCATATTTTTTATAAGTTGGGCGCACTCTATGTGTTATGAATACCATTTAGTGTTTTATCACAGTGTGGGGGTAAGAGAAAGGGAAGAAAAAGAGTTATAGGAAGGACGTAAATCTTAATGTTTCGGAAAATTCTGGCAAAAAACTAAGAAGTCAAAATCAGTGCGCACCACCTGTTTATCGATTTGAAGTACTCCCACTCTCTCGAACTGAAGCATAGACCATATCAAAAGCGGATAAAGAAATCCTATTCCTTTGGTCCTGTTAAGTTAACGGGTTATGAAGATTCAACCACGATATACACGAGTTGTACAGCGACATAGACCTACTCAACAAAATACGCATTGGACATTTAAGATGGCTAGGGTATATATAGCGAATTGACACCAATACTCCGGTCAGAAGAGGAATACATCTTCTTAAGTCAAAACTGACTCACCGACTCATCGATGCAAAAATAAAGTTTGTGTATCAACATATTATTCGGCTGGGTATCGCGCTCAGAACCCCATTGGAACTCGAAGTAGGTACGTAAAAAACCCCTCAGCAAACAAGTATCACCAGGAAACAAAATATTTGGTTAGAATAAAAGAAAAACTCGTAAAAGACTGGGAAAGAGCAGGCGTTTTTTGCGGCCTTTTTAAGTTAACCTTTGCAGCACTTTTAATGTCCAGCGCAAAATGGAAAGAGTAATTTGTTTGATACCAAATATTTACAGTGAAAAGAAATTAAACATTTGAAAACTAAATGTTTAGATAATTTTTTGATCCACTGTGGTACTTAAGAAACAATGATTTTCGCAGAGATTTGGGTATTCGCACGGTTAGAGATGAAAAAAAAGTTGGACGATAATATGAAAAACGTATATTAGGACTCAAAGCAGAAACATCACAAGATATAAATGTTCTTATATCCTCATGATAAAAATAATTGCTAAATAAGTCGCAAACTAAGTTGTAATACAAATAGAGACATATGAGAAGGCTACAATCAGCTGTGCATTAAGTTTGTGACCCAATCCAATTCCACTCTTAAAATAACTTTCCCCAGAAATTGGGCATGGATAAAAACTGAAAAATAGCCAAATATAGCTATTGAGAATATAATAAATATCAGGGCAAAACATTTTTTTTAAAACTTCTTACGGTTTGACCATAACATGGTTTTTCTGAAGAACGGGCGGGGCAGTAGGCGGATTTTAAAATCGTTTACACTTGTTTTACTTTGGCGGACAACCGTTCATATAGTGTCATAAAGAAGATTTTCGTCAACACGTAGAGAAAAACAATACCGTTACAATCAAAAATTAAGATACAATTTGAATATTATAGATTTTTCTCACATCACCTTTCAAAACCTTTAAAAGAATTCAACAACAAAAATCCCATTGTATGAAAATGCAGAAGACTTGTTATAACTATCACATCGCCAACATCTACAATATAACCAAGTTTTTGGAGATACCTTATTTTGAAAATAAAATGTGCAACACAAATAATGCCAGGTGTAGCCATTGTGCAATTTATTAATGAAAAATATCTTCAATTCGCATCTATACTCAAGTTTATTTGCATTTTACGTTTTTATTAATACTCGCACATGTACTTAACACTAGTCCCCCAAATACCTATCACGAAATACAAACAATCAGATAACTTGAAAATACCGCGGCATTAAGCAGTAGAAACTATAATTCCATTTCGACGATGTAGTATATTAATCGGACATCGCCATCGGTACAAGTCAAAATCTTCCCAAGACGAGGAAAAAGCGAACAGGTAAATGAAGCACTCTTTGGATATAAAATCATCGTTAAGAAATAAAGTGTATTCACGCTGTCATTCTTTGTATGTCATTGAACTTGAAAATCAATTCATTCACGTTCCTCCTTAGCTGTGGCGGTATATAAGTGGTTTGTTTAAGTTAACACAATCCGAGTCTAGTGAAGTGAGCAAGTATACGTGATCATTTGCATTTGAATATAGAATTTAAATAATTATGTTCAGCATCACTGAACTAGGTTAAGATGACATTCAACCTGACATCCATCTCAATATTCTGAGTTGCTTTTAGTTTACCAGAATAAAGTAATTGAAACAGGTTCTGTCTTGTGTACAATGGCTTTGCAGATTAAGGCACGCATTTTACATATGTACAAATAAAACTCCCATAAAAATGTGGAACAGTTGTACGCCCAAACCAAAGTACGTGTACTCAATAGAATCCATAACAGATATCGGTGACTTGCTTTTGACAAAGCACTTTGAATTTATCTTTTACTTGTGACCAGTAACAATAGTTTTGCAGCTTCTTATAAATCTTTTTATAGGTACGGATATGTAATTAATATTCAGCATGAATACATATTAACTACGTCAGAAATTGCGATAATGTTTGAATTATTCATCATGACTGCCTGCAAGACTCACGCACGTATGTCCTTCGTCTTACCCTAATAGAATTGATGACAATTTTACTAATTATTTCTTCTTAGTTATGGGTGAGACTTAGCGAATAAATATTCATATAATAAACCAAATGCACGACGGTTTAGTACCTTCACTTCGTGGACATTGTTTATAGTAGCGATATAAATTCAATCAGTAAGAAACGAAAACTTACGAAAATCCACTTCATTTTGTTAACCCGTGTACGCACTTCGCTTGAGCAATATATTTATTATTCACACTCAATACAATCGTCCTCAAGCCTCACACTTCAAAATTACGTTTCGTTAGCACTGCTTATTACGTTGATACCAACTTGTCAACTGCGTATAATGGACTGTGGCATTGGTTGACGATGCGGTCAGTTTATAACATTCAAGCCTGAGTATTCCCTCAGCGTACGTAAGAAAAATATTTCTTCACCTGTGTCTTCTATAAGATATGTACAATTCGATGGTATACCCACCGTATCTCAACGGTGTTCTTAAGCATTGGCTTCGTATTCGTCATGCAAAGAAAAAAATGTGTATCATACAGGTGGGGGCTATATTCTATATACGATCTGAGTTCTATAGTGATTGCGACGGAATAGGAAATAAGTACACGTACCAAAGATCATTTTGACGAATAAAATTTACAAGTTGAAGATTGACTGAGAGATGTGTGGCGTTAGTATTATGCAGAACAATAAGACACAAGAATAATGGATATAATTAGTATTATTATAATTATTTTGTTTATGCTTCATAATTATGCTCTTTATGAAACTAAATATTTGAATACGAAAAGATTGTTCGCGAATCAATTGTTTTTATCTGATTAAATTAACTTTCCATCGAAAAAACATCTATGTTATTTAATTCCGAGTTGATCTATATTATTAACTTATTGTGGTTTTTGTTTTTCTTGCTGATCTGTCGGTCTGATGATATTTCCACGCATATGTAGCCTTAAGGGTTTAACGAATTTATTTAAAACTTGGAATACGAAGTTATTGAGTTAATAGATCAACCAATGTCACTTAACACTCGTTTTTACTTGCTCCTAATTAAGGAAGTATTGGTGTGTGAAAAAAAAACGAATTCGAGATTTTAATCAAATCTAACAAACTGCAAAAGCTCGGAAAAGTGGGACCGGCAATTCAGTCCATCTGTCAGTAGGTAGAATTTTTCTTTAACCCTAAATTTGAAAAATCATATCAATTTCTTGTGTCAAGAAGAATCCAATTGATTCTCACAAGATGTTGTTGCAAGAGTTAATAGCGGAGCTGATGAAGACAAATTCCCGTGCAAAGTTATATCTGTCAACAGTGAAGTTTTGCCTCATTCGTCAATGTTGTGTGTCATTTCTTGTTGACAGCATATAATTACTAGCAAGCGTTGCTGTAACAACACACTGAGTTCGAGCAACGATGTCAATATCGTCGGCGTATGCTAGTAGTTCTACCGATTTATGGAAGATTGTGCCACTGGTATTATACCAGGAGTCTTGCAAAATCATTTCAAGATTGGTGTTAAGAAATTGTTGCGCAGAGCTGAAAAAAACAATGTCAACAATTGATATTTATTAAGAAAAAGAGAGCTAAAAAGAGGAGGTTCCGCCATCGAACACACACACACTAACGAGCCTGTTGCGCCAAAAAATTTTATTTTGTAATAGGTAACTATCCAAAGCATTAAGTTACCTTCGCTTTGGTCTTTGATGACTTAAACATCATTTAATACACATGAAAGGCTACAATCCGCTGTGCGATTTATTTATTATACTATCCCATCTTATCCTTTTAATTATTATCGCCAGAATTTGGGCTTAACGGGGATCATTTTAAAATAGCATTGTCGCCACATACTGTTCAGCAAGAGAATCAACAGAGCAAGGATCAAACCATTTACGATGAAAAAATCGATCAAATCCGCTATTTTCGTAACATCGGTTGCCCAGTAAGTTGGTTTTCCCGTGGAATAAAATTCGGTATTGTACTTTCTACCTACATCGTAAAGCATCGTACCTTTCTGTGATATGCATCTAGATCCCCAGAATGTATGTTTTGCATTAAAGTCCAATGCGATGACAAAACGCTGTCCAAGGGAATTAAGTCAATTTTCTCAACCTTGCATCGTGGTGGGCAGTAAACAGAAGATATCTTCAGAAAGGATTGTCTGCTTTTGACTTATATCGAGCAAACTTGCATTGTTTCGACTTCGAATTTAAAATTAATCGAATGTTCGACATACTCTTTTATACATATGATAATCAAGATAACCTTTAATCTTGAAGTCGGAATTACTCTTTTCGTGAGTTTCGAATATTAAAAAGATGCCGATGTCTTTTTCTTGCATAATCAATTCAAAATCTCAAATTAAAAGTTTCTGCCAAAGGCCATTGGCATTCCACGTAAGAATTTTAAGAAATCTATTTATAGTGAAGATTACGTCTGTTGCCAATACTATTTTCAAGCTTAACTTGTTGGGATTGACTGCATATATTGTATAAGGATCACACTTACCAAATATCATTCCTAGCTCAAAATTTGAGGCCCAAAAACCGGTGACCCACAGACTGACGGGCAGACAGACAGACAATCAGCTAGCGATTCTAAGTCGATCCATATGCTTTGCGGTATACCTAGCTAAATTATTTCTCTATGTTACAAATTATGGTTTGTCTGTTGTAGAACGAGCTAGACTCTGATTGGCTTCAACTTGGCAATGCCCAGTGGTTGATTACACATCAAGTACTTATTTTTAACTTACAAGTGGTAACCATCGGGTACTGGTCTCATCCAACCGGATTTGACTTGCTAAACGATAAGCGCGAGTGTTGATCACACCACGAAAACAGCAACGCTATAAACAGCCAGGTCAGAATGGCACGGAATGAATACCCGGCCTGCTGTGCCAGGCGAACCTAGACAACCTGCTTCGACATATTCGGACAACTGGTTGTCTATGAACTTCAAGGGTTAGTCAGGCCCCTTGAACAGAGATGGTGGCGGCTGAACCGAAAGGCCAACGGCAGCTCTCAATCCCGTAGTGGATACTGATGGCCCCATGTCCTAGGGGTATCTAATATATTGGAACTGGCCGTCCAGGTTGGGGATTGTGATTTGGGTTAACTACCCAACCAAAGAGAAAAATTTATATTCCGAAGCAGCCAATAGCCTCGGAAAAAACAGATTTAATTGTTGACGACCCTGCTAAAGGGTAAAAGGACAACGACGTTCGTATCTGCACCTGGAATGTGAGAACATTAAACAGGAGAGGTGCAAGCGAACAACGAGCGGAAGCCCTTAACTGCTACAAAGCAGACATTACTGCCGGGCAAAAAGAAGATGAAAAACTGTGACATCTACTATGGACCGTTTTATGCGTTCGGATGCGGATTTGTTATAAGTGCCAGACATAGGCAAGAAGTGTTAGGTTCCAAGGACATCGACTCTGACCACTACCTTGTTGCAGCCAAGGTTAGAATGCAGATATCCACCACGCAACAACCATCCAGAAATACTGTGAAAAAATTTTATGTCGAAAGACTGCAATCGCAAGAGACCGCTAAGACCTTCGCGCAACGCGTATCCCTTAACCTCTCGATTAACACCATACCACCAGTATCGAATGTCGAAGAACAATGGCAACCATGCCAACCACCAGCAAGATGAGAAAATAGATGAGACAGCTGATCGTAGCCAAGAACGAGGCCTACAAGGCTAAGCTGCAGGTGAAGACGAGAGCTGCCGTTGAGCTCTATAGGCAGAGAAAGAAGTGAAGAACACGGGCTTTTCCGAAAGAAGAAAAAAGAGCAAGAAAAGCGCGCGATCGAGGATATAGGGAGGTGCCACTCCAGGAACGATATTCGCAGGTTTTACCAAACTGTAAAACGTCAAAGCCAATGGTACAAGTCTCGAACAGAATCCCGTCGATATGAACAAGGATACATCGTAGTTGAGACACAGTCAATGAGGCAGAACGAACCATTCAATATTGGCAACGACAGCGAAAACTGTCAACCACCCGAGCTGAGTGAAGTGGGGATAGCAATATCTAAACTCAAGCTTAATAAGGCTACCTTAGTAACAAACATCCACCAACTCATTAGCCAAATCTGGTCCGAAGAAAGTATGCCTGAAGAATAGAACCTCAGCATCGTTTGTCCGATCCACAAAAAAGGAGACCCTCTAAACTGCGTCAGCTACAGAGGCTTAAGTCTCCTCAACATCGGCTCCGCTATTAACTCTGACAACAACATCTCGTCAGAAATTAAACGAAGAATTATATTTGCCAACCGCTGTTTCTTCGGGCTTAGAAGGCAATTAAGTAGTAAAGCCCTCACTGGAACTACAAAGGAGATCCTATATAAGACCCTGATCATTCCAGTCCTGCTCTACGGGGCTGAAGCATGGACAGTCTCAAAAGCGGATGAAGAAATCATTGTTGGATTTAAGAGGAAAATTCTTCGAAAAATCTTAGATCCTGTTTGCGTTGACGGGTTATGGAGACGAAGATTCAACCAAGAACTATACTAGCTGTACAGCGACATGCCCCTGGTCCGCGACTCCGCATTGGACGTTTACGATGGCTAGGACATGTAGAACGAATGGAAACCAATACTCCGGCTCGGCTCGCAGAGTCTTGGATTCCCAGTCAGACGTCGGACGCAGTTGAGGAAGACCTCGCCTTAAGTGGCGCGCACAAGTAGAAACTGTCCTCAAACTACTTGGAGTGCGCAACTGGAGGCATTTAGCCAAGGACCGGGCTAATTGGAGAGGCATATTGGTTGAGGTCCAGATTCATTTCGGACTGTAGCGTCACGAAAGTAAGTAAGTAAGTTACAAAATATGTATCAAAACAAATATACCCCCATTGGATAGGGTATAAAAATACAATCATGTGTACTGTATAGTGTATGTATGTAGATAATAAGTGTACATAATGATGTGCTTTGAAATTGGACATTACATCGATGTAGTAGATGAGTAAATAATATTCTAACAGAAATGACATTCTTTGCCTTGCGTAATTCCTCTTTGAAGTACTGTTCGCTTAATTAAATTATGACACTTTAAAACAACAAGAACAAGAGAACACATTATTGTGCTCGTCGGAAGGTATGTCGTACATTTGCCATTTAAAACTGCATCACAAGTAGTCGGTTCTCTCAGCTGTTAGTCGAATGCATAATGGAACGGTGTTTCAAAAGAAATAATATGCTTCATGAAATGCACAAACATTTTGTGCACGAGTATGTCATACCTCTTGGACATATAATACAAATTCCTCCTGCTGAAGTCGACTCCAATCCTGTTAAGCATTTTTACTGACCTCAACATATTATTTTAAATTGATAGATAGATAGATATTGATATAATAATGGATTTAGAGACAATGTAACCTAATAATTGACTATCATTATGGCTAGCCTAGCACCCAAAGGCGAAATGTCAATGTAGACTACATAGGACTTAGTGGAACGAGTGCTTGCCATTCCGATTATTTTTAAGGTTTAAGGTTAGTCTCTAACTGGGATTCGTTTTACATAAGTTAAATAGTTAGTTAGTTAGGAATGTTAAAGAAAAGCTTGAAGTGCCCGCCAAGAGCCAATTATATAGATTACAAAATCATTCCAATTATAAGTTGAGTTAGATTTAAATTTTGTTTCTTGTCTTCAGTGGATATTTTAAAGATTACAAAATCATTCCAATTATAAGTTAAGTTAGATTTAAATTTTGTTTCTTGTCTTCAGTGGATATTTTTAAGATTGAAATAAAACATATAAAATGGCTACGCCTACAAGTCGATGCACGAACAATATTTACCGTTAACGCTTTAGTTAAGTTCTTACGTGTATTGAATTATTAACAACTTCAAGCATTCCATATTTTCTCTTCTCTTCCATGTATAAGTGATCTTAGTTAAATTTTTTGTTATTCCTGTGTGATATTGTGAATATTTCTCAATTTCTACAGAATATTTAATAATTCCTTCGATACATTCCATATATATACTTAACGGCTTTTTTACTATAAACATTCTATATATTTTAAGAAAAATACTTACTTACTTACTTGAGTGGCGCTACAGTCCGGAATGAACCTGGGCCTCAACAAACATGCCTCTCCAATTAGCCCGGTCCTTAGCTAATTGCCTCCAGTTGCGCACTCCAAGTTGGTTGAGGTCGGTTTCTACTTGTGCGCGCCACTTAAGACGAGGTCTTCCTCTACCGCGTACGACGTCTGGCTGGGAATCGAAGACTCTGCGAGCCGGAGTATCGGTGTCCGTTCGTTCTACAAGGTCTTGGAGGTCTGTTGCGATTGCAGTCTTTCGACATTAAGTTTTTTCGCAATATTTATGGATTGTTGTGGCGTGGTGGATATCCGCACTCTAACCTTGGCTGCAACAAGGTAGTGGTCCGAGTCGATGTTAGCTCTTCGGAATGTTCGGACATCCGAAATACTGGATGCGTGCCCTGTCTATCGCTATGTGATCAATTTGGTTGACCGTTCGTTGATCTGGAGACCGCCATGTCCCCTTATGGATATCGAGGTGAAATTCCTAGACAACCTGATGTCCGAATATGTCGAAGCAGCTTGTCTTAGTTCGCCTGGGACAGCAGGCCGGGTATTCATTCCGTGCCGTTCTGACCTGACTGTTTATAGTGTTGCTGTTTTTCGTGGTGTTATCAACACTCGTGCTTATCGTTTAGCAAGTCAAATCCGGTTGGAAGAGACCAGTACCCGATGGTTACCACTTGGAGGTAAAAAATAAGCACTTGATGTGTAGTCAGAGTTACAACACTGGGCATTGCCAAGTTAAAGCCAATCAGAGTCTACCCTCGTTCTACAACTCCCAAGAAAAATAGCCACAATTAAAATGAACTGTAACTTAAGATACAATTAATTTTGCAACTATTTACTTTTTGGCTGTATTCTTGTCCAATTAAATTAAATCAAACATTTTACTTTACAGCTATCGTCCAGCTAACGAGTACCCTGTAATTTTCCAAGTACTAGTATCCTTACCTCATCTTATAAAACTCTGGTACCTATATATATATAGACCATGAAAAAATGTTCAGTCCATTATAATTAATCAAAAAGTACCTTTAACGTATCACTGCCGTTGAGTAATATAATGCACACGTACACATTCCTCAAAAAGTACCTGCTCGTACTCGTATTCCTTGCAACGGCAAGAAATTAAAGGCCCTCATAACCAAAAAGAGTCGTGCACCTATAAATTTGGTTTATAACTTTAAGAAAATTGATTGAGAAGATTAATTTCTTTGTTGACAATTTAAAAAGTCTACGCATAAATGTTTTATTTTAATATTAAAAATGATGGTATATATGTATTTACTCGATATACCATCTCATAATACATAAAGAGCATCGATCTAAATATGTTTGTTATGTGGAAATTATTCACATCTCTTTGTTTTCTGTTAATGTGATCCCTCAAGACCTTGACTATACCCAGTTTTTTATTTAGAAAATTATAGGTCTGTAACCTCGACTTACGAGAAAGAATTTTAACGAGTTATAACATTCCTTTGAACAAGGAAATCAGGTTAGTGTTGTGTCGCCTTGTAATGTAATTCAGTCGGTGCACTAGTGCACACAGAAAAATGCGAATTTATTATGATTTAGATTGTTTTGGCATACACTATATATACAGTTAAAGCAGTTCATCTGATGAATGTGATACGAGGATGTATTACACATGCATAAAAATTACATTAGCAACTGGCATGGCTGATTATACCCTATCACACAGAGGTATATTATTTTGATACATAGTTTCTGACATAGATAAATAATTAAGCTGGATATACATCGAAGTATATGGATCGTCCGTCTGTTTGTCACCGATTGGGCTTCTAACTTGGGCTTCTAACCTGGGCTTAAATCAACATGCCTCTCCAATTACCCCAGTCCTTAGCTAAGTCATCAGAATGAAGTCACATGACAGCGCATCGCCTTACCTAAATCCTTTTTTGGTATCGAATGTGTCGGTGAGGTCCTTTCCGACCCTCATGAAGCAGCGAGAATTCTCCATCGTCATCCTACACAAACGGACGAGTTTGGGCGGTATACCAAAACTAGACGTGGCTCTGTATAGTTTGTGTCTATAAATGCTGTCGTATGCGGCTTTGAAATCGATGAATAGGTGACGGGTATCGATTTGGACTTCTTGGGTTTTTTCCAGATCTGCCGAAGTGTGAAGATTTGATCGGTTGTGGCCTTTCCCGGCTTAAACCACACTGATAAATGCCGATCAGGTTGTTGGTAAACGGTTTCAGCGTTCACATATTACGGCAGATAGGATTTTGTAGGCGATGTTGAGAAGGGTTATGCCTCTGTAGTTGGCGCAGTTTAGAGGGTCTCCTTTTTTGTGGATGGGGCAAACGATGCTGAGGTTCCATTCTTCTGGCATACTTTCTTCTGACCAGATTCGGCATATGAGTTGGTGGATGTTACTTACCAAGTCATCTCCGCCGGCTTTATAAAGCTCCGCGGGAAGGCCGCCATTTCCGGCAGCCTTATTAAGCTTCAGTTTAGATATTGCTATCCTCACTTCCCTCAGGTCGGGTGGTTGGCAGTTTTCGCTGTCATTGCCAATATTGAATGGTTCGTCCTGCCTGACAGCACAATGTTGTTCGTCATCGCCGTTTAACATTCTTCCATATCCTCAGCATCGACTGTGTCTCAACTACTATATTTCCTTGTTCAACTCGACAGGATTCTGTTCGGGCCTTGTATCCTTGGCTTTGACGTTTTACACTTTGGTAAAACTTGCGAACATCGTTCCTGGAGTGGCACCTCTCTATATCCACGATCGCGCTCTTTTCTTGTTCTTTTTTCTTCTTTCTGAAAAGCCGATGTTCTTCCCTTTTTCTCTGCCTATAGAGCTCAACGGCAGTTCTCGTCTTCACCTGCAGCTTAGCCTTGTTGGCCTCGTTCTTGGCTGCGAGCATCTGTCGGCAGTCCCCATCAAACCAGGGGTTTCTTGCTGGTGGTGGTAGCGCATCAGCTGCGGCTGATCTAATGGCTTGTTGGCATCGTTGCCATTGTTCTTTGACATTCGATGCTGCTGGTATGGTGTTACTCGAGAGGTTTTCGTTGCGCAAAGGTCTTGGCAGTGTCTTACGATTGCAGTCTTTCGACATTAAATTTTTTCACAGTATTTCTGGATGCTTTAAAATGAATACATATCATCTTTTTTTTACCCCTATGGGAAAGGGTATACAAAAAAAGGAAGGTTTGATTTCCACGGTTTTCGGTACAACTTTAAGAAGATTCGAAAAAAGCTATGAACATTTCGCCTTTCGATTTCTGTACCCTATCCTTCAATAAAACGTCGTTTTATGTTGAACAATCAAAGCTCTTGATAAACTTTATAAACTAGATGATTTTTCAATGGCCCTCCTTTAGTGATAACCCTGTTTGTACTTTCATTGCAACTAAGTTTGCGACTTATCTAGCAATTTCTTATCACGAGTATATATAAATGTTTGGCAGGTAACTTTCCTTTGAGAGTTCATGCTTTTCGTTCAAAATTCTTCATTTCATATTTAGCCGCGGGAATACCCAGATCTCTGCGTAGATCTTCGTTCTTTATACACCACGGCGCATTGACGAATGATCTTAACATTTGGTTTTCAAAAGTTGTAAGTATTTAAATTCGCTTCACTGGTAAAACCCCATAGTTGTAAACCATATGCCCAAACCGGCTTTAGCCGTTTAAACGAAAAATCTACATGAATTGATTTATTCCCGTTAAGTGCAATCCGCCAAGATTTTGTCAATTCATTAACCTCGTTGATAGCGTTTTATAATTTCATATTTGTTTCCTCTATTGTTGTGCCAACTGCTAGTGTAGCAGTATCGTCAGCAAACGGGACAAATATTATATCGTTTGTGAATAGGAATAAGAGGTACAAGAGTGGTCCAAGGACGTTTCGTTTGGGTACTCCAGCTATTTTTTCTTTGAATTCTGAATATTCGTTTCCAAGTTTCACACGGAAGAATCTATGCTCAAGATACGACACGAAGATTTTATATAAATGTTCAGGCAGAACTTGTCTTTATTTTGTATTGAAGGGGTCTATTCCACACCTTGTCAAAAGCTTGCGACACGTCAAATTAGGCCTGTAATTCGATGTACTTTGTCCTCCGTCGAATGTTTATTTCTAAGCCCAAATCGATGGTCAGGTAAAAGGCGCATCTGATCATTTATGGAGTGCAAACGGCCGAGTAATATCTTTTCAAAAACTTTTGAAATTATTGGAAGAAGTGAAATAGGCTGATATGATTTTAATGCTTAATGTTAATACTTTCCGAACTTTTGAGAAGTTCTCCTGTAATCGGGTTATAACCCGGAGCTTTTTAAGGCTTTAGTTTCTGTATTTCCCGTTTAAGCTTGTCAAAACTTGCATATCTTATTATATTGATATCGGTTGCCGTCTTGAATAAATTAACATTTGCACGTTACGCTGGGCCATCAAATAGCTTAAATGTTTCCTCGAGATGTGCGGCAAAAATGTCAGCTTTTTCTTTATAGGTTTTTGTCCAATCGACTTAAGTAACCCTAATTGGTGGCACAGCGTTTTTTTGCCGTTTTATGACTCTAATTACTTTTCAGAGCGAGTAATTCGATTCCTTTCCAGCGGTTAGGCTTTGTAGATAAGTTTCTACTCCTTTATTTTTAAAATGTTTAATCGAATTTGATAGCAAACTAATCAACCGATGAAGATGTGTTTTATCTTGCGGGGCACGAGGTTGGTGCCATTTTTATTTTTTGTCTAACCAAATCTTTTAATTCCCGTTTGTACTTGATATTACTATAGCTCTCTATTTTGCGTTGTTGAGGAGTTTTATTCCATGCTGCTTTTTGCAAGGTATCGATAAAAGAGTCAACCGCGACTTCGAATTCTGATGGAGATCTAAGCGATACACCAGTCGAATATTAATTTCAATATCGACTTTGAAGCCTTCCAAGTTGGTTTTTCCTTTTGCTGGTCTGGGTGGGTTTTCATTTCTAATTATTGACTCGCTCGTTGTTAGAATGAACGGAGAACGGTCAGAGCAAAGATCTAAGCATTCTCCAATTTTGATTCGATTGGACGGAATACATTTTGCTATGAAAAAATCGATCCAATCCGTTATTTTTGTAACATCAGTTGGCCAGTAAGTTGGTTTTCCCGTAGAATGAAATTCGGTATTGTAAAGGGTGATCCATTTCGAGGTTCCCTACTTTTTTAAAGAAAAAAACACAGAAAATTCAAATTTAATGGAGAATGTTTATTATCATTTGAAAGAACATTCTTTGGCATTTATTTTTTGAAGATTATGTCTATCAAATGTTGGCCGTTGCTACGTCGCAGATGGTCCATCCGTTGAGTCCAATTTTCGATCACTCGTTCGAGCATTTCGACTGGTAACTGGCGAATGACACGCGTGATGTTTTCCTCCAAGGCTTGAATCGAAGCGGGTTTGTCGGCATAAGCTTTTGACTTTACATATCCCCACAGGAAAAAGTCTAACGTCGAATATTATCCAATAATGAATGCTGGGTCTCAAAATGGGTGATGGTGTTGCTGTGTCAGTAGGCCGATTATGTCTTTCCATTATGAAATGCCAAACAATACTAAACAAAAATAACATGACAGCATGACACGACTCACACGTGATCTGTCAAAAAAGGCTATTGAAAAAAGTATCTCTACTTGGATCACCCTTTACTTTCTACCTACATCGTAAAGGATCCTACCTTTCTGTGATATGCATCTAGATCCCCAGAATGTATGTATGTTTTGCATTAAAGTCCCCACCGATGACAAAACACTTTCCAAGGGAATTAAGAAAGTTTTCAAAGTCAATTTTCTTCCAGTTCCGCAGTTGGTGTAGTTCTTGTGGTTCATTGTTGTAGTGGCCCCCACTCTAGCTATCCTTTATACCTTTGAGTTTTCTATGCCACCCAGACATTTTGCACTATAGGATAGTTGGAGTGTAGTCCCATTGATAACCGATAGGTAAAATATTGGTATATCTCTTCCTTTGTAAAGAGAAAAGTTCCGTTTTTTGGGGGATTGATGCCAAGACCACATTGCTCTATCCACTCATTGAGTTTTTTCAATGCATGTTATTATTATAATTAGTGAACTGCTCAGCTAATAGTATCTAGGAATCTCCATTTAACTAGTATTGCTACATCGTCTGCATAGGCTATGACTTTTATCCCATTGCGCTGTAGCGCATGATCGGGATCGGGCATAATACCATCGATCCCTGACTCTTTCTACACTAACCATACCCTCTGTTGTTGCTATCATAGGGTTGCCATTATAGACGGTTGTGTCTAACATCCTACCGAAGTGTGAGTCACATCACAGAAAGTTTCCAGTAGATGTGTTAAGGGGTTCATGGGTGGACCGCGCTTTAAAATGTATGCTGATAAATATTATAGAGACACTTGTCGGTTTCCAAATTCGAGCTTCTTTCTGCATTATAAAGTTTTCTGCCCCATTATATGTAATAAGATGCTTCTGTAATAAGCATCTAACATCCCAGGGAGTCTGTTAGAGAGGTCCCTCCATTAAGTCGCATGGAATATGGATGGCTGCGATTGTAAATGGGGAATTCCTTCGCCACTCATATTTTACCACGGTCTGGTCATTGCTTCTGAGAGTAGATAAGAGAAAAAGATTGGTTTCTTAGCTATAATATCTACATGATCTGTTCTTACTGTTAATGTCGGATGGACAGGTGGTATACAGAACTAGACTTTTACTGCTAAGCCCTTTTATAATATCCAAGGTTCTTGTTTTTGGGCAATGTCTTTATTTCTTCCGTGGGCTGGTAGAAATCTTCAAAGATGCTATGAGCACATGCTCACAGTAGTGTGAGATTCTTAGTCACTTTTTGTGTTTGTATTGCAACTAAGTATGCAACTTTTCTAGCAATTTTTTTATTACGAGTAATAAATGTTTGGCAGGTAACTTTTCCTTGAGAGTTCCTATTTTTCACGATTTATAGAGGAGGACCGTTGTGTTTTTATGTTATCGTGCAAATGCCGCAAGAATACCCACATCTCGGCTCAGATTTTTGATGCTTATATAAAAACGGAGCATTGAGTGTTTCACAAGTACAACCCAATAGTTGTATACCATATGCGTCACATGCGTCTTCCATTTTAATAATGCATCGAGTGTCATTCCGAGATATTCCGTTTCATTTGCAAACAGGAGTCGAGGCGTACTAATTGGAGTACACCTGTAATTATTTCCTTGAGCTCTGAATATTCGTTTCGAAGTTTCACACGAAAGAGTCTATTCTCAACATTCGAGACGAAGATTTTGTATAGTTTTTCAGGCTGAACTTGTCTTAATTTGTGTTGAAGGGTTATTTGCCAAACCTTGTCAAAGTTTGCGACAAGTCAAGAAACACGGGTGAGCGAATTTTATTTCTTCGAAATAGTTGTTTACTACATCAATAATTCGATGTACATGGTCAACAGTCGAATTTTTACTTCTAAGCATCAATAATGGGGTGTAAGCAACCTAGTAATGTCATTTCAAAAACTTTTGAAATTATTGGCGAAAGTCAAATATGTCTGAAGGATTTTATTTCATTCGGTGATTTTCATGGTCTGAGAACCATTATCACTTCCGCGAATTTCCACTGGTATATTTTCTAATGTGATTGCCGCATATTCAATGCAGAGGAATTTATGCTTTCCGAGGCAACATTTAAAGAAGGTCCACAGTAATCAGTTCATAACCTTGAGCTTTTCTAGGCTTTAGTTTCTGTATTTTCCGTTTAAGCTCTGCAATATTTGTATATATAATTAAATTATAAATTATTATTATATAATGTTTCCATTTTGCGCTGTACCATCAAAGATCTACGGCAATACGTCTGCTACCCTAAATGCCACAGTGTATTTTGTTTCTATGGCTTTAATTGCTTTCCAAAGTTACCAAATCTTTTATTTCCCGTGGGTATTAGAATAGCTCACTATTTTACGTTGTTGAGAAATATTATTGTATGCTGCTTTTCGAACGATTAAGGAGTCACCAGCGACTTCGAGTACCAATTGGTATCTATGAAATACGCACAGTCGAATACTATTCCCAATATTGTTTTTGAAGCCTTAACGGTTTGGTTTCCCGTTTGTTTGTAAGTCTGTGTTGGTTTTAATTTCTAGTGATTGACTCTATCGTTGTTAGAATTAACGAAGAATAATCTTATCACATTTTACAATGCAAAATTCGATCGAATCCTTTATTTTTGTAACATCAGTTGGACAGTAAGTTGGTTTTCCCGTATAATGAAATTCGGTATTGTACTTTCTACCTACATCATAAAGTATCCTATCTTTCTGTTATAACCATCTAGATCCCCAGAATGTATGTTTTGCATTAAAGTCCCTCCGATGAAAAAACACTGTCCAAGGGAATTAAGAAAGTTTTCAAAATCAATTTTTGTCAACCTTCCAGTAAATAGAAGATATCCTCAAAAAGGATTGTCCGCTTCTGAATTGTTATGGCAGATTTGAATTGTTTCAATTTGTAATTTAAGGTCTATCGAATGTTTGATATACTTTTTTATACAATTAGGCTCCACCGTATGGATGTAGGGCATGATAGTCGAGGTTAACTCAAATATTTAAGTTCGAATCATTCTTTGCGTTAGTTTCGGATATAAAGCAGATGCCGATTTTTTTCATGCATAAACAATTCAAGTTCTCCAAGTTTTTGCCAAAGGCAATTGCCATTCCATTTAAGCCTTTTAAGCAATCTTCTTATATTGAAGGTGGAGTACGCTTGTTGCGAATACTATTTTCGTGCTTAACTAGCCAACCGAAAATAATTTTATTCGTTGGGCTCTTGCTTTTTTAAATTTAATTTCTGGGAATGTATAATCTTAATTTTCGTCCGTCCTTTTGCAACTCTTTGGCTGCTTCGCAGCTACGACAATTTACCGGGTGATTGCCCGGGAAACAATCTACCGTCAGATGATTTCCGGCACATTTTACACATTGTGGTTCTTTTTGACAATGGGCTTCCTTATGACTTTATCATTGACAGCGCTTGCACTGGGAACTTATTTGGAATCCTTATGCATAGGCTCAACTTTTACAACACTATTAAGTATTGTTTTTGTTTCATAAATTTTATTCAAACTTTCTGCTTTATCGAAAATGAGTATAGATTTTTGCTGTTTGTGTCGGTTGACAATGACTATGACTATCAGATCGTGAAAAAATGTCATCCTCTACGCACGAAGCAGACAATCCTCTAGCTTCAGTTTTATTTTCAAATAAATAAAGGGTGATCCATTTCGAGGTTCCCTACTTTTTTAAAATGAAAAAAAAAAACACAGGAAATTCAAATTTATTGGAGAATGTTCATTATTATTTGAAAGAACATTCTTTGGCATTTATTTTTTGAAGATAATGTCTATCAAATGTTGGCCGTTGCTACGTCGCAGATGGTCCATCCGTTGAGTACAATTTTCGATCACTCGTTCGAGCATTTCGACTGGTAACTGGCGAATGACACGCGTGATGTTTTGCTCCAAGGCCTGAATCGAAGCGGGTTTGTCGGCATAAGCTTTTGACTTTACATATCCCCACAGGAAAAAAGTCTAACGGTGTGATATCACAAGATCTTGGTGGCCAATCGACCGGCCGGTGATGGTGTTGCGAATAGTACGCTCAGTAGGCCGATTATGTTGACCATAAGTTGAGCGAGGTGCACGAAACACATTCCTCACAGAGCGTGAATTTTCATAACAAAGTTGAACAATTTGTAAACGTTGTTCACGCGTAAGTCTTTCCATTATGAAATGCCAAACAATACTAAACAATAATAACATGACAGCATGACACGACTCACACGTGATCTGTCAAAAAAGGCTATTGAAAAAAGTATCTCTACTTGGATCACCCGTTACTATTCTATTCTATCCGTGTTTAGCTTGCGAGATAATAGACGGTAACTTTCGAAGTCCTTAAAGCGACTTTCCATGTTTTTTTTTGAGAGAAGTTACTTGGTAGATCAATAATGGAAACGATTTTATTAATGTATGTGACTTGGTAAAGTCATCAATACCGATCACATTAATTGGAGGTGGGGGACTTTGTTTAAGCTGTTTTGTTTAACAATAACCAATCTCTTTGTCTCAGTTTACTATTCTGGGGACGATATAGATTTCCTTTCTTTACCGGTATTTTCTTTAGAATCCAGTCGGTTTCATGACTGAGTTCTTCTTTGTCCACATGGTATTCGAAATTTAAGTGGCAGTTTGCACTTGGTTTTGGTTCATTTGGTATTTTAATCAACTCTAGAGTCATATTTTCATCCTTAAGGAGGAGAATTTCTTTACGAAGCTCTTCGCAGAGCAGTTCGACATTGTTTCTAAGAACGTCCTTAAGACTCTTATATTTCTTTGAGTCTCCTTTTTCATGGGCCGATACTTCTAGTGTTGCCGAGCTCCTTGAGACACATATATTTTATTAATATCCAGATGTAGGTGACCTCGTTACCCTTGAACTTTTCCCGAAAGGGTTACATAATTGCAATAATTGGCTCTCCCCAGAATCCGTAGAGCCGACCTCCAAAGAAGGTGGATTTTCCAGTGGAACTGTATTAAATATTTTTGTTGCACCGACTGCATTTTTGTATTTCTGAAACGCTTATTACTCGGTAAACAGGGAGTGATCTTAGTCTCCTTCTACAACAGGCATGTTTTACCTCGGGTAAGACATGCCTGTTAGGGGCTTCATTAGGAAGACAAGATTGTGGTTGGCCGCCTTGTTCTGATTAAGCTTTATTTCTACTGTTTTCATGGTGGTCAGTTTTCTTCTCATCCTTGCATCGTACTGTTTTGAAAGGTCGTAGCAGTGGCATTGACTTAATTGATTTATGGCTGAGAAGAACCACGACTGACTTACCGGATTTCGAGTGTTCTCTTGCTCTATAACCTCTCAGTCTTTACTGAGCAATTCTGGGTCAATGTTTCGAAAATTGTGCTCAATCCTATCCTTCGGATACATGCACTAGGATAAGGATGCGGCATTTGGGTTAGTTTAAGAAGCTCTTTCTTTTCGGCAATGAGAAGGTGGGCATAAGACCATGGGGCTTTAGTTTCGCCGATAAAGTTCGATAACCAGCTTAGTGCGCTCTTATTATAACACTGGATTATTTTCAATGCTTTGAACGTGCTATACAAAGAGCGGGATATTTCCAGCATTCTTTAGGCATCGTTTACTTCGCCCAAGATTCTTATTTCCAGCAATTGCCATTGGTAATGAGATATCTTTCGTTCTGTCTGGACTACCAAAGTCGACGAAATCGACCCGAAAACTATCCTTATCTTTTACTTGGTTATGACTGGAGTCAAACCTTGGTTTTATGTTCCCACCTAATATTGG